>PVJX010000891.1:0-186130 GCA_004027295.1 Dolichotis patagonum
AAAACATATTACCTTATTTACACTGAACCTTATGGCAAAATTTGATTCTGCTTGCAACCAAATTCTGTTTGCGACCAGAATCCTAGAATGGAGATCCTGCTGTAAATAAGAATTTGGTGCGTCATCATTCCATCGTTAGACAGCTATGGTTTATCTGTGCCTCCCAACCGCTTAGTAAACAAATACGACACTTGGGAAAATCCTTCAGAACAGAAGCTAAGATGTTCCTTCCTCTTTCTTCTTTCCAGGGTTTTCTTGCTTTGCTTGCCTACATCTGTGTTGTTCCCTCGTGTGAGAGTAGCCTCCTGGCTTTTAGAAAGGATTAATTGTGACACTGTAAGCTCAGCTTTACTGAGTTGAAATCTTGTTCTGTATGCTACAGGTTATTAGGGTTAGCTGAAAGAATGTGCATTTATTTACTGAAGGTACTTTATAAATCAATACCTTGTTTTTGAATTCAGGTCAATAGGAATAACTCTGAAACACAACCAACAACTCCAGCAACCCTAAAACAGCACTTTCAACTTATTGATTTTTAGAAAAGTATCTTTTCCTGGCATTATTCACACACCCTTGATAAGCAACTCAATGCAATCAAAAAATTTAATGGATTTTTTTATCCTCAAAATATATATTTATATTTTTTCAACATGTCTTTGAATTGCAGCCAGTTAAGTTCTTTGGAAAAGATAAGTTTGGTGAGAGAAGTGAAAGAGAGAATTTGCACTTATTTTTTGCCCTTTGGTCTCAGTATTAAAACTCAGCTAACCAGATGCAACAACTACATACCATTTAATTTTATTCAGTATTTTGGTGACTTTAGGTACAGTATTTCTTTAATTTTGCTGGAATTCAGTTTGTTTTCATGCAGCAGTAATTATCAAGCTCCTTAGCAAAGGATAGTTTTGACCTAGGGACTTCAGAATTCATCATCAGACTAAGTCTTATTTTCCTTTTAGACCAAGTATCCCTGGACTTCGGTTAGTGAACCCCTGAAGTTATTTACAAATTCACTCTGTCTGTGTGTGTACATATGTGTACATGCTCGTCTATTATAGAAGGAAGAACATCCATGGCTTTTCGAGGAAACATGACCCTGAGAAGGTACCCATTACTACAGAACATTGGTTCTCAAGGTATACTCTGGGTACCCCTGGGTTTCCTAAAGTCAAAAACAACCGACATATTAATATAAGGAGGTCATTTGCCTTTTTCACTTTCATTCTGTCACAAGTGTACTATGGAGTTCATAGTAGACGTTTCAGTCCATAATCAGCTGGCTCCAGGGAAGGGAGACATGGCAGAGGGGCAGCCATTCATGGGGGAGAAAGACAGAAAAAGCAACAATTGCATTTAATAGCATCTTTATGCCCATTTTATACTCTTTCCAGACTGCTAGGAGTAGGGCAGTACCAAACTAACCAGTGCACTAGTTTATGTCTCATCCCTTCATTCCAGCATCACACACTCTAGGTTCAGTTACCTCTGAAACCCCCCCACACACACACACATTGTGACTGCATGAGGCTTTGGGGGGACATCAAGATGCAAACCATAACACCTGGGAAGCAGAGAGTGGGCACTTACTTGGCACCAGACCAGCCAGCATCTCAATCATAGGCTTCTGCACCACCAGAGCTATGCAAAATAAATTTCAATTGTTTATGAATTACCCAGTCTGTGGTTTTCTATTACAGCATCATCAAGAGACCCAAGGTAATGCCACTCTTCTTGCTAAATTATTTCAGTTTGGGAAATATAATTATCCTCATTAAAATGTGTTACTTATATTAATACTGTACAATGGGTCAATTATTTTATTTTCAAATGAGCTAATAAATGTGTTCTAATTTCTCCATTTCAATCTCTAGTATTATCAATAAATATAATGCTGACAAGTGAAAGCTTGTTGGCATCCTTCATAAGTTTCGGACAGGCCCAGTGGAACCAAAAAAAAAAAAGAGAGAGAGAGAGAATTGTCACTCTAGAAAGCATAGGGCTATTTTCTGAACAACACAAGCAGTCAAAAGTAAAAATAAAAATAGTAAAGTAAAGAGAAAAAATAAAAATAATAAAATAAAAGTAAAAATCAAAATAGACCATATAGTAATTAATTTATAAGCAGTAGTATAGTAATTAATTTTGCAGCAGATGATTGTGTTGTTCTTCATATACTGGTATGAACCAGATGAAATTGTCAATATTTGACCATTACTCACTTATGAAATGGTAATTTCATTTGTAAAACCCAGTGCAAAGATACTTTATGGCTTGTATCTAGATGTTCACCCAAAGCCTCACTAGGTCATAGGTAGAGAGTTTTGAAGGTGGCTGGATTCGGATGTGTGAATGGAGATTAAAAGTATGATACTGGGATTAAGGATGTGGACAATGGAAGCCCCATCCTGGATATGGGTGGCACCGATCAATAGGCTTGTAGCCTGGATGGAAAATAAAGGGACAGAAAGAAGGCAGGCTTGCTGCTTCTGCTTTGTTGCTTGCTGCCTTTGGCCTGCTGTGTCATGAAATGTTTCTTGTCTGTAATGCCCCTCTACCATGCCGACTATGGGCTGAAATCTCTACAAACTGTGAGCTGAAGTAAACCTTCCCTCTTTAACTTGTGCGTACTGGGTATTTTATCTCAGCAGCAAGAAAAGTAACTAAGACAGATGCTATTCATCCTCCAGATAAATTGCTGTTACTTTGGTATTGCAAAGCTATTTGTTGATGTATTGGTAAGAGTTACACCATTTTATTTACATTTTTATGCTGATTCTTCTTTCACTACAATGTTTTCTTTCCCAAGTATTTTATTCACTATTTTTCATTATAAAAGTAGTGTGTGATTTAAAGAAAATACAGAAAAGTAGTGTACTGGCATTTATAACCCCACAATCCAGAGATAGCTACCTCTGTAAGATTCTCAGCAATATATTATTTTCACTCCATTTTCTAGGCAAGTTTGGCCTAGATGAGCATACTGTACTTTTTAATCTTGAGTCCCACTTTTGTCACTTAACACTATTATATAGATATTTTTCATTGTATTTAAATTGCCTTATGAAACTTATGTAAATATTTTTCTAATTATAAAAATTAATGTTTTTTTAATCTTTGAAAATACAGAGAACTATGAATAATTAAATCATTCTTAATGTCAACATCTAAAATAATCATGCCTATGATTTTGGTATAAATTCTTTGTACATATTGTTTGATACCATTTATATATTTTTATTAACATCTTTAGACAAGCAAAACTCTCTTCCTCTACCAGATGATTTTTTTACCCAGTCTCTCAAAAAGAGAATCACCTAGCTCATTCTCTGAGGCATCTGTCACACAAACATGCCACCAACAGTGTTAAAATACAGGAAATAGTGAGAAGAACATTCTGGAAGAAAACAGCAGTTTCCAGGATTCTGTAGGATAGATTCCTCCAAGTAGAGCTAATAAGACAAGGAGCACAGGGTTGGGCTCTTTTATTGCCAAATTGTTTTCCAAAAAGTTGTCCCAATTTACATTACTACCTGCTATATTAAAGCAGTTATTTCACTGTCCATGACAATATTGGGTTCTCTGTCTCTCATTCTGTAACTCTTTCTCTTACTACTCTTACTACTTCTCTCCTATTTTCCAAACTGACTTAACATGCAAAATGTTACCTGATTTCAATTTCTGGAACTTTGATTCTTCCTGATGTGGAAATTGTTTTCCCAGATATTATTTGCTGGCCACTGGCTTTGCCTCTATAGTGACTCACTTCTGTTTTCAAGATGGCTGACTCACATTGGCACCAAACTTAATATCCAGTCTGTAGTTATGAAACTGGTAAAGCCAACTGGCCCACAGGGTACTGAATTCCCTCTTTTGGCTGCATTATTACCTATTTGCTAACCAGATGAACTATCCAGCCACTGTTAGAAATTTTCTGGCTAGAAATACAAAATGTCAAAACCACAAGTAACCTTCTCATTATACCCTACACTGGTAAACACTCTCCTACAGTCTAATTTTGTGCCCTATAATTTAAAAAGGAAAGTGAATAACTTATACTTCAAAAAATAACAGAAACAGAAGAATAAACTTGAAATTGGCCTTATTTACTTGGTTAGGAAGCCTTAAACCTGAGAAACACAGTGACTAAAGCCTAAACTTGTGAGCTATGCTGGCTCTTTCCTTTGGGTTAAGTTTCTTGCACCTTCTCAACTGATTTTCTCAGTCTGCATGCACCAACATATTGAGATAGTAAATCCTGGAAGACAGAGACCATGTCTAATTTTCTTTTTACAGTTTGTACCAATAAAAACTTTTAAAGCATTCTGCTTGGTTGCTTGGTTTCCATGGAGGACTGGTTCTAGGCCCTCCCGCAGATGCCAAAATCTGAGGATGTTTAAGTCCCTTACCTAAAATGATATCTGCATAGAACTTATGCATATCCTTGTCTATAATTTAAATCATCTCTGGATTGGTTATAACACCTAATATAATGCAAATAGTATTTAAATAGTTGTTATACTTTATTATTGAGGAAATAATGACAAGAAAAAAGTTTGTACACATTCGGTACAGATGCAGTTGTCCATATCTGGTTGTATGTAGGTCGTTGATTCCTCAGTTGTGAAACCTGTCGATACGCAGAACTCTGACTATGACTATAGAGTTAGTGCCTGTGTGGCAGCAGGAAGGGAAAATTGTGGTAAACATACTTAATAAAGAAACATGGAATATATGGTAATAAAGGAGAAGGTTACAGATGGCAGTAAGAATCTCTGAATGAAAAACATCATAATATGCTACTATGACATAACCAAGCTCCGGCCTGGATAAGAAAGGAATAGTGGGGTATAGGCTTCCCTAGGGATAGAAAGGGATCAAAATTGAAAGGGAAATACCCTGACATGAAAGTCTAGAAACAGCAGGCTCCTTGTTTTTTCCTGTGTTCTGCTGACCAGATCTCTTCATTAACTATCTCCCGAGCCTCACCAATGTCAATAGTGGCTCATAATGATGACCTGAGGGCACAGCAAGATCTCGAAGTGCCCTCTGATTCATCAAAGAAATATTAAATTAAATGTATTTTGTTGTGGCCTAATTCTTTTAAAATTGGTAATCCATGTGTGGTATGTATGATAATTCCCTATTAATCCAATATTGATTCAGCCAGAGCTATATTTGAGTAATCCGTTTCCCAACCAGAGTGAGGAGTTGAGGCTCATTTTGGAAATGTCATTGAGCGCACATCAATCGCGCCTCTATTGTATGTTGCTCCAGGAATTTACATAAGCACAGCTGAACATCGGTTGTTTTCTTGCTCTGTGATAAAAGTTCATTTTTAAAGCCTCAAATTGCAATTTGTCAAAGTCCATTTGCCACTTCTTTAACAATTTCAGCCAAATTGTAAATCGTATAACTGTCTTTGTCATTTGCATACATAATCATGTTAGAGTGATGGTATAATCTAGGCACATCATTTACGAGAAGAGAGAACAATAACAGCCAGCTTCCAATTCTTGGGATATGGAGAGTAATTTATTACATGGCTGTTTTCTTTCTAATTTTCATGAAATGATCTCTTTTAGGATGATGAGCTGTAAGGATTATTGTCCCTTGAGTATTATCTTTACTGCTTTCCTAATCTTCAGAGCCAACATGGGTACTGTGTTACCTATCTGCATCTCTCTCTCTCTCTCTCTCTCTCTCTCTCTCTCTCTCTCTCTGTCTCACACACACAGAGTAATTTCAGTCCAAATCATAGCACAATAGTTCAGTGAAACCTCCTCTTCAGACAGTGCCCCTGTGTTAAATTAATTTAATCTCTGGATCTAGTTATTGAGTATTCTTTTCTGTGCATTGACAATTTGCCAATTGCTCGCTTCCTATTTCTAATCAATCTTGCAGATAATTTACCAGCCAACTAAATCGTTTTACTGGCCTATCATATTCTTCTACCCAACAGAGAGCAAAAGTAAATACAATCAGTCTTGTGTTGCACCATCAGAAATTTATGATGACCCCAGGCAAGGAGCTTTCTGCAAGACTAATTTATATATAGTCACATCTGTCACTGTGTCACTTGGACATATTGTGGGCTTTTTTATTAGTTATTCCTGGCAACAACTCAGTGAGATCACAAGGTGGGTCAGATAAACCCTTGCTCAAGAGGCCTCTGAAATTGTATTATAGGCCCATGTTTTAGGCTTCAGACCTCTATGCAAGAGTATGATCTACACTCTAAACCACAGGACAGTGTCACCTCAAGTCCGGACTCAGAACCTCAGTGATACCCAAATCTGCTATCCCACTCATTACCTTCTTTTCCCACAATAAGCACTGCATCCTGAAAGAGGAAATCACTTCCTTGGCATCATAAAACAACTGAGTAGTAATAAAATTAGGCTAATCTTCATGTTGATGAGTAACATAGACTCAGACAAACCTGAATTCCTTTCTGGCTCAGCCATTGACTTACAGTCTGACTTTGGTAACATTGCCTGTCTTTTTTTACAGCACTATCAACCTCTTTAAGATGAGGAGAACAATCCCTGCCCTTTTGAGGTTTTTGTGAGGTCTGGACGTGTATAATCGCTCTTGTGTAATTGTTCACTGGGCTAGGAGTCTACAGTCTTTCTGGTATTTATTCTGTACTACGGTCTTGGAAAGTACAGAATGGAGGAGGCCCCTACTATGAGAGGCATAGACAGGGCTGGGGATTTAACTCAATGGTGTAAGCACTCGCCTATGAGAGAATAGAGTCCCTGGTGCAGAATCTATACGCATCCTTCAGGATACACTAGCACTGTGCTATTAGGATACCCTGCAGAAGACAAAACATCCTTAGTTATTATCTTTTCCTTTCTAAAAGCCTGCTTTTATTTATTGAAAACATCTTAAAACTCAAAGAGGAATTTTTTCAGTTCAAGGTGTAAAACTCATAGGTTAATGGAATTTAAGGTAATTTTAGTTTAAAATTTAAAAAAAATAAAAGATAATTTTAGTTTAAATTCTCAAGTGTGGGCAGAGAGCAATTGATAATGCTCTTTGCTAACCTTCAGAATAAATCCATATAATCTCAGTTTTCATATACAAACCCAAAATACCAGAACCAACTCTCTCCTCTGAGTTACAGATGTGTGGTTGTTACTGACGGGAATGGAAGTTGTGCTGAGGTCCCCCTGAGTGCTAGTAAATGGTAGTTTGAGGCAGAAAAGGTGCCCCAAATAGCCCGTGTCCTGTAGTAAGTGATCCCTGGGCTTTAGCAAGTATTACTACTCTGAGCTTCCTCCACACCCACTCCACTCTACTAGTTAGGTTTGGTAGGTCAGCTGTTTTAATATCAAAACCAGGAAGGTTCTCCTGTCCAGGTCAGGTTTTGTTTGAGTGACTTTCACATTATTTTCACCTCATAAGATCATATAAATTTCCTGAAATGTTTATGGAACAGAAACAAATGGGCACCCACCATGGCCAAGGCATCTCTAGAGCTATAGAGATGAAGGAGGGTTAAGCCTTGACCTCAGAGAGCTTATACTCTTTAGCAGGAGAGGGCCAGGGCCTTTCCTTAAAGCAAACCAAACTGTGGGAATGTTTAAGTCATATATATCATAATACAAGAGGTCTGGATGGATCATGGAACTTTCCAAAAGAAGTGACATGAGGGCAGGGCCTTGAAGGATTAAATCATCCTTCCAGCCATTTATATGCCCACCTACACTTCCTGCTGAGCACCACACTGTGCAACAGAAATACACAGCCAGCTGGCTTCTGGTCTCCACCCTCAAGGCCATTGTGAGCATATGGAAGAGATCTGCAGGCAGGTCCGTGAGGCTGGGTGAGGGAGTAGTCACTGAGAGCTCTCCAGGAGCATGGACAAGGATCATCTATGCTAGGATGAGACATCAGGGAAGGCTTTCAGGAGGAGGTGATTAGAAAAGGAGATTAGGAAGATCAAGGAGAAGGTAGAAGACAGAGAAAAATAAAGAAAAAATAAAAACTCTGTGACAGCACGGGAGAGAAAAAAATAAAAAAGCAAGGCTGGTGTGTGGCGGCACCCAGGTAGCTGAGAGCATGCGTGAGGGCTGGGAATGAAAGCATAGAGAAGTGGGTGGGATGCTGAGGGCTTTGATGGGGTGAAGGAGAGCAAAGGAGGTGGTCATTCCAGACAGAAGGACCAGCATAATCAAAGGCACAGAGTTGTGAGGAGCACAGTGCATAAAAGCAAGGCTGGCACACAGCCTACCATACTGGAACAGAGGGGCACAGAGAGATGAGTCTGGAAAGGCAAAATGGGGCGGAAGTCCATCTTCCTGCTGTGGGATTCCTGTCTGGTCCCCCCAGCAACTGGCTGGCCCACTTCTCAGAACGACTGTGCAGTCTTTCTAAGTCCAGCAGCCTGCCCGTCTTCCCCTGCCATAGCCATGGTTTTACGACTTTGATTTTGACGCTGAGCCACAGTGCCATATGGATGAGCTGCCATAGTAGAGAAACTCTTTGAGCCTTTTGCCTGCGCAGTGTTTGTGCTTTCTCCTCTGGCTTCTGATCTCTCTCTCCCATGTGGCTTTCGAGTGGCTTCATATTTGGGCCAACAGTTAGTGTCAGAAAAAGACGGTTAGGAAATACATACCTAAGAGATAGTTGGTTCAAAATGAATGTGCTCTTTTAATGGTGCTCATCCTAGAGGATTCCAAGGGTGGAGAAATCCTGGGTGTAGCCCAAATTTTGGCCACATCTATGAATTCAAACAAGGTTAGTATTCTCACATGTTGTCTGAGGGAAGAAATAGGTAGTTGACTCCTGCAGCCTTAGAGTGAATAAAGTGAGCTTAGATCTTTGCATTTAAATGCCTTTTTGTAGAAGGTGATTATGTCAGTCACACATTAAAAAGAAGACTGTTCCCACTGATTTATGTTCTTGGTGTTTTCTGGGAATTTTGTCAATCTTCAGAGAACAGTCTGATCATTTTTAGATTGCATTAAATTCCTCAGAAACAGTGGCATGCCATAAGTGCCTTTCATTTCCTAATATATAATAAGCATTAATAACTGACAGCAATTCTTTCTAACAAGCTTAGTCAAATAAGTTCCTATGGCACACTCAGATCTTTGTTTGGTATTGTAGATGCCAATGCAACACAATGCTTAAGGAGATCTCATATAATTCCTATACCTAAAACAAACAAAACAAAAGTTGCAAGCCTTCTTCTCCATTGTTATTTTTAAGAAAAAAATTTTTTGACATCTCCTTTCTTGCTCTCATATGAAGATCCTTTCAAGCTCAGTTCTAAAATGTTTTAGCAGCAGCTCCTTCTCAGGTGGACAACAAAATCATTAAATTTCTTTTAATTATGTGAACCTGCCTAAACATGCCAGATGCATTCCAGAACAAAAGAAATCCATTTGAAACATGCAGATTGTTCAAACACAAAATTACCCTGAATAGTCAGGGTACTTTTGATTGAAACTAACTGGAACCAAATTCAGAGTAGCACAAGTTGAGAGTGAGAATGTACTAATTCATATACTGAAATATCTGGGGTAGAAAGATTCAGCTGGATTCAGCATCTCAAACAGTAATACATGGCATACTCTTCAGTTTTGCCCACAAAACTCTGGCTTTATTTTCCTCTTTATGCACCTCTTTTTCAGTAGGCTACTTGCCCATAGTAGCTTCTGGCAACTGCAGGCTCACATTCAACCCTCATCGTCTCCACAAGGGGAGAGACGTTCCCTCTCCACATTGCCAATGGTTTTAGCAAGAGTCTTGGGTTGGGCTCTCATTGTCTCGGCTAGGATCCATCAGACAAAGTAAGAAGGTGTTCAGCTTGATTCAAGCTAGAGCTAGAGGGTGGGTCTGCCCTCGTCAAACCAAGAAAACTGAGAGGAGCCTCCCAGCAAAAAAACATACAGAGCATATGTTCCAAAAGCGGGGGAAGAGATACAAGGCAGATGACAAGCACCACTGATTACAATTTCCTCACTAAATCCCCATGTACCAGAAAATTGAGTGATCCAAGTCGGGTGACGTACATGTGGAGTAAGTATTAGACAATCAAGGAGTAAAGTGTCATATTTTACAAGAGGCTGTTTCTTTTCACCTTCAAATACCGAACAGCTCCTTTAATTGGATTGTTTTCACTGATTGCAACAAATTAAACAATAATTAAAGCTCATGCTTCCTAAATGCACTTCAAGAAAATATTCAAGAAAAATTCTCTGATTAGTTAGGGTCATTCTTTTGGAACCATCTAGGAATGGTTTACAGGCCATAGTTAGATAAGCTACCTGAGACTGTGTAAACCCACTTTTTCAACCAGTGGCTTCTCCACAAGGCCAATGCAAAAAGCCTCCCCTTCAAGGGAATTTGTTAGCATTTTATAGAAGAAGCAAAGAGAGAATCCAACCCTACCTTTGCATAAAAACAATCACATCATTTTTCTCATGATTATTTAATAATGTTAATTTTTTTTCACGTTCATCAATCACATTCTCACCACAACTACTACATAAAATAAATATTCATTAAGGTATTTTATGGGTAAAACAAACATATCTCCTAGAAGTATATAACAAAATAGCGGAATAGATTTTTAAATTTTTATTCTTCATTAAATTTACTTGTTAACTTATACATAAAAACACAAAAGTTGTATCTATTAATGGACTACCTTAGGCCTTTTTTTTTCCAGTGCTGGGGATAGAACCCAGGGCCTCAGGTAAACTAGGCAAGCACTGTACCATTGAGCTATGTCCCCAGCTCTGTGATGTTTTGATCCAGGTATACACTGTGTAACCAAGTTAAACTTATCTGTCTCTTCAAACATATATCACTTCTTTATGGCAAAACATTAAAAATCTTTTCTCCTAGCTTTTTGGGATATACAGTACCTAGTCAGTATCTACAGTGGCCCTACAGTGTAATAATAGCAATAAGAACTTCTTACGCCTCTCTCACTGCAACTTAGTATCTATTGATCAACTTTTCTTCATCCTTTCCTCCTGGCTACTCTCCCAGTCATGTAAAAAATGAGTGTACTTTTAAAATTATAAATTTTTAAAAGCAAAAAGAATGAAGTCTGGATATGGGACTTGGTAAACAGGCCAGTTTAATTTATTACTATAAATCTAAATTATAGGTTTCTGAAATATACATATAATTCTTAGTTTATTTTTCTCTTTATGACACCATGGTTTTATCCAAATGAGAGCTTTCCAGAAGACACTTACCATTTTATTCCACTTGTTCCCCATCATGCCAATGTTTTCCTTTACTTCCACTTATTTTTTCCATTTGGAACCTCAATTACAACAAAGGCAAACATATATTTTGCAAAATTGATGACAGTGGTGATTAATTTTTTGAAAGATCATAATAAACCAACCTTACCAGCTTTAGTTTCATTCCTTAGGCTTTCTTTTCTTCTTTCTTTCTTCTTTTATCACTGTCAACCTATGAAACACTCCTGATTTCCATGCTGAAATAAAAGTTCTATGGCGCTCTGCAGAACCGAGAACGTGACAACTTCCAGTGTGGGGTGAGCCCCGTTTGTCCTCTCGTAGCAGCATCTGAACTATAGCGATGTCCCCCTTCATCCACCATGGCCTCCCAAAAGGACTTATTTGAGCAATGAGATTCACCAATTTTTCATCATTGCAGGAAAGATAGTAGCCGATTCTCTCTGTAGTGGACTCGGTGATCTTACCTGGAGGTGTTAAGAATTGCTAAGGGCTGTAAGGACCTGTGTAAATTACAGCCATGCAGAGAGGTGTTCAAAAATCAATAAGTAATGAAATAGTACTGGAGTGAAGTAGCCAAGAGAGCAATGGGTGGGAAACTCCCAAGGATGCAGTTTCATTTTGTCAAAAGGTAAAAGAAGATGTTCTGACGTGTTTCTATAAAAACAGGTTTCCTGAGAAATAAGAAGCTTGTGGCACAGGGAGCAGTAGTGTCCCTCCAGTGCACTGCGAGAACGCAATGGACTAAGCACTTCTGGGTACTCTAGTTTTATTTTAAATTATTGAAAATTTCTATCCCAATAAAGTGAAAATATTGACATTTTCTTCAGCACTGCAGATATGTCTCCTTACCTGGTTTCCTGTACCCTTGTTACTGAAGTACATGCCACTTCTTACATCCTAGAAAGGGCCACCCAGACTGCCTACACAAACCACCTTCAGCCCTTCTGGTCATATGTTAGCAGTGTTCCCCAAAGAACGGGATGGGCGGTTGAACCTGGATGTCCCCAAGGGCCCCCAGTTGTTTGCAGATGCCTCTGGGAACATGCACCCCACTGGCTGAAACTCTGAACCCAGTAGCCAAAGGGCTTCATGTTTAATACAGCATTCATGGACATGAGAGTCCCTGTGCTGGTATTTAAATCTGCTCACTTTTATTTGAAATTACAACCAAAGTCCAGATGTTCAGGATTTGTTCTGACACAGTGGAATGGATTTTTGCACATATTGTGGAATATTTGAACATAACCAAGAATTTGGTAGGGGAGAGAAATTCAGTGGTTTGGACAACCTGTTTCCATCCTGCTTCTGAGCAAAGGTCTCACTTTGTCACCATCCAGGTGGCTGCTGATGGCTTTTGCTCCTTTTTTATGGAAAATTTTAACGACAATTTTAACAACAATCAATACACGGTGTATCATTATCTTCTGAGTCACTCAGGGCTGGGAGTTTAGCTCAGGTCATGAGTTTGAACCTCGCTACCAAAGAAAAGAAGTCACTCAGATCTTTGCTGTTCACATGTTCATTTGATGCGTACGTGAAGCTTTTGCAGGAAGGATGACCCACATCCTAAACACAGAGGTCTAGATCAAAAGTAGGGAAACCACGGAGATTTGGAAACACATTTGCATCTGTGTGTGTGTGTGTGTGTGTGTGTGCGTGTGTGCACATGTGTAGTGTCTGATCTTTCTCAATAGACCAATAAAGACCAGAGAAAGTCCCAAACTTTCTTTTGTTTCAGATGGTATTTCTCCAGCTGTAGGGGGTTGAAACTTAAAAAAAAAAAAATACCAGCATACAGAGGAAGAAAATAATCACTGCTGTTTGTGCAATTAAAAGACTTTATAGTCTTTGTGAGATTGTGACTTGAGTCTTAAAACACCAACTAACTCACTCTATCTCCATTGCTTTACTGACACCCAAGTACATTTGGCACACTGACAAGAAAAATCTTTTATACTTGATAAAACAGGGTAATAACCATAAACTGAAGAGCATTGGGATTTGAACCAACTGCCAGCCCATTTATTCTATGTCAAGTATGTTTCCTGATAATTAATGAACTAGCTTTAATTATTGTTTTTGACTCTCCAGCTGTGTCTTCCTGTATTCAAAATGAAGACAGGTGTGTGTGATTCAAATTCTCCTCCTACCAAAAAAAAAGCAACTTTTTTCTGATATATCTAGATAGATAACAGGGGAGGGGTTTAGGTAGTTTAAATTAGCTGTTTAATTGGACTTTCCTTACCTCCTTGCATAAACACATAGAATCTAATTGCTTAGAGATCTATTTGCTTGCTTTGTTTGTACCCCTCATAAGCACTCATTTCTGGACAACAGTACCATGGTGAAAAATCTGACAGATGACAGACATGGTACCTGTGCTCTCATCCTACCACTGTGCTTGCTTGTTCTCTACTCAATGGGCTCCTAGTTCCATGCTGACCACGGATACAGCAATACCCACCTCCTCCAACCATCCATCCATTGATGCCATTATCCATTGTTTATGACAGTCCAACCACAGTAATAAATTGATATGTCTTGATCTTTGAAATGCTTAGATGAGAGGCCACACATTATAAGAAAAAAACCATGTCAAGACTCAGTTGTATTCGGCAGGAGTTAGAAATGGATATTGTGCAGAAAATGCATTAAAGTTGAAGAGGGTTTTGCTTAACATGATGGTTTTAATGACGTAAATAATCATGATGGTCAATAATTCCTTCAGTCAAAAGACTGTGGGGAGGCCCTACTTAGGACAGGGTGCTGGTGTGATTCCGAGTCGTGCTACCACCACGAGACACTAGGGGTCACCATATTAATACCAGTGCCCTAGTTCCACTACCCTCCAGAAAAACCTACCATCACTACCATCAGGGAGGTCTTAGCTCCCTGTTTATTCAAGAAATGTTACTCCAGGCCTATTGTTTAGGACGTGTGGCCATTTGCAGTTATGTCAAACACCACTGAAATAGGAGGGTAGAGTTCTCTCTAAGCCTCTTTCTGGTGCATGAAATATTTTAAGGGCCACCTACACATATCAATCCATTTCTTTGGATTAGATGTAATCATAAGGGTATACAAACCAGTTATCCAAATGTGGGCCATTTTCATTCAAAAGCTATGTGGAATTCCAATTCAGTATTCTACTAATGTCTGATTCTGCCACACCAGGATAACACTTTTCTCTAGCCAGGATTAATACTTCTGTTGAGTGTTGATTTTAAAAATTAATGTATTTTCTTTCTTTCACAACTTCATGTTTTCATTCTCCCAGTTCAGAATTATTTTCCAAAGAAGTTTAAGTAATTATCTGTAATTCACAAATATATAGTCTAAAGGCTGTATCATGGCTCCAAACATCAAGATGGGTAACTGGGGACCCAGGTCTACAGAAGCTCCGAACCCCTAAAGGACAGGATTGTGCATACTCCTATTAGAATCTTAAGGGTATTCATCCCCGCACCACACTGCCACCCCAAGCAGGGAGTTTTAGTTATCTCATTTGGGGAAGAGCTTCTGAAGCCCAAGATTAAAGCAGATGAAGATCTGTACAACAAAAAGCAAAAAAAAAGCTGTTCTTCAAGGAATCAGATGGCAGCTGATAATAATAAGATTACAGCCTACATAAAGTATGTTTCTAAATCCAAATTAATTTCACAGACTCTGGTACTTTACATATTCTCTTTGTTTCTGTTTCATTGATCTGTTGAGTGCCTAATACGTTTAAGTCATATATGTTGGGTAGTGAGAGACATGCAAAGAAATACAAGTGTAAAGAAAGCAGTAATTACTGTGTTGTCTTCCCTCTCCTCCACATGTGTCCTCTGCCTTCCCCAAACATCCCTCCTCCACCCACCACCTTCCTGCCACAGAGAAAAGATCCTCTCTTCCACCCTACTGTCCTGGACCCTCTTTCTCTTACCTCTTCCATTCTGTTTTTCTCTCTCTAACCCTTTTTATAGAACATAATAGTAAAGACACTCAACTATATTTTGCAGTTTTGTAATCTTCTCTGTACTTAATTTTTTGAAGAAGTATTTCTTTCCCCAAGAAAATACTAAATCATTTTGTCTTTTGTCTATAGCCTTACGCATTTTTTTTCCTGTGAGTTATTAGCCCTTGACAGGACAAAACAAACAAACAAACAAAAGGAATCCCTTCTTTCTTCCTCTTCCAAACCATACCCTGGCTTGGTAGAAAAGTGATTTAAGGTGTTGCTGCATAGCAAATTAATTCTGCAAAGCCAATGGTATAAAAGTAGAGAAATAAATCAAGAAGGTGGAAAAGGTGGTATTTGTTAAGTAGGTATATCAGAAGGCTTGAAATATGCTTCTGTCTAACCTGAAAATTAAACTCTTATGGGCCCAACCCTTAATTCCTACCAAATACCAATGAAGTTATCCAGGGTATAATCATATCAAAGGGTATATTTGCTATTATTTGTTTGTTAAATTCTCCCAAACCCCAGCTTTAAACACTAGCTTCATATAACTTGAAATTTAAAAAAAAAAAAACTTTGTTAATTGAGGTTCATGACTTTGACCTTCTGTTTATCCGGAATAGGGAACTCTTAACAAGGTAACCATTGACTATTTTTGCAGTTGCCATGGGGAAAAGGGCAAAGAAAACATTTCTCCAAGGTTCTTTTTGAGCAGGTTGCACTGGGTGCAGACAAAACCTGCAACGGCATACATCAAGGACATCCGGAGATTTACAGAGTCTGCTTGGGTTCAATTATACCATACATTGTCTTTTCTTTGTGGACCTCCACTTGATAACCATAAGAAAATTTTCTGATCAGATATTTGTCCTTACTACATCCAAAGCTGCACCTGAATCATTCTAGTGATCTAGTAAATAAGAAGACAGTAACATTAAAGTTCCTCATCAGGTTCCAAGGACTCTGCTGCGCATGGCAGTGCATGTTTGTAATCCAGCACTCGGAAGAATGAGGCAGGAGAACTGCAGCAAGTTTGAGACCAGCCTGGGCTACATAGTGAGTTCAAGGTCAGCCTGAACTACACAGTGAGGCCCTGTCTCAAAAAGACATACTAAAAAGTCTAGAACTCTGAAGATTCTATGAATGCCCTGAAAATATAAGTGGAATTTGGGGCATATGTTAACATTGCTACAGAGGTTCAACCATATTAAGTGTCTGTTTCAGCAAGTCATGACCCTAGAAAATTAAGACCCCAGTGAACAAGAGGGTTTTCAAGACTGAATCAGGAATCCCTTGGTCAGACTTCCTCACTGAGTGGATCAGAAAATTTTGATTAGAAATAATAATATTTGCTGAGTATTTCCCTTTGTTCCAGAGCTCTCTTCTAATTATATGATGTGTGTTCACTTAATCCTCATCAGATGGGGACTCTTATGATCACCACTGGACAAATGAGAATGCTGAGGCAAAGAGGCAGGCAGCTTCCCAAGGACACAGGTGTAAATGTAAATGTGACATAGTTTGGGTGTGACTGCAGTCTGGCCCCACAGGCCACAGCTTTAACTAACCATTTGCCCTCGATGCTATGCTGTCCCTTGACTGAAGGGTAGGATTTGTTCCTTTCAAAACAAAAAAGACCAGACAGTGCAAGGAAATGTGAACACTAAAAAACGAATAAGAAAATAAGTCTGAGCTTTGCCCACCCCAGTCTCACTCCTAGGATGTTGGTGATGCAGGGGAATTCCCAGGTGCTCCTTGGAGCCAGGACAGCAGACGTGGGCCAAGCGCAGAAGTGATGGGTTGGTCTTGAGGCCTCAGGATCTTTGTGCCTCATATTTTCCACTCAGCAGTTCCCAGCCTTTCCTCTCCTTTCACTTGGTGCTCCCCAAAGGGGAGAGATGCAGGAATCACAGAGATCACTGTACAGATGAGAACACGGAGGCCCAGGGAACTTGCACTTTCCTCCATGCTTTGCTTGGGTGTGCCTTGAGTATCTTCCAAGAGTCCATCAATGGGGAAGGCTTGATTCCCTGAGAGGTGCTACCGAGAGATGGTGGAAGCTAAATTTAGAGGCAGGGTCTAGAATTTCACGTGCAGCCAATTCTGCATGCAAGGGGCGTTTTTTTGGTGGGGCGGCGGGGGGGACTGGAGGATGGCACCCTGAGCGTCTCACATGCTAGGTAAGCATTCTAGCACTGAGATACATCCCTAGCACTTTCTACTTTTTATTTTGCAACACAGTCTTACTAAACTGCCCAAGCTGGCCTTGAACTTGTGGTCTTCCTGCTTTAGCTTTCTTCCAGAATATCTGGGATTATGGGCATATACCACTGGAACCAGCTAGGGGATTTCTTTTCATTCAGGAGCCTATCATAGGCACCACCCCAGTACTACCCTGAGCAAGCGCAAAACACTTTCCTTCCGTTATCTCACTTTACCCTCAAAAAAACCCAACAAGGCAGCTATTACTTCTTTAGTTGCACAGTAAGGGAAACAGGTTTCATAGCATTGTTAATTTCAGATACAGACTTCACCCTGAGATATGTCTGCTCCCCCAACATTTTCTTGTTGCCACTGGGCAATGCTACCATCCAAGGAGACAGGAAAAAGCAGAGGAGGAGGAAATGAGTAGCCCTATTCCTATGATGAGCAATGCTTTCTACCTTCTCTGAGGACGGACACAAACGGAAATCTGCTGTTTAAAGCACTAGCGCATGAGGTTAAAATTAAAGAGGACAATTAGGAACGATTAGTCACTGGAGCGGGCTCCATGGGCGTCTTCAAAAATAGGATCAGCTCTCACTCCTTGGATCTGGTACAGAGGAGCTGTCAAAGAGCTCTTTTCCAGGCCTGTGATTCTGCGATTAACTCTTCTAAAGGAGCTGGACTGCGCAAACTCATTAGAAACAATGACCCATTTCTCAAAGGGTGTGGAGTCAAGCAGGTCCCAGGGAAATTTCTTTGGCACCCAGTGATCATGAAATTAACACTCCCATGACTGGCGTTGGATCAGTCTCCTCTGTGGGGTCCTCTGAAAAGGAGTAGTCACTCAATCTTTTTTGTTTTGAATGCCCAGGAAGCCAGGCATCGGGTGGTTTGAGTTTCAGCACCTTTGAATGCATCATTTCAAACAGTCACTACTGCTAAATTTTCATTCATTTTGAGGCCCTAAGAGAAGTCCTGTGAGTAGACAGAGGGGTAGTGGAATAAGGTGTTTGGGGAGCAGATTGGGGAGAGCTGAGCCCAGGGAGTATCGTACTCCAAGCTGGAGGGAAGGCAACAAGGGTGGCTCGCAGAGCAGGGCTGGGTTTAAGGGGCCCGGTCTCTTTCCAAACTCCCGGGAATAAGAAGGAAAGCAACCTGAGTGGAAACTGAGGGGTTTTGCATGGACCCCTATCACTAAGAGCCAGCCATTTCAACTGAGTCTCTGCCAGCAGCACCCTTGAAGGAGGAGGAGAGCTCAGGGGTGCTGTAGCTTTAATGTGCTCAGTGGGTAGAATTCCTCTTTGCAAAACCTTCCCTCTGTGTCCATAATGTGACATCTGCTAAAGAGCATTTCACAGTGAAAGAAGACCTAGCCCCAGCATGGCCTCAAGCCAGAGAGGTCATCAGACCTCTCCCCTTCCTGACATTCAAGGGCCCCCTGGGGGTCCCCGCTGTAGCCTTACACAGGTATCTGACCTCAGACCCCAGAGAATTTGGGTTTCTCCTCCAGCTGCAAAAAAAAAAAAAAAAAAATATATATATATATATATATATATATATATATATATAGCACCACGGTAGTCTCTGACAGAGCCATGGGTGGGAGAGAGAGAAAGATCTGACTTCTGGCCACTGGAAAAGAAAAGACGAGAAGCTGGGGTCACAAGGAATCAAGTAGGGTGGAGACAGCTAAAGGGAGGAAGTTTTCTTATTTTCTTCTGTAGCCGTCTCTTTTGGAGATCTAAAATCTGCAAGTGTTACGTCAAAGCTTCCTCCAGATGATTTGATGAGGGCTTTTTGTTGTTGGGTTGCTGCACTCCCGGGACTCATTGGGATGGCAGGATAAAAATTAATTAGAGGCTGTTTGGAGGGGGCTTTGCAAGACAGCCTGAGGCTATGCTTCAGTCTGGTTGTTAGAAGCAATATCATCACCGCCTCCTCGCCCAGCGAACAGACCTGCACCAGGGCGGCCGAGGGGAGCCACGGATCGCTCAACACAGACATCAGAGCTGAGATTCCTCCCAGAGAGATTACTTACCATGAACCAGTGGATCTACCTGCTGACAACCTCAGAAATATGTCTTGTTTCATTTTCCAATTTTTAAGAGGGGTTACATATGAGGTTTGCAGAATCCTGATGAAATTGCTCGTGCAGGAGGGGGTCCTTGCCTCCCCACACCTCTGACTATGACATTCAGGCGGGGTTGGAGCCACCAGGCAGCCATGAAGGAGACAGGATTCTTTCCACGCCGTGGATCTAGCTCTTTTTAAGGGATGACAGGCTAAAAGTAGGGATTTAGGAAAGTGATACAACTTCTGCTGGACAGTGATTATTTCAACTCAAACCCTTCACAAAAAAATCCAAATCCAGCTCCTCTTCATGACAGTCTTTATCTTGCTCTGTCCTTATTTCCTCGTGTCCTCCTACCCTCTCACTTGCATCTATCTAATCCTTCTTTACTTGTAGCACTAGTTCCATGAGTGACCATGGTATTTGATTCATTAGGAACTTGCCCCTTATATCTGGATAAAACAGTTCAAAGTAAGCTGTTAGTCCTGGCTGTTAGTCAGCCACAAGTAACTTTTCTGTCTCTTTCACCCTGGGAATGGAGAATGCAAAATAGATAGACACCCGGGTCCCGTCTTAGGTATACTTTTAACCGTTGTGAAAGGTCCTTTGCACTGCTATAATATGGTTTGTCTCCAGACGGCCGTAAAAATCTTAGCTGGTTCATTCTCATAACATTTTCTGTGATGCAAGCAGTAACTAAGATCCTGTTTTATAGATGGAAAAACTGAGATTGTTCTTATTTCCCACATCCAAAAAAAGGCAGTCAATGGGTGAACTCAAAGAAAACTTGGAAACTACTAGGACCCATCCCCTCTCTCTAAATATAGCTGTGTCTTTTTTATTGCCTATAATTGTGTCCTTGCGTCACAATGGGAGTGGGAATTGGGGGAACCAACAGGAACAATTACCAAAAGAAAAACAGTGAGTTTTCTTCCCCCAAAGAGTCATTTCCAAAATGAACTCACCAGCTGTGTGATATGAAATCGCATCATCACATAACAGGTCAGCAACTTCATGGGGAGGTCACAGGTAAATTCTTTGAGGTGAGTCTCCTTACCTCATCATGGCCAAGAGTGTTCATCATATCTTAGCAAGAAGTGAGAGGACTTCTGCCCATAATGGGTTACCACTGATCCAAACACCGGGCTTATTTCAGAGTAGACACAAGATGGTAGTCAGCCCACTTCCATCCTTTCCATGCTTCCCTTACTCATTCCACATCAGGGGCCCAGCAAGACCCCCCAGAGCATGGGGACGAGAGTATACAGTACCCGGTTAGAGCACTCAGAGAGAAAGCCCAATACAGCCATTTATTCATCTGCTGTCTGCCTTGAGGAGGTGAAAGGAGATGTTGAAGGGTTGCTCCCAGAAATCAGGTACCTCCTAAAGTGTAAGTCAAGACACACAGCTATAGGAGGCAAAATCTTCCCCCATTACATACTTTCAAAGCTAACCAGTCTTCCTGAGAATCAACCTGCCGTTTTATAAGCAGCCAACATATTTAGAACTGTGAAAATTAAAATGATAGAAAAGACTTAGTAATGCTTCTAGATCATTCCCTAGGGCCCAGTGTAGGCTCATTCCCTGTAGTGCATCTGTTAATGCTATGTCAGACCTAATTTTGAGTGTCTCAATGAACATAAGGGAGGTAGAGTCTGGGGCATTTACCCACCCCATTATACAACAATCATGTGATTAGAACTCCTCTAGCTGCTCACTGGCCTTTACTATGGCCAAAAAGGTTTGGACTCCCCAAACTTGGCCCACAAGAAACCAGAAACTTCTAGAAGATACAGACATTAGAGAATATCTTCTTCTCTTTCTGTTTCACACATGACCTCCAAACTTCAAATTACAGGACACTTGATTGATTGATTGTTTGTTTGTTTGTTTGTTTTACTGAGACAGGGTCTGACTATACAGTCCAGGTTGGCCTTGAACTCACTGTGTAACCCAGGCTAGCCCCAAACTCTCAGGGCTCCTCCTGAGTGCTGGGATTACAGGTATCCGCCACCACACCTGGCTCCCTTGGCTCCCTTTCTATTCAGCAGAGTAATACACTGCCTTCTGGAAGCATCCAGGCACTGTACTTCTCTATAAAGAGATAGCCATTGAGAAGAGAAGGAAAGGAAGGGGAAATGGAAGGAGAGAGAAGAAAAGAGAAAGAGAAAGAGAAAGAGAAAGAGAAAGAGAAGAAAGAGAAAGAGAAAGAGAAAGAGAAAGAGAAGAAGAGAAGAGAGAAGGAAGAGAAGAGAAGAGAAGAAGACAGAAGAGGAATGAAACCAGGTATTCAGAAATTCATTTTGAAGCTTAATAAACCTTACTCTCAGGGGTCCAACAATTTCTCTTTAAAATTTTCTTCTGGATTGGCCAGAAATCAACTAACCCATGTTTCCAACTAGAAGCAAAATGGTAGAAACACATTCAAAGATGTCAGAACTTCATTCAAGAACATGCAGGACCAAATGATACAAAAATAAAGACAGATGGCTTCACAATAGTGTAGTCCAAGTTTTCTAGAAAACTATCTCTCTCTTTATCTCTGTTCCCAGCTAGACGTAGGGCAAGACAAATTCATAATTTCAGGTGGGAAAGTCCCTTCACGAAGGTAAACAGAAGTTAAAACTCATAGAATCCAGAGAGCAAAGGGACCCTACCAGAGTGCAGGTAGGGTTTTTTTTTCCTTTTTCAGTTTGGAAATGACGGACAGAGTCCTGCTAGATATTACCACTAAAAATCCCAGATCGAGGCATTGTAAAATCTGCTTGGCTGCACCACATGGATGAGACAAAAACAGACTCTGTGGGCCAATGCAGAAAACACACAACCATTTTTCTATACCAAGAATCAGGAAAACATCCCAACTTCACGTTCACAGGACCATCCAGAGGACAGACAGCCATCACCCAAACAGAATCACCCATGCTGCCTGTTACTGGTCTAAAGGATGAGGCCTATTTTCTTTATTGGATCCCTTAAACAAAACTGAACTTTTAAAAGCCTGAAGTTTGACTCACAGGCCAACAGTACATCCACTTCTGAAGCCCCCCAGCCCCCGCGCCTCTCACATAGCCTTTTTCTCTCCCTCTAAAACATTATCTCATCTCAACATTGGAGCTTTGTTAAGTTCAATGTCAATAGCTAGTTAGGAGAGGGCAGTGGGTCAGGGATTAGGACTCCAAACTGTCCTTGACGTTTCTCTGTAGGCTGGTTTGCTGTTTGCATCCGCCCAATAAAAAAAAAAAAAAATCCCGCTTTACTATCTGAGAAAAGATCAGCACAGGAAAATGTCAGTTTGAGAGCTGACAGAATTCAGATAAGAATGAACTGGAAATGAGAGAGAGAAAGGAAGAAATGCTGTCACTCTAAGAAGTTTGTAATTTAATGTTTTTAGACACATGTGTTTCCCACTGAGTGTGTACGTGTTTTTCACACACAACTTGTCCATCCCTCCCCGTCTTTTCCAAATGTGCTTCCTGAGAGAAAGGCTGTCTGTTTTGACTTGATTTGATCTGATGTCTACGGTCTTTCCACACCAGGCAGAGATCTGGAAGGGTCAGTCCGGCTGGCTTGAAAGCTGTGAGCACATTCACTCCCACAGAATTTCTTCTAAGCCCTGAAATAGTTTCCACTTTCAAAAGTATCTATACATATTTTTAGAGTTAGAGAGATAATTTAAATTCTCAGGCTTAATTGAACCGACAGACTGGAGAATCGCTACAGATGGAAATATTTTCCAAGTGTGACGACCTTTGAGTTCACATTTAATACCTACATAATGCAGGCTTGAAGATAATATAATGGGCATTGTTCCTCTCCTTTTTTTTTAACTTATGTAGCAACTCTGTCACCAGAGGAAGTGGCTGGTGTTTTTAAATACAGGCTACATGGAACATCAAAAAGTAATCCCTATTAAATGATATCTTTTTCATGAAGAAAAGACAAACTCTTTGAACAAAATACTCAATAGGAGTTAAGTGTTCTTCTAAATTTTTTAAAAATTTTTCTGGAAACAAAGCATTTATTGAGCACTTATCACATGCTTAGCACTCTTATCAGGCACTTTATATCATTTCAGTTAATCCTATAATAAGTGTACAAAGCACATATTATTGTCCACCATTTGCAATCAAGAAGAGACGGGATACGAGGGAGGGCCGATAGCTCACGGCTGCATCACCGTGTTGTGAAGACCTGATGTGCTCAACACATGGGGTAGAGGGACACACTGTGTGTCTAAGTCCTGTCCCCCCTTCAGTGGTTTGGTCCTGTGTATCTATTTATCTTGTTAGGGTGCTTTGAATACCCTATACTTAGCTACTTTCAATGTTACAAAAATTCATTAGAGCAGCTTTTCTAATTTAACTGGACTTTGCTCATGACACTTGCTTAATAATCCTTGATGAAACACAGCTATTAGGTTCACTCTAGAGTAGTTACAAGTGTGGGCTCTGGAGTCAGTTCAGTGTGAGTTCAAATCCTTGCTCTACTATTTGCAGGCTGTGTGACCTTGGGCAAGTATCTCAACCTCTCTGAGCCCTATCTATAAAATGAGGATGAGATTTGTTAATCATAGGGAATGACCCATAGCGTTATATGGCAATTCTAAAGGTGATTAAGTGTAATGAAACAATCAGCCTCGTTTCTGGCACATAGTAGATGTTCAAAATGTGTCAGCAGTCAGCTGTGCCCTGAATTTCATCTGTATATGGCCTTTCTAAAGCACAGATCTGCCCAGGTTACTCCCTTGCCACCAAACATCAACTGGCTATAAGAGAGAGCATAAATTCCTTAGTTTTGTATCTTAGTACTGGCCCTGACAAACTTGCCAGCCTTGTTTCCTGCAACCACATATAGCAGATAATCAAACAGTGCTTGTCAAGATAACCTGTTGAATATCTGCATTTGATTCAGGAAGCAGAAACATGTTTAGCTTGAATTCTTTTTCTCCCAAGAATGGTTTGCAGATATATATCCTTGGGCTTCCTCATCCTTACAAGTGGATTTCACTTTTTAATAAAAAAAATATCAGATAGTTTGGGATGTTTCAGGGCCCTACAAGAAAGGACCCCCACACTGGAGTGGCCGGAAAGCTAGGAAAAGTGTCCCTCGTAGAGTCCTGCTCTGACTCTCTGCCCCACCTGCCCTCAGGCTCACCCTCTGCCCCTCTGTCCCCCTTGAGCTCCATCTTCTTCTGAAGAGTAGGGCACCACCTCGTCAGAAGTCGTGGTGTCATAACACGAGAAGGAATTTTATTTGGCTCACCCTTTGCTTGCTTTTGGATTGTTTGGTGTTTCCACTATCTCCCTGTTAGTGCAAAAGCCATGGGTTCAATTCCTAGCACCACAAAAAAAGAAAGGAAAGGTCTATAAAACTTTTTCTTGGTTCTCTAGGCTTGGATCCTTATTATCTGCAAAGATCTCATTGTTCACTCTTCTTGCGGATGAGACGTCTTGATCACTCTGAAAGTTTAGGCCACACTGCCCGAAAATGTCCATTGCTGGCCAGGAAGAACGCCAGGCTCTTGTTGGTGGCCCTGCTGAGCATGCAGCAAATCCGAGACTCCCAGGAGGTGAGACAGGCCTAGGTTCAGTCACAAGGAGGGTCAGGACACTCACAAGAGCCCATGTTCCACCAGGAGAAACAAAAAGCCATAGGCCAAAAGGCCCTGTGAGTCACAACCACAAACACAAACCAGGCCTCTTCACAGACAAGTGGCCTGCATCCCGCAGGCCCTGCTGCTTATGGACGTGTGTGCTGGCATCGAGTCTAAATTGCTGCCAGTTTCATAGCTGGTTTTCATTGGAAGGGCTCGGGGCCACAATAGTCCAGGGCAAAGAAAGACTTTTCAGTAAGTGAAGAACAGCATAGCATCCAGTAGTTTTCAGGAGCCATCCTCACCTTCCCAGCTCTGGAAATTGTGACAAATGTCTCCTACCCACAATGGGGACTTCCACTGGGAGATCAGTGCACACCCTAGAAATCACTCAGAGGAGGTTCACGACAGGCAGAGAGGCAAGTGCAGCTATAAACATGACTTCCTCTAAGGAAACAAATAATAAAAGGACAACGCAGAGTTCTCCAGAACTTAAAATGGTATGTGACATCTGCCCTGTGATCTCCACTATCTCCAGGGTATGATAGCAAGAGATGGGCTCAGTGACATATTGCACAAGGAATTCACCCAGGCAGGGAATTTGTGATGTGTTCCTTCATGGAGGAAAAGCAAAGGCCCACACCTCACTTCACGGTAACCCAATTGAAAGAACCAAGAGCAAGCCAGGGCATTTATGCAGGCATTTTGTTACCCATAGCTGTCTTTCAAAAGGCAAAGTCTGAACTTCAAGATGCCTTACAATCTTCTCCTTCTTCTCCTCTTCCTCCCAACTCCCAGGAAAAGGTCAATTTATTCTGTGCCATGGTGCTGTTGAAAAACAGACCCTGTGCTGAGGTGTGGCTCCGAGGCAGAGTGTGTGGTATTTTTGTCCCATTGCCTTTGGGTGAGGACTCCATTATCCTTAGCCAAGAGCACGAAAGGAGAGAAAACAGAATTTACGTTGCAAAGGTAAAAACGTAACTCCAAGACTATTCTTAGGTAACGGAGTTGGTAGTAATGTTACACAGCCTACTGCAGGCTTCCCTCTGTCACACGTGAGCTCATTCTGTTCCTTATCCAAGTGGAGTGATGGTCCCAGGCCCCCAGGCAGAGCTGGCAAAAGGGTGTCCTCAGGACTTCAAGAACTATAACTGCAACCTTGCTTCTAATGCCTTCCACATACAAATTCTTACAGACATGCCCCAAAAGTCTTTCTCTTGCTCAAGAAAAATTCCATGTAACAAAGAAGAAGAATAGTAACCATGCAGTGCACCTGAAGAGGTCAGGATGGCAGGGCACACAGCTTTGGTTCCCCCAGGAACACCAACACGGGCATGCCAAAAGGCTGGACAGGTGGGATGGCATGCAAAGCTTATTGGGAATAGTTGCAAACCCCTAACCTCATACAAGGTGGGCTTCATGCCCACTCATGACGACTATATCTACCCTTAAGCATCTACAGCCTCAGGCCAGGTATGAAGAGGAGGCATTTGGATCCTTCTAGTGAGTCTAGATCAGACTTGAGAGTAAAAGAAAGAAAAGGGGGAGGAACAAGAAGAACAAGAATGAAATAAGAGGTTCCCTTGTGAATGGATCTGAGTCCTGAATTTCTTCCCAACATGCCTTTAAATTTTCCCTACAAATGTTTTGATCAGTGTCTAGCAAGTCTGAATTCTACAGAGAAACTTGCTCTTTCTGTGACCCCTGGGTCCACCAGTTGGCTGGAAACAGAAACAACTGGCCAGAGCCTGGATAGATGCGGCTGGGCTCAGTCCCTGCAGGCTTTGTTCTTCAATCTGTTTATACAGTTTCCCGTAGGAGTCTGTAATTTTAATCAGTAAATATCTCCCTTGATTTATCACCTTCTATTGACATAGTAGTAATTCAAGCAGTGGAACTAACGCTGGGCCGGCTGTGTTTTTTCCCCTCATTGTGCCCGGCTTCTATTTGATTTTTCTCAGTCCTCTTAGGTAATTGGGCCGCTTCTGACACCGTCTGTATGACAAGGCTGTGGTCAGGGGTCAGTGGGTTCCCCCTTCTGAAGGCAGAATGCTCTAACCAATCACAAAACAATCCCATCTCAAGTTTGCTAAAACCAGAGCAGACAAACCACAGACTGATAGGACCCAGTGGATTTCATTTAAAAAGTAGAAATCCAAGATGCTTATAAAGGACACTGGTATGTTCTCTAACCTCAAAGACAGATTGGAGACTTAACGCACTGATTTAGTGTCTCTGTGCTGAGCAGGGAGACCCTCCCTAAACCTTGTAGTGTGGCCAGTTTCCTTTCATGTTAGTAGATGGAGTCCTCTGCAAACACAGGTCTGGATAAGGCTTGGTACTCAGTTCTGATTTCTGTTCATGAACTTTAATATTGATAGCAATAAACTGATAACATCCTTTGGGCTACACATTTGGCCAACAACTTTTATCATCTCCTTGGTCATAGTAAAGAAATAAGGACTTGTTAGTCACAATGCTTGATGGAGTCAAAGCTGACTCTGTATCCCCCAAGGTTCTGTGCTAGCTACTGTGTTACTTGTAAGTTCAGAATTTAAAAAAAAGAATGGCTTGATGTTGGAGGATAGGGTCTAGATGCCCACATCTCAATAAACTCAAATAATAGACTGAAACTTAGAAGGATAAAGTCCATGTAAGTACCAAGGTTTGATTCCAAAATTCAAATACCACAAGCCATCAAACCAGGGCAATCTGTATGTTCTATGTTAGAAGTTTAGGTGTTCACAAGTATAGTACATGATAATGGTGTAACCCATGGCTGCCAAAAATATTAATGAAATCTTAGTCCGCATTGCTATGAGGATGATTCTCTCCAACCATTACCTCAGTAGACCTCCCTCTCACAGAAATTTTTCATTGTTTTATCCCCTATGTTAATTAGAACAGTGCCTCATATCCCAGAAGCTTACTTAAGTAACAGAAGGATGGATGGGTGGGTGGATGTATGGGTAGAAAGGCAGATAGAAAAATAAACAATGAATGAATAGACAACAAAGGAAAAACCTGACTTACTGATCAACATATACTTAGTATATTGTGCTGAATTTTCAGTGTCAGATTTAAGGATGAGCTTGAGTAAAGTGGATTCTGTCAGAAGAACATACTCAGAGTGAAGGATTTCAGAATAATACCATGGGTGAATGAGTTGCTAAAGAAAGTGATCCATCGACTCTGACATAGGAGATGGCAAAGGAGTCTTTTGGGGAGGGACTCTGGGAAAGAGGAGAGAAATGTCACCTAGACTTAGAATTGTAGAGGTTGGTATATGTGGGAGGGATTAACATTTACATTGACTCAGAGGGTGAAGCCAGAAGCACAAGGTAGCAGCTACACATGGGCAGATTGGCCCTCTGAATGAGAACGAAGTCCCCATCAGGGAGAAGTTTCCTGGTGCCTCAAGGGAAGTCCCTGATTCTGCCGATGGCTCTTTCTCTTTCACCTAAGGCTGTCGTGGGTATCTGCTCTCCATAGCAGCTCTTCTCCTGGTGCCTCTGTAAGTGGCTGCCAACACATCTCACTCAGGGCTATATTTAATAGTGCTTTACATTAAAGTTAGTTTATATGTCTGTCTCCTCCACCAAGTTGTAAATTCCTTGAGAACAAGGCCCCGGCCTTTCTTATTCTTTATGTACACTAGACACTCAATCAGTGTTTGCTTTGCTTGTTGTGTGAGATAGAATTTGGCTGGCTCTTTGATTCAAGTCTAACACCAAAAAATTAGTTTGGTCTAGTCTGAGATCTGTGGAGACGAGGGAACTCTAGCATGGTCATGTAGCAGGGCTGGCAGTAGGCCACTGTTCTAGAGGGGCCGATCACATCTGTGAATCCATTCTTTCCATCTTTAAAGTAAGGGTGCCCATACTCTTAGTGTTCACAATGTCATATACAGAGTATGTCACATGTTCTCAAATAAAGGCAATCTCCAAATGGAAGGTGCCATAATGATGATATTTATATCACATTAAAGAAACACTTTTTCCTTCACCTTTAAAATTGGCGTTCTCTTTCTTACCCTGACTTTCCACTATGAAATTTTAGAAAATTCATTTCAATAAAACCCACTGAAATGCTATCCACTTACGTATCTACAAACCAGAAGAGTCTCTTTTGTGTTACTGATGGATAAGATCTTTTCTTCTTTTCAAAAGAATTAATGATTAATTGGACTTTTCCTAATAAGCCACTGGACACTATAACAAGGGAGATACATCGATTTCACCTTTTGATCACATTATGGGACCTAGGGCCTCAAATGTGCCGTGAGATAGATTTTCTTCCATGACTTAGTCATGTTGATGGCACAAATCCAGGTGGGCACAAAAATGAAATAACGAAGGCAGCTATCTTTATGCTTGTTCTGCAAATGAAAGGAATTGCTCTGACACTAACCTCTTTTACCATTGCACCATCACCTCCAGAGTGATTTGGGTCACAGGGAGGGGCTGACCCAGTGTGTCAGTGTGAAGCCCTTTCTTGATGCTCAGTAGTTGTCAGGCCCATGTTCTAGCACACTGCCACATTCCTTCCCAGAGGTGGCAGCACTCTGGTGAGTGGGAAAGTGAACCGATTTCCAGAGAAGTAATTAGCAAAGTGCATGGAGGCTTAAGGGGGAAAAAAGGGCTATCAATCAATAAATAATAAAAAATTCAGTCGAGGGCATTTTCCATCTTGGTGTTCTTGGCTATGGGACTGAGGAAGAGAGCAGAAGCAAGAGTTCCATGAGGACAGGGCCAGTTATCTTTCGTAGCTCACATTGTTCAGCTTCAACGTAATACAAATGAGCACACATAATGGGTGGTGATATGGATAAAAAGTGGGGACTATGATTTCCTCTTCCACCTGAGTTCCTACATCACTTTGGTCTTTTGGGGAGAGCTGTAAGATACCTGTTCTTGGGTATTCATGTAGTAATTGCATAGACGTTGATCTCTTAATGGGAGATGATGAGTTAATTCATCCCCAAACTCTTCTAACTTGGCAGATGAGGAATTATTAGTCACTGCGCTCACTCTGGACATTACATATTCTATTATTTATCATTTACATATAAATGAAAGTGTGAGCCTCTCAAAGGAAAAGCTGGCCTATGAGCAAGAAAGAATAGAGGAGTAGGCAAGTGATAGGGGCAGCGCCTGGGTGATTTAGATTTTCCATTGCCAAGAGATCAGGGTCAATAATGGTAAAAGGATGAGAGAATAAATAAATACAGGATCTGGAGAAAAGCAAATGACATAGACAAGGTGGGTAAGGGAGAGAGGGAAGGTAAGGAATTATATTCTCTCTTGCATGCATTCATTCCATAAATATTTCTTGTGCTAGATGAGGATATTAGATGCAGCCCTGCTCCCGGGTTAACAAATAATATGTCATCACACTTGGAAAAAACTGCTATGGAAGAAATAAATAGGTCATTATAGAAGAAAATAATGGGACTGAGCATTAAAAGGTTAGGGATCTGTTTGATAGACTAGTCAGAGGAGACTTCAAATGGGTTAACATTTAAATTTGAAGGAAAAGAAAGAGACAGTCATACAGAAGGAAAAGAGAACTGATAGGTGCCTTTGTGAGACCTTGAAGCAAGAAAGTCCTTGCAAAATTCAAAGAAGTTAATGTTAGTAGCATTTCCATTTATTGAGCACCTATCGCGGGTAGATGCTAGTCAAGGTATCTTATGTGTGTTTATGCATTGACCTCTCCCTCCCCTGTGGAAGGCATTGTTATTATCCACACTCCATGATTAGGCAAATGAAGCTAGCATGGCTGGAACAGAAAAGGCAGGAAAAAAATGACTCAGCATCAAGTGAGAGAAACAGCCAAGCTTTCAGCAGGGATGTGGGCTTAATCTGATTTTGGTGTTTGAAGAGTCCTTGTGGCCACGCATTTACTGGTAGACTGCGGTGTGATCAGAGGAAGAGGAGAGGCCACAGGGAAGGCATTGTGGGTCCCTAAGAAGGCCAGGAAGGTTAAGGTAGAGAAGATAGCGGAAATGGTGAGTCAGCAGCCTGTTTTGGCTAAGTTGAAATTTGAAAAGCAGCCACTACATGAGGACACAGACAGAAAACACGTGGATTTCTACCTAATGCTGGTTCTCATCTGCCATTAAAGAGAGGAAAAGGGGAGAGATTTGTGAACTTGTCTCCTTGAAATGGGAAGATTTGCAGACACCTCACCCAGATCCTGCCATCCTGTCAATATGAGCCTTACGCACCCATTGCCTGTGTTTTATGGTCCAGCTTCCTTTATTCTCCCATATTTTTTGTTGTTCTTACGTGGATGGATACACACACACACACACACACACACCCCTCTGCTGATCTGCTAAGCACTTTGACTCAATAGTTGTAGCTTCTTCCTATGACCAGAGAAGTCTCCATGCAACAAAAACAGACCTGCTGCCCAGAAGTTAGAGAAAGGAAACAATGGACACACAGGCATGTAAGAACAAAGAAGCAAAGAGGACTCACCTGAGAGACACAGGTCCAGCCAGGCTCAAACCAACCATCCACTCTGCCTAAGGTCTTGAGGACACTCGCACACAGCCCAGAAACTAAAAGAAAAGTTTATTTTCAGAACAAGACCCAAAGAAGGAAGCAAAAACTAAATAGGGTGCTCGTGTTTCATTATTGAAAACATCACCCCAACACCATTCTCAAATCTTAAAGTAATGAAGGTCAGGGAGGGGTTATGCAGGAGCATTTTCCTTTCTTTCCTTGCAGCTAGAATTGTAACCGTGTACCCCTACTTCCTTACTGGGTACAGCTGGGCATACCTGTGGCCATTTTTTGGCTTTGGCCAAACCTAGGCATTGGGGCCTGGTGAATTTTCTGGGCCGCTGTGGTCGGTTTCAGAACAGTAGCCACAGCGTGCTCCCTGGGGACTGCCTCTGAGTTTCATGAATACAGTTGTTCATCTGCGCTTTAGAGAGAACAGGGGTCTTGGCCTTGGAGTGAAGAGAGCAGAGCCTTGTTAGTGAAGTGTCCAGGAAAAACTTTGAGGAAAAGGAATGCGGTGGGGAAAAGAGAAACTGGGATAGGCCAGTGGAATACGGGCCGGCCTTCATCACATCTAGGACCAAACACACTCCCTGGGTGTGGCTTTTAGACGAGCAAAATCAACTCCAGACACCGAGGGGCGGACAAGCAGAGAGGCAAATGTGTCGAGGGGAAAAACAACTGCTAATATGATCAAATGCAAGTGGATACGACAAGCCGTGGCCCATCAAAGATCTCAGGAGACATAGTTCGAAAAGTACAAAAGTCCTTCAGTGTGAGGTAATGAGGCGCATCTAATTATATTTCAGAAAGAAACAGTGAGAACTACTCTAAAAGCCTTCCCCCTTTCCTTCTCTCAAACTGAGTCCAAATCCCAAACAGAGAGACAACCATTATTTCAGAGAAAGTGAGGAATTTTAGAGAGCATCGCAGGAAACAAGGTTGTCATTTTCCCAGAACTGAGAAAAACTATCACAGGAACCCTTCTCTGCCTCTTGTCTTCTGCCTCCCCACTCCCCAGAAAAAAAGTCCCATCAGGAAACAGTGGAAGGGGGAGAGAAAAAAAGTCACATAGGCAGCCCCACCATGAGAAATAAAGGCAGTCAAAATGACATTTGACACCACCAGGCCACAGCTGAAGAACAAGGGAAAAGTTTTAGGGCGACTGTCATTGACCCATAGTCCTTCACTCCTAACCTTGCTCTCCAACATATGTTTCTCATTTCCTTGCTTATAGCTGGTCCAAGCTAATGATATGTGTTTTGGCCGGGATCCCGTGCTCGGCATACAGCCGGTCTTGTTCTCATTGTCCGGGCTACTTACAGAAACCTCTTTCTCTGTCTCTTTCTCTCTCTCAAAAAAACTGGCTTTAAAGAACAGTAAATATGCAAAACAGCCCCCGCATTCTATACAGCTACCATTTTGAACATGGCCCCCGCCACCCTAACACACCCCATCAATAAAGGCCTGAAGAGACTGCCCACGGGTGAGGGGTAAGTTCAACACAAAAGCAGTGGAAATTCAAACAAATTGGCCCATTAGAGTCTCACACGGCTATAAATACAACCCGGCGCAGGCTATTTTGAGGGACGGTGGCATGGGAAAGTTCGGCCTGGAATCTTGAGCCTGTCAGAGGAGATAGATCTCTCCCAAGACATGGGAAGAGGATGAAGCAGGCAGGAGGAAGACAGGCAGGAGGAAGGCACCCAGGGAAAGGCGAAAAGTGGGCGAGGAGATGTATTCAGGCCTCAGCCCTGTGCTCCATGGTGGCTGGCCGCCTTGCAGTGGGAGGCTTTCCTTGCTGTGGTGTCACTCAGGGGAAGCGCAACCTCTAAAAAAGCTGGACATGCCCTTTTGCTCCTCAAAGGTCGGTGGACCATTTCACTCTTTCTGAAGCACACATCAGGCAAAGGAGGAGGGGTGGGAACCAGCGTGGCCTGAGGAGTCCAGTCAGGGCAGGCCCCGGTCTGCAGCCAGCTTCTCTGACTGACCCAGAATGGAATTTTGAGAAGACCATTTTCGCCTGTCAGATCCTAAAGAATAGTGACCATATATGTATAAGTTATGAAATGTGGGGTGCTACAGCATGAGTTTGAGGAAGTGGGGGACCATAAATGAAAGGCAGCAAAATTTGTTGCCAAAGAATGCATATGCAAATGTGGAAGAGTGCTTAACATTTCCCTTGGGGACATGTCAACAGATGGCAATTAACTGCTGACAGTTGGGAATGAGTAAACACAGAATACACATACACTTGGGCATTGTGTACCTGCCTGTTTTTCTTTGTCTGGTAAGAGAATTGAACCCAGGACCTTTGCAATGAGTTACATCTCCTTCCTTTATTTATTTATTTGTTCATTCATTCATCTATATTTCTGAGGCAGAATCTCACTTAGTTGCTTACATACCCACACTGGGTTCAAACTTGTGATCCTCCTGTCTCAGCTTCCCAGAGTGGTGGGATTACAAGTATATACCTCCAAAACCAGTTCCTGCCTACCTTTTATGATTCCTAAATGTATTTCCTTGTTGTCTGTAAAAATGTTTGTTCTGCCTTCCCTGTTTTCTGTTCAGAAAATTTACCCAGGACAACCATGGATTTCACTCAGTTATTAAGTTTGAGCACTTACTGTCTACCAAGCACTGTCTGAAGCACGAGGGTTTCTCAGCTCTAGTCCAGGCATCCTGGGACACACAGCCCAGTAGATGCATTTGATCTGCCCTGTCCTCACAACTTTCCTGACTATGCATCCCAATTTGCTGGAAACAGCCCAGTTTATATCTTTTGTCCTAGTGTAATTATTAATAGCCCTTCTTTTCACTCTGCAATGTGTCCCAGTTTGGATGATAAATTATATTGCTACTGTATCTAAAGTCCTTTTTTTTTTACTCCTTTTTTGTTATAAAATCTAATGCCAAGAGATAAAAAGTACAAAACTATAGCATCCTCTATTTTAGAGGCTCTTTGTAACTTGCCAAAGTCAAGAGAGGGCTCCCAAATTATCAAAAAAAATAGCTTTAGCAGATTAAATTTTAATTAGTTCAGGAACAGGCTTCACTGCATTCTGGGCTGGAGTCCTTGCCACATGCTGTAGTTGGTTCTGTAATCGCAGACATTTTCCATGATGCATCTGACTGCTCTCTTCCACCAGTGGGGGCACATGAGGGCACTTGTCCCAGTACAGCCTGGAGGAAGAAGAGCCAACTCAGGTTACCATGACAACACCCTTTCCTGAAAATCTCTGACTGACACTTCCTGGGGAGACAGGAAGTAAAGACAGGAAGACACCGAGGTCATTCTCTTCCCATATCCAGCTTTTCCCACCTCCCAGACTCATCTAATATTTGACCTTTTCTAGCTCAGCATTTCTTCTCCAATTCCCACCAGCAAAGCTATCCTGGGGGCAAAAGCAACCAGCTGCTTCTGTCCCTTTCTTTCTGGCAGTCCAGTAGAAAACAAAAATTGTTCCAGTCATAAGCTATACAGAAGGAGTTAATGAGGGACAGAACCTTCAAAGAGCTACACAGCTGATTCCAAAGTAAAATAAATGATTAACAGACCCTCAGCACTTTTGCAGTCCACGTGGCAACACTGAAAATCCTTTACAAATGTTACTGAGTACTGGTCATGTGCCGGCCATTGTGCTGGTGACTGGGTATAGAGTGTTGAACAAAATGGACGTGGTGGTCCCTGCTTTCGTGGAGCTTACCACGTCCCAAGGGAAAGAGACATTCGAGGGATACTTTCGCAAAATAAATAAATAAAAAGCACACCACTATCAATTGTAGTAAGCGCTATGAAGGAAAAGCCCAGAGTATAAAGGGAGATGTGGAGTGAAGCTCTTTGTGCAATGCTTCAGTACAGGAAGTGTTCAGAGCTTGCTGTGCAACTCCCTGTGACTATTTTAGCAAATACAATCTCTCATTGTCTGAATCCTCGGCACCTAAAATAATTCCAAATATCATTACTATGTAATTGTTTTATGTATTAAGTGCTCAGTGTACACTGAATGAATGAAAGGGTTGGTGAACAAATGAATTTTTGTCATCTTCTGGGGACCCCATTCTGTGCCAGTTATGTTTGCAAAGATCCTCCAATTTCAACAGCGTGAAATCATCACATCTTCATCAAGGATGGCACTCTAGTGTGCTGAACTAAACAGTGGCTCTGAAAATAATTATAAAATATAACTCAAGTGAACTTTGGCATAGCCAATAAGGGCAAAAATACATGTTTTAGGAGCATTTCTAAATAGAAAGGGAAGATGTGCATCAGCAGAATGAAAGGGTTCAGACACTCTACAGAGTCGTAGAAGTAGGACAAAGAAGAGGCTTTGAAAGGAGGAGGGTGAGGAGATAAGGGTGGGCAGCACTTCTAAAGCCCAGGGAGCATTTGGAAAACATGAAATAATCCACAGAATGGTTTTGTGAACAAAGATGATGCAGTTGGTTTATATCATCCTTGGGGCAAGTACTAGATACAGCCTGAAATTCTTAAGGGGCTGGGTCCAAGGATGGAGAAGAGAATTCGGGCTTAGTGAGATGTTTAAGTACAAAACTGCTTCCAAAACAGTGATGTTTAAAGGCTGGCACTTACAGGGTAAGTGATTATAGGGAAGTTTTTCTGAAATGTAATGGAAAGAAGTGTGAATTCAGAAGTAGTTCCAAAGCTCACTGGTTTAAGAAAGAATATGAGATAAAGAAGGAAACTAAGAGGATGACTGTTTTTAAAAGAAGTTCCTTGCTGTGAACAATTTAGAGAAAAGAAAGTTTAACACAGGTAGGAGTTTTATTTCATTAAAGATGGCGGTGGGAAGCATCACACAATGTTAGGGTCAGAAATCTCTACATTTTAAAACCATTCATGTTAGGTTGAGGATAAATGGAAAAGAGAAATGTCTGAAAAAGTTCAAGGGAATAGGAAAAAAATACCCTGAAAGCAAAAATTATTGTCCCTGGTAAGGAGCGCTGATATACAGAAGAATTTCTTCAGAAACAGACATGGATATAAATTCATTGCTCCTTGGTTGAATCCCTGGAGTTTCCTAAGATGGCGACAAGTTCCATAATTGTTCTACGTTTATTGTTTTTCTCCACAAACCTATTTGTGAAAGTGCCATAAAATTGTCTTACCCAACCCTCTCAGTTTTAAGAAATATGATACACAGCAGATCGGGAGAAAAAAGACTTTTTTTTTTTCCTATTTTACAGCCTCTTGGCACAAGTTCAGCCCTGAAATGGTTAAAATATCAGCACATTTCACTGGTCTTGAGTTACTCATAAACATTCAGCAAAGCAATTTCACTCAATCGCACATATTAACTGCTTAAGTTCTTCTCTCTGAGGATGTGGACTGTTATTTTATGCCAAAAGTCCCGTAATTAAGTTTGACATAAGCGCATGGATTAAATATGTGGTTGGGGGAGGGGGATGGGTACAGAATGGAAGGTTTTTCTCCCCTCGCCTTCTTGCCATATGGAGACTGTAACCAAATCATGTGCCAAAAATTGTAAGAGATTTTCCAATCTTATTACTCAGTGTTGTTTATCAGGTAAGACTCAAGGGCAATATAATTACAAAACCAGTTTTTCTTTCCCCCAATTTAGCATTAAGAACAACAAAACATTAGGCCTACAGCAGCCCCAGACCCTCCCGTTGCAGTCTTTATAAAGCAGAGAATGGAACAGGTATTGAAAGCTCTTCTGACGGGAATGGGACTGTGGTCACAGTTTGGAGCTAATTTATTAAACTGCTCTGATTCATGGATGTCTTTAAATGCTGAAACCACGATGAGGGTGTTGTGCCTTGTGTTTGTTTGTCAATTTCATTAAGATACCCGGTACCCTAATGCCTGGCCTTCTGGTGCCACTTTGATCTCATCGAGATTTCCCTCCTCTGAAGGCTTCTCAGGTGACCCCAGAAAGCCCAAGTCACTTAAGCAGCATACTAACAAATTTACTTTCGATTTCTGGCCATATTCATGAAGGTTTCTTGCGGTTTAAGAGAGGAATGCTCTTGTTCTTCCCTTCCTAAAAAACAGCTGAAAATAGCTTTTTCAAATATTGCAAAGAGAAAACATCTTTGACTTTCCCCCTAGTCAGAGGCACCCTCAGGAAATTAACTCTAAAAAGAAAGTCGGGCATCATTTCCATGGACACCTCCCCAACCCACCCGCTTCATACTGCTCCAATCCAAGCCCAGAACTTTGTGGCTCTTCTCCTGTTTAACTGGGTTGACAGCTCTCTTGGGGGCTCTGCCCCCTTCCCCCGATAACTTCCTGAGGGCATCAAGAAAGTTTATCCCAATTCTGCTAGCCTTGAGTTTGTTACACTTAGCCATCAATCTACAGATTCTCAATACAGCGACTCCCCGCTACCTTCTGATGTGTCTCTGTTTCTCCGGGCTCAACTCTGTAGCATTTCCCTCAACAGCGATGCAGCAGGCTGCTCCTAATGTGGGCTAGGAAGCCCCATAAGCATCCATGTCCCACTGACTTCTGGCATGGGTGTCTGACCACTTCAACGTGTCCACCTTCGTTTTCTAATAAGAGACTCAAAACAGAGTGTAATGTTGAGATACAGCCTTAAAATTTGCTACACAGGAGTGAGAATAACTTATTTAGGCTTAATGAAACCTTCTATATTCCCCATAATTTGGGGGGTGTATCTGCCAAATCTCTGAAAATATCATCCTGAGCCCTGCAGAAATAGTCCTGTCTCTTAGTTTATCTTCCTGGCTTTATAATTTATATTTGTACTCATTAAATTACATAAGCCTGTTATTAGACCCACGGTCTTAATGTATTCCAGGCATTCTGAATTGAACTGTACTCATCTATATTATTCCTCAATTTAGTACAAAATATAATTACCTCCAACTCCACTATCCACGTTATTGTTGGGAATTGGCTAGTTCTCTTGTGTGGCTTTCCCTTACTCATAGCTTCATTTTCTTTGATATCTCAAGTAGATTTTTTAATTTTCAAGACTTACTCTTAGGATTGGAGATGTTGCTCAATTATAGAGCACTCGCCTAGCATATCTAAGATTCTGGATTCCAGGACCAGCACCACCAAAAACAAAACAAAACAAAAAAAATCCAAATGAACAAACAAAAATGTAACTCTTTAGAGTAGCTGATTAGAAAAAATTTCCCAAATCAGATTATGAAATTCATACAACTACCCCTCAGTTGGGTTCTACCTCTCAGTAGAGGAGGGAGGAAAAACTCAAGTGTTTGCCATTCTCTGAGTGACTTTAAAAAAATGCGCTGAATTATGCCACTCCGGGAGAGGTGCTTCACCCCCTGGACAGTTGCATAAACTTGCATTTTCCTTGGACCCATGACTGCCATTTTTTTCTGTCAATGTCTAATCTCTACAACTCCAGAAGGAAGGCAAAGCAAAGATATGCCTCACCGCAGGTTAGGCGCCAGGCGAAGCGCAACTGTGTTTGCATGTTGCTCATGAAAGTGGGGTAAAGTGTGGTATGCTGAGAATCCAGAGGCATCAGCATAGTTGTGCAGACCTTCCTGGAGGCCTCTGGAGACCTTTCTACATTTAAGCCTTCCCACCTTTGTCCCCAGATAAGAATTTAGATCCACTTGTCATCTGAGATGTTACCACGTTTTGCCTCTAGGCTGGGGTAATTCCAGCTTGGACCTTGCATTCCTCCTGCTTTTGCTGTCTTCCCTCAGAGATAACTGCAGAACAGAGAAACTGTTAAGACTCTTTTGAGGTCTGTGTTCACAGTCTCCTAAATCTGCCATTAGCCACACTGAAGAGTATGGTCATTTTCCATGCTATTCCTTGGGTCCAATCTTTTTTAGTATGATTCCATTTCTTAAATTCCTGCCTATCAGTGACAGTAGTGTAGTGTATAAAAACCATGCTCTGAAGCCTAACTACCTAGATTCAAATCCAGACTCAGTTAGTTATCTGACCTCCAGCATTTTTACTTAACCCCTGTTATGGTTTATACATTGTGTCAACTTGAGAAGTCTAGAAGCTTAACTAAGTGATTTAGGGACTGATTTGCCTCATCTGTACAACAGAGATACAATAGTACTTACCTCTCGGGGACATTGGGCCAAGTAGATAATGTGGATTTCAAATCTTCTACAGAGTGTCAGCCATATTGTTTTTGAGATGAACTGGTCCTTCAAAGATCTAAGATGCACAGTCTCTCAAGATGATTATAAGCACATCCACATCTTTAGGTTGAACTTTAGTTGGCAGGATTTAAACAAAACCAACTTCAAAACTAATAGTCAATTCACATATTACACAACCTCTCACAGTCTACTATTATTTAAGGACATGGAAATTCAAGAAGCACTGGTGTAAAAGTTCATTTAAAAGATTTAAGTTCAGAATTGTTATTCTTTCTTTATTGGCATACAAAAATGACAGCATTCTCATATGAGCTCCCTGTAAAAGCCAGAACTGTGCTAGAGGTTCAGGGTGGGCTCAGCAGTTCCATAACCTCCAACAATGCCCTCATATAACCTCTTTGACCTTTATCACCAAATTGGAGTAATTCACCACCATGCTGAACTTATAAGATTGTGGCAAGCCAGAAAGTAAAAGCAGGGCCAAGCATGGTAGTGCTTATAGCTTCAGCACGTGGGAGGCTGGGGCAGGAGGATGGAGAGTCTGGGGCCAGCCTCAGTGACATGGCAAATTCAATGCTGGTCTGGACTACACTGTAAGACCCTATCTGAAATATTGATTGTGAATGTATGAACTCTGGCAATCAAGCCAGGCACACTCTCCTAAAGAGTTAAATCAGGAAAAAGAGTTGTGCTGTCCCCATTAAATGAGAGACAGCCATCTGTGTGTCAAAGACTTGAGTGCAGAAGAACATTGCCCACCAATCACTGTCAAATCCTGGGGGGGAAACTATGGAAAACACCTGAAGACCACATGTTCCTGGAATCTGAGCTCTGTGCATGAGTCACACCAAATAAGTTCAGGAACATGGGTAGCCTGGCTCTTTCCTAAGCACACTGTTACAACTCTGAATTCACAAAGAACCTTTATTCTTTAGAGGCAACTCTTTCATCATTGTCCATGAATTTAGAATATTATTTCCCAGTTAGATTCATCTGAAAATAAATAGTTTTATCAATAGAAATGTAACATTCAAGGGGCAGATAGAATAATATCTAAAAGTAGCAAGGCCTGGAGTTAAATGTGAATTCCAATTTTGGGCTTTTTGATAAGTCATTCACTCTCTTTAAGCCTTAGCCTTCACTTCTATGAAATGGGAATTTTGTGGGGGATAAATGAGACCATGTATATGTATGTGTGTATATATATATTCATATATATATGAATAACTCAGTCTAAGACTCAGGACAAAATGTTCCATAGTTATTAGGATACAATAAAGCAGTAGTAGTCAAATCACAGAAGGAAAAGATGTGGCCTTAATCATAGATGTAATATATGCTTCAAAATTCTACTCTTAGGTATATATCCACAAAAAATGGAAATCTGCGTCTACACAGAAGCTTATACACAGAGTTTCATAGCACCATTATTCAGAATAACCAAAAGTAGAAACAAACCAAATATTCAACAAATTTGGAATATGAATAAGCAAACTGTAGTATATGTTCACACAGTGGAATATTGTTCAGCCATAAAAAGCAATGAAATACTCCTGTGTGCTATAACATGGGTGAACTTTCAAGCACTTTCTAAGTGAAAGAAGCCAGACACACCAAAACTGTATTGTATTAGCCCATTTATAGGAAATTTCTAGAATAGGCAAATACATAGATTTAGAAAGTAAATTAATGGTTGCTAAAGGCTGAAAAGAGGTAAAAAAAAAAAATGAGGAGTAACTGTTCATGGCCATAGAGTTTTTCTGGGAGATAATGAAAATGTTCTAACAGTAGATAATAGTTGTCCTACTCTATGAAATATTAAAATCCACTGAGTTGTGTATTTTTAAAGGATAAATTTTCTGGTAGTGAAACTATTATTTTTTAAAAACATTTCCTTTTTTAAAAAGCAAATTAACTCAGCTATCCTTATCAAAATTTAATCTATAATATATGTGTGTTTTTAACTTGATATGAACTAGAAATGTATAGTTTAGGAATTACACAAAATGTGCATATGGCCCTTAAAAGCAGATGAGTTATCAGTTAAATTCATATGTCCATAATGTTTAAGTCTATTTATTGGGATTATGCATATATAACCTTATTTTAGAAATTGCAAATAACTGTAAGAATTATTCTGATTTAAAAATATATGTTGAGGTCCAAAAATATGGTTAAGAGTCTACTGTCTACTACACTTTGCCTCGTGTGTGAGGTATATAAGAAAGAATAAGGTCATCCAGTTGTGAGGCCTGTCATTCATCGGTTCTTTGGACTTCACATCAACTGAGATTTGGTCATGCTTGACTTTTTTATAGTTTGTATATTTTAGTTTGCCCTCTGTAAATTTGTATATTGTAGTTTGATTTATATTTGGGAATAGTCCCATTAGAACAATATGAGGCTGTTCTCAAATATGAACCATATTATTATTATCTTAAATCTGCCTTTTCAAACCCTTCTCCCCAGAAGCACATTGACAATTGAAAATCATAGCTCTGGCTTCTAGAAGTTTCCATGTCTAGGATCTCAAGGTTTTGCATGAAAAAATTCTGCCCAGCCAGTTAAGAATTTCACTTACTCTCTTGAGGACCTGTAATAAAAGGGGGATTCTCAAATTTTTACTAAGCTAAGAGTCACCTGGTATGCTGGTCTACCATGCAGATTCCAGAGTCTTCCCAGAAGAAAAGCAGATTCAGTAGATCTAAGGAACAGCTCAGGAGAAGGTGGTTAACAAGCACCCCAAGTGATGCTCATACAGGAATTGGAGAAGCACACTGATAAACATAGCTCTCAAAGATTGGAGACCAAGGCTCTGCCAGGTGTTCATTAAGTACCACCCTGCTACATGACACTCTGCTAGGCACTTTGGGTAATGTGAAGAGAAGTTCTTCTCGTAAGGCGTACATTATCAAGTCTGGAAGACTTGAAAAGCATGACGATAACTGACCATTGGATGCAAGATGCAACTGATAACAAAAGAGCAGCTGACAGTGCAGGGGATTCAGAAAACCAAAACAACTCCATGAGAGGTGATTGGAGAAGAGTTCATGAAAAACAGGGGCAGATTAGGCCTAACCTTAAAAGATGACTATGCCTGAAAATAGGAAAATGGAAGACTCTGCAGCAGCGAAGGAGATTTGTCTGACAGTAGCTGGCTATGGTGTGTGTTCATGTGAAATAGGAAACCCAACTGGTAAAGCAAAATCTGGCCAAATTGTGGAAGGCCCTCAATAGCTGACAAGAGACTAAAACTTTCTAGATATGGGGACCCACTGAGAACTTTTGAACATGGTAGACCAGAGGTCAGAGCTGCAAACAGATTAATCTGGTAATAAGTCACTGAGCATTTTTGGAATGAGATGACACATAAATAATGGGATAAAGACATAACAGAAGTAGAACCAAGAGTAGTCTGGAAGGCCAGAGTTAAGGTTAACATTTGATAGACCTAGAATTGTCCCTCTCAAAAGCCTTCCCTCCAAAAGAATAAGCCTGTCAGGACAAGGCAATCCCAATAACCCTTCTTTTTTACACTAATGATAAAAGATACGCTAACTTAAAAGAAGGAGTTAAGGAAGGAGATTGTGATAGCAGTAATAAGGGACATGCAGATGAAAGAAAGGGTTTACCCGAGCTCAGAGATGAGAAGAATGACTCTGGAGAAGAGAAGATAGAAAGAGGATAGAAAGCCACACCTGCTGATCCCTGTAGTCTCTTTCTGAGGACTTTCCTCAAGACAGTTGAAATGACACACTCCTTCCTGGAAACTACAGTCACAGATACATCAGGGGCAGTATTTGCAAATGACCACACTGACTGCTCAGGAATGCTTGGTAACATTCCCAACCAGAAAGGGGTTATTGCCATTTTGTAACAGTTTATAATCAGATATCCAAAGATAACACTGGTAATAGAGTTAAAGGAGAAAAACAGCAAGTTTTGGTTATGGTTTCTTATGCAACTTTTGCCACATCACGAACCACCCCAAAATGTAGTCACTTTAAAAAATAAATCAGTTTTCATAGTCTTGTGGGGGAAGCTACAGAATTCCATTGAGTTAGCCAGGCTGAGCCGGGTAAACAAGAATGGCCTCACTTTTGTAGCTCACATCATCATGTTCCATGTCAGCTGAAGTGGTTGTCATCCTTCACATGGTGGCTCAGGGTTCCAAAGGACTGTAAGCCATGAAGCCAGAACCCCTTTCCAGTTCTGACTTGTGTCACATATGCCATTGTCCCACTGGTCAAAGAAAATCCCATGGCCAGACCAGTATCCATGAGAAGACACTGGCCAAAAGTAGAGATAAAAGGAGGGGGAAACGTGTGACCATTTTTCATCCCTCAGCCGTGCACATCTAAGATAGTGTGTCCCTTCAAAGGAACTGGCAATTTTCTGCTCAATTCTGCCTAAAGCATTTAGAAGGACAGGGTCAATGTGGGGCTTCTGTCATACATGTCTGAATGTGAACATTGGAACTATTATGCAAGAAATCCACAAATGTATTTAACCGATGGAAATTTTTTCAAAGAAGGAGAGAGATGGAAGAAAAGAAAGAAGGGAAAGAGACACAGCAAGAAGCCTTTCTTAGCATATCCAGTTTGGTTGTTTCACAAGGGCACAACACTACCAGTCTTATTAAGATCCTGAACTATTTGGTTGTCATTATTTGACTTATAAAGTAGCACCCTATCTCCTGGGCTCCTGCCTGGGACAGATTTGAACTCTGTAGAGGGGCTCACAGTGTGTGTCCAGGAGCCCAAGTTTCCAGTCCACAGGATAGGAAATGCTTGGATGGCTAGCCAGCGCTGGAAAGACCCAAGATGCAACCCAGCAACACCCCATTCTTGGGACATAATTAATGTGCTGTTAATTTTTTTTCATCAACAAAGGATTACCGAAATACCGCATGATTTCCTTAAAAAATGTGACCCTCCCTTTCCTGTCTCACTTTTCTTTTCCTGGATCTGGACATGATTTCCATTGGCTTCACAAAAACAGTTATTTCTGCTCATTTTCCTCAACTCGTCTCAGTTGCTTGATCTCTAGGAGTCCAGAAAGACTGATGTGAATTATTAGTGGGAATTTAAGGGGCCGCTTCTCCCATTCTGGGGCAGCTCTGCTCTAAAACACTTCCCCTCCTTGTGAGGCCAGTGGCTTCCTCTGCAGCCCACAGCAAACCTCATGGAGTTATAAAAACTCAACTAACTAAATAATGCCATAGGAATCTTAATGACTAGGGTCATTTGGACAACAACATTACACAGTTTTTTCCTCTCAGAATTCAAAATTACAAATATCCCATCCAAATCAGATTTAATTACCACTGTTCAAATTTTGAGAGATTTCTCCATTTCAATTATGTAAAAATGGGAAACAAAGATCTCCTGCTAAGGGATGGTAAATCAACTCCTTTTTTTAAAGGGGAGCAGGAAAGTGGTGTAATTGTTATCTCCTCCTGATAAAATCTCTGTTGTGGACTGGCCATTTCTTTACCAAACATTCCTAAATCACTCAGGACAGTTTGTCAACATTTATCATCACCAAGAATAAAGTTAACCTGTGATGAGTGCTGGCGTCTAAGCCAGTCAGACCACAGTTCCCATGCGAAAGTCCTTGTCTGATAGCTGGGCAGATGCAAGCTGTGACAGTGGCAGAAGGCACTGAAAGGGAGAACTGTCATGGAAACTCAGAACTTAACAGTCTTCAGGCTAATTTGTATCATCTGTTGAATAAGGAAAGAGAACTAGAAGGACCCTGCACACATCTTGGGACTTCCAAGTGATTCCACTCACAACCTACCCTCCTCTTCATGCAAGGCTGGACTAATAGACCAGGACACAACTGACCCCATTAGGACCTGGCCGCTGAGAAGCAGGGCTAGGAATGGAGGTTCCTGCCAGAGAGCCTTACTTGTTTGGGAGATGTCTCCTTAGAAGAATGGCAGGCTTATGGTAGCAGTTCTCTAAAAATCCATTTCAGGATGCCTTGCTATCTAGTCTGCTATTTTAATTATTTTTTTCTAAAGTCACAATTTTCCTTTAGTGCCCCCAAATCATTTTGCTAATGAATTACTCACCTTCCTACTTAGTAGCACTTATAATGAGTCAAAATTTTATGTTGCTAAAAAACAAACTTTAGATTTCAGATTTTTTTCCCAATTTTAGAATATTTGTATAAACATAATGAGGTATGTCGAGGATGAAATTCAGGTCTAGGGGCTGGGGATTTAGCTCAGCGGCATAAGCGCCTGCCTTGCAAGCAGGCAGTCGTGAGTTCGATCCCTGGTACCGATTAAAAAAAAAAAAAGAAATTTAGGTCTAAATATGAACCTTTTTAATGTTTCATATACACATTATACACATACCTTTAGGTACTTTTATACAATATTTTTGGCGCACCTGCATTTTTGACTGCAACCTGCCACATAAGACCAGGTGTGGAATTTTTTGCCCATGGCATCAGGTTGGTACTCAGAAAGCTTTGGGAATGGAGATGCAGCTCAGTGGTAAGAGTGTTTGCCTAGCATGTGTAAGGCCCTGGGTTCTATTCTCAATACTGAAAATAATAATAATAATAATAATAATAATAAGGCTTTGGATTTCGAATTTCAGATATTTGATTAGAAATGTTCAGTGTATGTGTCTGTGCTTGTGTAGTATCTGAGGGAGATTGATTCTAAGACTCCATTCAGGTAGAGATTGATTCTAAGACTCCGTCCAGATATTAAATCTAGGGATGCTCAAGTCCTTCATATAAAATGGTATAGCATTTGCATATAACCTAGGTATATCCTCCTGTGTATTTAAATCATCTCTTGATTACATATAAAATCTAATATAGTGTTGTTATACTAAAATTTTTAGGGAATAATAATAAGAAAAAAGTTTGCACACATTCAGTACAAATGAAATTTTTATTTTAACATTTTTGTACTCCACTTTTTTTGGAGGGGGGAGCTACCAGGAATCAAACTCATGACCTTGCACTTGCCAGGCATACACTTATGCCACTGAGTTATATCCCCAGTCCTTTTGAATATTTTTAATCTACTGTTGGTTGACTCTACAGATGAGGAAACCACAGATAGGGAAGACTCATATATAATTGTGCATTTATAGCTACACATATGTACATATGGATATATACCATATAACATGAAATATACCTAAAATATGTGTGAGAATAATGATATAAATTGCATTATACTACTAATATCCAATTACATGCGCTGAGTCTTGTTGCCATGGGCAGCCCTGTGTGCATGGAAGGTTGAGACACTGTAAAGGGCCATGCTTCATTCAGCTTCCTCTTTGATAACAAAAGCGGTGGTGTCTGGGAGATGCCCCCAGTTTTATGTAGGACAACATCCTTTAGTTTGGCCACGAATGCCGACCATCTTGCCTGTATTTACTGTTAATTATATACTATTTCAGCTTTGTAGATGGCATGGAACAGTTTTTAAGGGTATATGTGACACCTTAAGAAAAAAAATCCTTTATTTTCAGGCTGGAATCCAATTCATGCTTCTTAATATCCGTAGTCTTAGTTCTTGCTTTTAAAAAATATCTTTGTTGGGGATTCAGCTCAGTGGCACAAGTGCCTTCCTGGGAAGCATAAAGTCATGAGTTCAATCTCCAGTACTAAAAATATAAATAAATAAAGTAATAGCCTCTAGGACATACATCTGCCCCATTCTTCACCCATTACTACTAGTACTATGAGGTTTTCTGGAAATTGAACATTTTTGTATCTGATGAACAGCATTTCCCCTATTTATCAAAATCTCATGTCATCATGGTAATTATCAAGAGTCCCTAAAATGTATGTAGATTTTTCTGTACCCAGCCTACTTCAGAGTCATCACAAATGGCCACAGAGATTACAAAAGCATCACATCCTGAGAAGAGTCACCAACCCCCAGCCATTCAGTTCTTTGCATTCTAGTGCATCTTGGGGGAGGCTGAATAGCAAACGTACAAGGATCACTGAGGAGTCAGTACAGACTCATGTTATTTTGCAGGCAGTATCTGTCCAGGGGCTGTGTGAGCCTGGTCAGTGGTGCAGGAGGGAGAAGAGGAAGTGCTGAAAAACGGAACAGGAAACAGATGGGAGACAGGCTCTTTCAAGACTCCAAAATTCTTAAAAACCTCAGACCAGCCTGGTTGTTGGAAGATTAGGACAAAACTGAGATCTGTGTATTTACCAAACAGAGACCAGCTGAGAAATCATGTCACATGGACACCAGGTCCTAGCGTGGGCTGCAGGTCAGCACAGCCGAAGGGAAGTGAAAACATTCGGCAGTCGCTAAGTGGGTTCAGGGCAAAAATAGGAGAATGATGACACCCATGCTATGATTGCCTCCGTCCTAGATTCACAGCTGAAATCTCTACAGTCATGTGAGTCTGGGTGGAGAATGCTTCTTTCTTTGCTAAGAATTGAGAGGTCTTCACGATCTCTATTCACAAAGACTTACACTCATAATGGTGACCAAGGAAAAAGACTCAACTTCCTCATCTGCAACCTTTAGGGCTCATGTAAGGGAAAAGAAGGGGACAGAATGTGGAATCAATGTATTGGGGCCTTTTTCAATGACCCCCCCCCCAACACAGACACATCAAAGAATCCAAATGGCTTCATTAAAATTCACCCCAGAATGAATAAAAATTATTCTTCTGCCTGAGTTCGGAGCACTGGGAGAAACTTTCCAGGTGGAATGAACATCCAGGCTTGATTTTCCCCACTACTACCACTTTGCAGGCTTGGCATGTGGGGGCGGAGAGTGGAATGGCTCCCTAACAACCAGAACATTGAACCTACTTCCTGAGGAGATGCTAAAATCTGAGCATCCAGCTGACCTCCCCCTAACAAAGCCAGATAGCAAAGCCATCCAAAAATCTCAAGACACCCCTCCCCCTTCCCAGCAACTGCCTTTCACTTGTGACCTTGCTCAGCCTGTGGTCAGGGAAGAGCCTTTGAACACATCTCCAGAGCTGCAGCGATTAGAAGGGCTTTTGATTACCCAGCTCAGCTGGTCCTCCCTTCTCTCTATTACTCTTTTCCCCCTCCCCCAGTCCCTTCACGTGCCTCCTCTTCTGGTAGCTCAAGCAGTTAAAAAAAATTTTTTTTTCTCCCTCTCTTTTCATTTTCGTATAGCATCCTAAACCCCAAGATGCGGTTAACACTAATCCTGATTTGTTTAGGGTTTATCTACATTATTAATTCCAATCATGCAAAGGAAAAAAACGAAGTGCACAGGATCTAGTTTGTATACAAAGTTTGGGTGTCTGTGAAAGGAGCCAGCAATCCCTGAGAAACATATTTTCTTTAGCTATCTTTTAAATCCAAACAACTTTCTTCTCCTCTAAGTCTGAAAATATTCTTTGAGATGAGACCCATCCTTAACCATTTCATTTATTATTACTTCTCCCCAGTCAATATCCTTTGAAGCTGCTTCCTGCATTAATCTGGACTTAATATGGATTTAAACATTTACAATGGAAAATAATTTGGGTTAAAAAATAATCTTCCTTGATAAAACTAGAAACCACCCCCCCAACTGTCACCATCTCTGACAGCTAGGAGTGGAATGCAATTCTTGAATATGCATATTGAAGTAAACGAAAAGCAAAGCCTAGCAGGGTAGATGTTATATTTTATATTTGTCAGCTGTCATGACTGACTGGAGTTGAGTGATATTCCAGGGTCTTGACTTGTTGTTTGAACGAATTCATCATCATTCAGGACATATGAATAGTTACTTGGGGCCCAGGGTGTACTAAAAATACCTTCTCTTGGGGTGAGGGAAAGCTGTCTTTCAGGAGGAGCAGCCTGTATCTATCCCTCACAGAGAGGCTTTTCAGTAATTAACAGGGCTGAAGGAGGCTGAGGTTCCAGGCCCCTTCCCTTCTCTCTATTCTGCCCCTCTCCTTTTTTGCATTCTTCTGTCTCTTAACTGGCATAATGCTGGAAATAGAAAGTTCACATTTCTTTGGTTTGGCCCCCCAGGCAAGGCCAGTGTTATCAAATGAACTGGAGCATGTGGGGATTGGAATACGTTCATGGGAATTTAAAAGAATTCAGATTAGACTTTCAAGTCTACTTTGTCAAATCTCAGCATGAAAAGCAGACCTAAATGTGTTTTGATTTCTTGGTGATTTAGAGAAACTAGGCTGAACACAAGTAGAGCCCCTCCCGGGTGAAAAATATGTGGCATGGATGTGATGGCTCCCCACCCTTATGCTCCATGGCAGACATCACTAATCAATTGCCACACTCCTTTGCACTGAGCAGGAGGCAGTCTCTGTATCCTAATTTAAGACTCCATTGTTCCCACAGTGCCTCAAGATTTTCTTCCAATTTGCCTGTAACTGATTCCTTCCAAAAAGTGCATCCTTCCAAAAGTAATGTGTGAGGTTCCTGATTTTTGGGCCATTGGACATTCTCCACATGTGATATTTTTTTTCTCCACCAGGAAGACTTTCCTAGTTATTTCCCCTCTGAGACACCTACTTTATTTAACCATCTCCCACCTTCACTTTTTGTTGGTGTTGCATTTTATTTTAATACCATTTATCTCTTTCCTAAGTAATATAAATTCACTGTGAACATTTTATCAAATACAGATATACAAAAAATAGAAAATTTAAAAATCACTTATGGTCTCCTTAGGATTCATATATTGAATCCTATATAAAAGATCCCAGATCTTTTAATGAAATATTTCTAGTTTTTATTATAAGATATATATATATAAATACACTTAAAGTGAGTAAAATTTTAAATTTTTGTGTGTAAATTATACCTCTAAGTAATCATCTATAGACTTTTCAGAAAAGAGGATATAGAGTATGAACCTCAACTTTATATGTATTTTCAAGCAAAAGTACAAATTTCATATTTTATATACTTTCTAAAATGTCTGTAAACTTCACAGTCAGGAAACTTGTAGATCTTAAAGTATATGTTTGAATAGTCTTGGAGCATTTACCTGTACTTCCATTGTTCCAAAGAAATCTTAATGTGTTTGCCTTTTGCAGTATAAATTATTAATAGCTTTATTGAGATACAATTTACATGCCAAAGAATTCATCCATCTAGAGTGTACAATTCAATAGTTTACTTACAAGATTCTGTAACCATCCTCCTATCAATATTCAGACGTTTTCATCACTCCAAACAGACATCCCAATCTCCTTCCAAAGCCCCGAAGCCCTAGGTAATCATTAATCTACTCTATGTCTCTACAAGTTTTGGTGTGGTGAGAATTTCATAGAAATGGAACTGTTCAATATGCGTTCTTTTATGACTGGCTTCCTTCATTTAGCCTATTGTTTTCAAGGTCATCCACATTATAGCATTATTTCATTCCTTTTTATTGCCAAATAATATTTCATTGCTTTTTGTCTATTCTGTCAGCATTTCTGTTTATTTTTGTAATGTTAACTGCATTACTTTACTGGTTTGGGCAGCACCCATGTCTCCCATCTGTATACACTTTAGTTGTCCCAGGGATTATTTTTGTAGAATTGTGCTGAATTTATGAAGACATCCAGGTTAGTTCATCAAACACATAATGAGTGTTGAAATGTGCAGTGTTCTTTCTTAGAAAATTCTGGAGATAATAAAAGTGGGCAGGCACAGCCTCTGTCATCCAGGAGTTTACAATCTATTTACATCAAATCATGAAAGGAAATCACAACCCTGACTCACTTTGATACCTTATCTTTTAATTAATCTTTTCACTTACCTTATCTGGATGTAGATGGGTAGCTAACTTTCCAGTTTGCTTCATGTATTTTTATGTTATGCTATTCTGTAAGCAGCCAAAAACAGAAAATGTGAGTTCTACTTCTTTTCTAGTATGATAATACAAGGAAAATTACAGCAACTACCATTTATTGTGCATTTTATTTTTTTGATATGCAAAACTGTAAGGCAGTAACTCTTGTTTTCATTTATTGATGAAACTGGGGCACCTTGTGGTACGGGTCAGAGGTAGAATGTGAACCCAGGGCTGTTTTGATTTAAAGCTCACATAGGTACTTGACCACTGGGCCATAACAGCCCCCAACTATGTGGGGGACATTCTTAACAGACAGTAATGATCTTGTCCATTTGTCACTCTGGCTAGTAACTTGGCATCTTAGTCTGACCTGAACCAGTCTTTGGAGTAGGAAGATGAACTCAAAGAGATCTCAAGCCTTCATCAGTGGTATCTGTGGCTATGTTCGTTGTGATAGTTTATTGACAGTGATAGAAAACATAACTTCCTAAAAAGCTCCCTCTGCTTGGTACTAAAAAATTATAAGATGTCATCTTTGGAAGCTACCACTCTGGCATCGAATATAGAAAGTGCACTTAGAGATAACAAATTAGGAGTCACTTGACCGACACGTGCCACCTGATGGCAACATGTCAGAGGGCAGCATTTGAGAACTTGGGCTCCTAAAACTGCCCAACTACTTTCCTAAGACTTACTTGACTATTCTATGCTGTCACTTTCAACAATAGGGCAGGTTACATCTTCAAATCTACCTATCACAGTGCAGCCATTCAGTAAATATTAAATGATAATTATTGTTTCTTTCACATTCCCTGACAGGATAAAAATACTGGCAAAGAGCCTTTAAAGTCTAATTACTTCATAGGCACTGAAACCAAGCTGATAGTTGAAATTTTAATTGTGGAGCAGTCGGAGATGGAGCGGTAGGAAGTTGTTTTGAGCAGTGGTGTCACTCTGAACTCAGTATAAGACATAGAGCAATAAACACCAATGCCAGCTACCAAAAGGACTGCACCAGGAGAGCTTAGCTATACAGCTGCTGGCAAATGGGCTTCTGCTCAATTGCTAGTTACCTTGGCATGTGACCTGTGTATTGAATGAGTGACCGACTGAATTTAGTGACTAATAAGCATAGATGTTGCCAGGGATATTTAGAATAATTCACAGATGATCTCAACAATGCAAATGAAGGTTCAAAATATTAATAATAGTTACAAGATTATCAATATCTGTATTAATATTAATGTGTTATATTAATGTAATTAGTATGAAATAGTATTTATATTAATAAACTTAATGAAATTTTATAATAATTTATGGTACTAATAGCTGTGTGGGCAATGTATTAATGTAAGTATCACAATTGCTAACATTTTCTGAGCACTATGAACCAGGCCTTATACTGAGAGATATATAAAGATATAGACATCTCATTTAATCTTTTCAATAAATTGTGAGGTAAATATTATTATCCTCATCTCCATAAATGAGGAGATAGCAACGTAGGAAGGTTAAGAAACTACTTAACTTCTGTACTTCGTAGAAATAAAAACCTTGAGGTTTTCCAGGAGTAGGTAGGTTTGGTATGTCGTTTATGTAATCTCTTAAGAGATCACTGAGTTTCTGGCACCTTAAAGAAGTAGCCAAAGATGATCCAGTCTTGTCATGGTTGATACACTGTCAACTTGAGAAGTTTAAAAGTTTAACTGAGAGACTCAGCAGGGAGCAGGGTTCTTACTTTGTCAATATTCTCATCCTATGCAAAGGAGGGCAAGATTTTGTGAGTGCCACAACTGCCCTGAAGGGGGAGTGGGGTGGCCTGTGTACAATATAAGGAAGGAGAAGAGGCTTGTTCCCCAGACCCCCTTTTGCTCTGGCCGCTGCCTTGAAGTTTTGCCCCAGTGCCATGCCACCCTGCCTTGGAGCCAGCTGATTATGGCCTGAAATCTCTAAAAACTATAAGCTAAATAAACTTTTTCTTCTCTAATTTTGGGCATCAGGTATTTTGTCTCAGCAAGGAGAGAAAAATAACCAAGACAAGTCTATAGTTCTCAAATTTCTCTATGGAACTGTGGAAGTTGCTTCGGAAGTTCTACCATTCATAAAATATTTGTGCCAATCAGGGAAAAATTTGCATCCCTGGGAAAATATTTGTCATTCTTACCTGCTTTACATATTGGGTTTTCTTGTAAGATTTTACTTTTAAATAAAGGGGAGAAAGTGTTTGACTGGCATAGGCCCAAAGTGACAAATGTTTTTATAAAGATGATAAATATTTGAGGTCTTGTGGGCCACACTGTCTGTCATAACTTAACAGTACTGATGTGGTACAAAAGGAGATATGGAAAATAGGCATGAATGAATGTGGCTGTGTTCCAATAAAACTTTATTTATAAAACTAAGAAATGAACAGATTTAACCTACAGGCCATAGTTTACTAAATTCTGGTCTGATTCATCCCCCAGATCAAGTGCTTGCTCACCAAGAGAAAATATATCATCCAAGACCCCATATTTATTAGCACCCCTCATCAGAAAACCCATGCCATGGTTTTGGGGAAAAGGAGACAAATGTGTATTTTGAATGTAAACATTGAACCAGGTACTCTGCTAACAAAGTGCTATACCTGAATTAATCCCCATTGGAACAGCATTAAATGGATGTCATTTTCCCCTTTAATAAAAAAAGGAAACAGAGGATTAAAGAGGGGAAGTGGTATCTAGAGTAAAGAAGTGAAACTAAAGTCTCACCATGTGCTATCATACCATACTGACATGGCCTAAGCCACACTGCTTGTCCTACCAGTACTCTGATGGATGATCACTGACATCACCCTTAGTCTATTCTTCTCTAGGAAAAAAACAAGTTCACTTTTTAGTCTCTCTTTTCTGCTCCAGGATGCTTCATTTTCTCTGTTAAGTTGGAGGAGTTAAGTACTAGTACTACCATTTCTACATGAGAGTCCCAAGTTACAACACAAGAGGCAGTAACCTTGCAATTTCAATAAACTATTCTCTCATTTATGATTTCTGGGTATTTCTTGTTTATCTTAGCAGGCTGCACTAGGGGATTGTGTTTATTGGTGATCCTCCATGATCCATATGACTTTTATAAATATCATTTTTATCTCTATACATTGATTTCTATCTCCTGTTTTTCAGTTTGGTTTGGCTTGGTTTGTTTCAGTTTGGTTTGTTTCAGTTTGGTTTGGTTTGGTTTGGTTTGGTTTGGTTCAGTTTGGTTTAGACAGGGTCTTGCTATGCAGTTTAGGCTGCTCTTGAACTCACTGTGTAGACCAAGCTGGCTTCAAACTCATAGCAATGCTCCTGCCTCAGCCTCCCGAGTATTGGGATGGTAGGTATGCAGTACCATGCCCAGCTCTACCTCTTGTTTTTGTCTTTCTTGAATTTATACTATGTTGGAAAACTGTAGAATTCTAAATCTTCAGTAACCTCCTTTTCTTCAAATATTTAATGTTACTCCTGGCCTGGTTATATGCTACTAATGGACAGAGCAACCTGATTTCTTTCTTCTGCACCAGATAGGCTAAACACTCAAGGTTGGGATCCTGATCATCAGGATACTAAGTCTCTTCTAGAGCACACGGCTTTCTTTCATGTTCACACAAATGCCTGAAACTTGGTGGACATCTTACATCTATTTTCAACTTTAGACTGGCTTTGTTTTAAGAACCAGTAAGCCCCATTGGACTGGCAACAGGAAATTGGTACCATCCCTGGAGTCAGTGACAATATCACTTTAGTGGCTGTCAATTCCAGAATAATCTATGTCCCAGAGCCACCAGAGTCCACCTCTACAACCGAGTGGTAATCCAGTTGCGTGTGACTCAGAAGACAAATCCATCATACGTGGAAAACTCAGCCATCAATAAGCAGCTCCGCGGGCCTTGCAGTTGAAGACCAACCACAGAACTGGCTCTCCATCAACAATCAAACAGTCTTTAGCTGTGATCAGCCACTTCCATCACCTCTGGAGACTGGCAGTTTTCCAATAAAGCCAATAGACCCCTCCCCCGGGGTAAGGTCATCAGCAGGAGGCAGCCATTGTCTTTTAGCCCAGCAATTTGACAACAGCGTTAGCTTACACTCTATTAGCCAGCCGCTACACCCTGACCCCTGACCCTGACATTGACCTCCCATGGCCCTCTCCTGAGGTAGACTCTGATCTTTTGAGGTGGCCCACCCTGCTGGTTAGCACAAGAGAAGGCCCGTTAGGACTGCACAGGGATCTCTGGTCACCCCTGCTTCCAACAAGATGCTTAAGGCTCAAAGTACAGAAACAAGCCAGAGGTGAACCCATGATGGCAAAGGTGAAAGTTCAGGAGCATATCCATCAGCAGCCTGTCACAAAAGACGATGTAAGAACTATGGAAGCTTTCAGCGCAGGGATAGCCATTGTCTCCAGACAGTTCTGTGACTTAATGGAAAAGACATATCAAAATATGGCTTACAAAATACAAAATAATGGACTGAGATGTACATTATATGAGGGTGTTAGATTGCAATGTACTTTACAGTGGGGGAATTAGATTGAAGTGTTATGCCAGGGTAGTTAGGTTGAAATATGGATTATCCTAGGAATGTTAGCTTGAGATGTGCTTTATAACACAGTTGTTAAATTAAGATGTGCTCTGCAGTACAGACATTAGCCTGAGATGTGCATTATAGCAAAGTTGTTAGGGGAAGATGTGGATTCCACTTGGGAAAGAGGGTGGATAGGAGAGAGGAAAAACACCTTGGGTTGAATATTATTCAGGGTTACAGGACGTCTCCTACATTAGATGGATTTCAGGGTTTTAAATGTAGAGAGTAGGAAAGAGCATGGAGTATGTTTTTCTCTGCTTTCTCTCCAGCCAAACAATCTACCACTTTCCCCACTTTTCCTGTTAGGGCCTTAAAGGCCTCCCCCCATCAATAAAAACATTAGCTCACTAAACAGCCTGATGGCTTTTCCTTCCCTAGCTTAACCCTTCGGGAGCTGGGGTTTCCTTTGGATTTGTAAAGATATTGATTCCAGATAATGTTTGCCTTTCTAACTCTCTCTTCCTTAGACTTGATGGATAGGTTCAGGGCTCCATCTCGGCAGCCAACTCACCGCAGCTACCCAGGGAAAGGGGATGGAGAGCGAGCAAGCATTCAGTAGTAGTTAACACTGAATTCTTTCGCTGGGATGGACAGGCAGAGATGTCGTGGCTGGGGAGAAATGTGGAGGCTACAGTCACTTTAAATCAACACTGGACTTCACTCTCAGTCTTCCTCATTCTTCTCTTGATTCCTCTACCAATATTTCTTCAGTTCATCTTAGAGCATTCTATAATTTCTAATCAATAACAGATGCCATCTTGGAGCTGGCTGCCCTGAGTTGCATCCTTAAAAACTCCTTTTCTGGTTGAAGAATGTGTTTTTCTAACACATTAGTAGTAACACCAATGAATACAGGTAACTGTGTCAACTTGCTGGCAATACTGGCCAACATGGGAAGGACTTCAATAAATTCTTACCCTAGATAGAAATCTTACCCAAGGAAAATGAGTAAAAGGAGAATGGGGAGGTCATCTCTCTCTCAGCCTACAAATGTTCACCAAACACCTCCCCAAAGTGTGTTTGTCCTTTCTTCTCTTCCTTAGCTTGGAAGATACAATTTACAGCCTCTAAAAGTCTAGCCCTGTGTGATTGGATGGTGTCCAGATTTGCCGGAATCAGAGAGGTGAGTTCCAGCTCTCTTGTTTCTCAATGAAAGAAAATGGTATACCAGGTGAGTTAACATAGCCAAAAAGACTAACCTGCCAGACAAGGATACCAAACAAAATCAAATAGTTCAAAGGAAATTGCAGTGTTACTAGACACCTCCGCATTATGCCTGAGGTACCCAGAAAGAGTAAGTGGGTGTCTCTGTGTTTGTTGGGCCATACTTCTCTAGTTAGAAAGGTGGGTTTGCTGTAGGACCTATGCCTTTACCTGTTGTGGCTGAGCTTTCTGCATGAAAAACACAGTGGATGTAACAAGAATATGCCATCCAGGTTAAAAAACAAAAAACAAAACAAATCGAAAAAGCAGCTCCACCCAGCCTCGTCTGTCTTCACCAGTGTTATCTCTATTCCCACTCCTCATCTTTGAGCATTTCCTGCTGTATGTTCTCTTCTCTTCTTGGTGTCCATTTCTGCCTCATTTTCTGACATCACATTTTACTTAAAAATAGGCTATGTGAGCTATTTCTAATCTCTGTCAAGGGATCTGTCTGACCAGACTCCCACGGGATGTGGGAATGAACTTAAAATCAATCCTGAAGAAGAAAAAAAAAGGTTGGCTTGTTCCCAGACTCAATTTTTAAACAGATCTACTGTTGGGTCAAGGGAACTCTCTGGGACCCCTCCCTGGGAGAGGAATTACACTGCGGTTCTCTTTAAACATCACCCCAAACCTCATTGCTAATAGAAGCATGGCACAATCACGGCAGCCTTATGGTTCCAAACAAATTTGGAGTCTGTACCAACCCCATACTTAATCCCTTTGTGAATGTAAGACCTTTCCCAACCTCAATTTCTCCCTCCATCAAATGGAAATAACCACAGTACCTGCCCTACAGCTTCTTATGACTATCGAACTAGTTAATGCATATACAGTGCTTAGTTTGGTGCTAGCCATGGAGCACTCACTCAACAGTCACTACTAACTTTTTGATTTTGTCACCATACCAACAACTAGCAGGAAAGAGGTGTCACTGCACACCACATGCACAATTCACACGTCTGGTTTTAATAACTTCTGTATCTCTCAGCCTTGCTCCTTATCCTTGTTTATAGGGACTTTTCACTGCACAAGAGAAAGGGTGGCCTGCTAATGAGGGGAGGGAGATTACAAGGGCCTCACTGATGGAATATAATCCCCTCTCTATACTCACTGAGAACTAGTCATGATTGTATTTCAAAGATAACATTTCATCTCCACCATGAGTATTGGTGTACAGTCCATAAATAGCCCCTAATGTGACCCGACAGGCCTGATTTCTCGAGATGTGTATTAAAACAACATAGCCAGTGCTGTGGCTCAAAGGTCCTGACCTTTAACAAGGACTTATGACGTAAGGCAACCTGCCCAGGAGGACAAGCAGACAGAGGCCAGAGGGACAAGGTCATCGGCTAATGAAGTGGTCAGCATTGAGTTTCTGTCACTCCACTGGTTAAGAGGAAACTAAGAGGGAAGTTTTCAAAAACTGGGAACATTTAAGCAACAAAGGGAGGGACTACATTTGAGCCACTACCCCAGACACAAATCGATATTATCTGAGCCCTCACTGTGGCCTTATTCAGTATTACAAGTTGAGCACTGCCTGGTCGAAAGAGCATTTGTAAGAAGTTAACTCAAGTTAAAGTAAAAATAAACAGGTACTCAACCACCCTCCCCTTTGGTTGAAATCTGTTACAGACTACCACCAAGACAGTGTCAAGAGCACAGGCGTGAAAGTGGATTCCAGACCAATTTTCTCTATGTGTAGGCTAACTTCCTCCTGAGCCATGGAGTCATCATCTAGAAAACTGGAATAATAACAGTATCTACCTCTAAGGGAGGCTGGTAGAATCAAATGAGAAAATTTATTTGGGTGAATTAGCATAGTGCTTGGCACAAAATGATAGTGCAAATGTCACTGATTATTATTGTTATACTACCTACTCCAACAATTTTAGAAAGTGTGAGAGGGGCTTTAAGATGCATAATAAATTGTGTATTGTAGAGTAAGAAAACAATTCCAATTGGTGGATGGTTTCACCATGGCCATCTCTAATGTTTCTCGTTGGTAGGGTAATTTGAATTTTTGACCCATCAGCAAACATTCAATCAAGAAACATTGAAAGCTACTACTGTGTTAGGTACTGCACATGGCATTGGGTTGAACCAGAATCATTTTTAACTTTGTTCTTCACAGCTTTGCTAGAGAAATAGAATCATGGAAACATAGAACAGGAGTAGCAGGGGCTAGGGGTTTAGCACACGCAAGTGCGCGAGGTCGCCAGTTCAATCCCCGGTACCAAAACAAAAAACAAAAAAAACAGGAGTAACAGAATGTTATAAGAATATGTTCTAATTGGAGCAATCAAGTCTTCTTGAAAAGATCAGGCAGATTTGTAGCACTGATGCTACAAATGCCGTGTTGGGACACATAAAGCTTTCTCTTCCTGTGCATTTTATGTATAGAAAGACAGAGGCCCATCTAGGTAGCCCATGCCTTTGTTTGCAGCAGTTAACAATGGAGCTGAGACTGTATCCCAACCTGCTGACTTTACCAGGGCACCTCTCAGCAGCAGCGCCAGGAGGAACCTAGACCACTGGTGACCTTCCCAGTTCAAAAACTTTCCTCTTAGTGAGCGCTTTCTTCAGATGTGGATTAGAAAACAACTCTTGAATATCCCAAGGCACAAAAATGCAGGTTTTATATTCACTTCTTGAGTCGTTACAAGGATTCTTCTTAACCCTTCTCTGTCTTACTTCTTTTTTTTAATTTTATTTTATTTTAAAAGGGAGTAAAATTAAATACAACAAAACAGAACAGAATGGGACATAAGAAAGCATAAATTTCAAAGCTAGACAATAGAGATCTTCACTATCTGTCATGTTGTCTCTTGTTTTCCTCCAAATGGTTGTCCATATCTTTGCATATGGAGAGCTCATATTAAATAACATAGCCAATCTTTTCACAAGATGTGTAGCTCACTGGCTCCCACTTGCTAGGCAGGGGGGAGGGGGGGGACACAGGATGGGGGACAGGACGACATGAGATGTCTGATTCTCAGCCCACACGCAGGCAGGATCATAGTCACCCCCCAGAGACAGGAAGAGTTCCTGTTCTCCTGGCACCCCGAGTCAACTGCAGTGTGCAGGTCCCAAGGCGCTAGGGTCTCTCCCCTGCAGGCGCCCTAAAGTCCGCCATACTCACCTGCTATTTCTTCCTGATGAATTGACCATTCCATTTCCAAAGTTCTGAAATGGCCAACAGATCACAGAAAGAATTCTCTTTAGGCTCCTGTTTGAAAGCAGCAGCTACAGTGATCTGCTGGCCTTGCTTCAGGGCCACACTCTGTCTTACTTCTACAAAAGAAGCACTATGGGTGAGAAGAGGCACTGACGAGAGAGCTCAAGGTCCAGCACACGGGTCTCAGCAGTACGGTGTCTCCCTTTAGTTTCACAGCCTCTAATATCTCAGGTGCCCTGATAAGCAAACTTAGTTCCATATTCTATCTCTGCCTTACAAAAGTAATACGAGGATAAACTGAAAGAATTGATCCGAAGAAAAGTGTGCCAGTGGAGACAACTATCAAATTGCACCACTGCCACCTGGGAAATAAAGGCTGCAGCATCGCTGGGGCAGCCCCTTTCCTATTCCTGTCATGACCTCACCAAACTTCTTTCCAGGATTCAGCACCTTGCGACACTGTGGGGCCAAGAAGCTCTAGGAAAACAGCATGATTTAAGTGCCATTGCCTAAGACTGTTCTTTTTGCTTTCAAATATAAACCTGGCTTTAAGCTTTTTTTCTGATTGTAAAGATAACACACAATGTCTTGAAGAATGTAAGCAGTTTATGAAAGTATAAAGATAATTAAAATCACTCAAGATTCTACCACCCAGAAAGAAATACTATGAACCTGGACTTCATCCTATCAGATGCCTTTCATCTATACAAACCCATATAAGTGTCTTATTTGATATCAGCAGTACACGTGTTATCCACAACTTGCACTGTCAGTGAATCGTAGATTTCCATGTTCTTTTTCAGTGACTGCCTTGCATTCCAATGTTGGATGTACCACCATTTATTTCACTCCCTATTGGTGGGCAGTAATAGTACAGACAATGCTCCAGTGAATATCTTGGCATGAGGCACAGCTGTCCAGTTGTCTTCTTCAAATAAATTCCTGTTAGAATTGCTGAAGACACCGTCCCCTTCAATCAATGGAGTACTAAAAGAATAAAAGGGCAATTAGCAGTCAAGCTGAAGAGCCCCAACAACTCTAGAGACCTGGGGCAGTGTCAGGAAATCTTATCATTCATCTATGGAGTGGAGGGGAGAAGAGGGATTTTATATGCTGAGATTAACCCACTGCCCTGATGTAGTAGAACTAAATGTTAGTTTTCTTTCATTTCCCCTCCCCCTCCACTACTGCCCTTCTCTATAAAGCCCTCACACCACACATAGGCCTCTCTGCAGCTAAAGAAGGCACACCTCATGCCCTGCCCCGCAGCCCACAAGCAGATGCATTCTGACTTCTCTTGAATGAGTTTTCTTCCTGGTTGCTTGCTTCAGTATGGGGCACAAAGGTTGATGGATTCCTTTGGGTAATTGTAGGCACTCGGGCCAGCCAAGCAGCGAGTTGAATTGGGTGATTACATTGCAATGTTTTAATTTGTCTTTGGACAAATTCTCATAAGCTTTCACGAGAAAATCTCCCATTAGACATAGTCATTTAATTTAAGAACAGTTGGAAGAGGACGATGAGCTAAGATGACAGATGGAGGAATGCAGATATTCGTCTTAGAGGGACTTGAGAGCACTCTGAGGATTTGGCATCAGGGGAACACAATGTCAGCCGCCACTGCTCGTGTCCACTGCTCGGGACATGAGGAATTATCAAGGAATCAAGAAAATAAAGGGATATGCTCAGGTGACAAATAGATTTCATTCCTTTTGCCTGTCTGTAAAATCATAGCAAGGTCAGCTAAAGAATGGGATACTTCCACACATCCTGAATCCAGTAAACACAAAATTTGAGCAGCCTTATAGGGAGGCAAAACAAAGCCAAAAAATAATAACAAGGCTGCTGTTAGAAATTTCCCTTGGTCATATTGCCACAAAGATAAGTTTTTAAATTCCATGCTTACTCTGGCTTCCTTCAAACAGATGTTCTGGACATCCTAATTTGGCGTTTGTATAATTAAACATCTATTATTGTTTTAGCACCACAGTTATTATTTTAATTATAATTTAGGGCTGCCTAATATACCCAAAGGTCACCGGTCACCTAAAAGAAATAAATAAAAACAACTTGCCATTTTTAAAAGGAGCATGTTTATTTGGGAGTCCCAAGAGCCACTCAACCAAGACATCATAAAACCTTCAAATAAACTAAAACGGAAACAAAATAAAATGCCTGTTCTTAATTCCTTAGAAGGCAAGTACAGTGAACTGAATGCTGGCATGAGAACCCTGGGGGTGATTCATTGCTGAGCTCGGGAACCACACTGTATATCTCAATGTCCTTACTCCACAATGCAACTTGCATGGCCCTTTTTCTGGCTTTCCCATCCCTGTGCCTTGGTGGGAAGCTTTAGTCAATGAGGGAATAGTGTAATAATGAGTTTAGTATAGAGAAAAGGGAAGGCAGACTGGTGCCTTGGAAATGCCTATCTGCCGCCTTACAGCATCAGCAGGCTTTGGCTGGCTCTCTCCTGAGAGGGTGTCAGCAATGCATACATAGGTCTCATTAGCTCTGATGTTTTAGGATGTACAATTGCTGAGCTATCTAGTGATTTTACATTTAGAAGGACAAAGAAATTTCAAAACAGTTCCATAATTTTCCTACATGTGAATTTCTGTAACAGAAAACAATAAAATCATTTTCAAATCATTTACAGCTAGGATTCTCCATATAATCAAAGATGTTATGGTTTGTTAAGCAACAGAATTATCTAGTGGGCAGGAGGCTTATGCAGCTCCAAGACCTTCTAGCTACACAAGTATGCAAATTTGTCTCGTAGAATCCATTGGACAAACATAGATAGGATTCTCAAAGGAAAGCATCTATTTCCTCCAGTCTCAGAACTGTCATAGTTTACAGTTGCTCTCTTTGGGACCTGAAGAACTAGACTGTCAAATTAAGGTCACTCCAAATACTAAGAACAAGGCTGAGAGTGATGTTCCCAGAGTGGCAAAGAATGGGCTCCCCCCCAAATGCCTTCCTTTTATGAAATAAATAAGGAGACAGAGAGAAGGAGAGGAGGAGAATGTTGAGAAATAGGAAACAAGGGAGGAAGAGGATGAGGAGGAAAAGAAAGGGAAAGAAGGAAAGTAGGTGAGAAAGAAGTTAGTTAATCTCAGGCTGGCAAACTCAAATCACTACATGGATTAAACAAAGAATATAAATAAATGAGGTGGTCTAGTAGGACACAATCGGGAGAGGCAGGTCTTTGGCAAACATGTCCAGTTTAGGGGGCAGCTGCTGCTTAACTCAGCTGATGATCTCCAAGCCCAGAATAACCGGGAATTGCAATTTCACAAGAAAAGACTAAAATACTCATTTTTATGTGAAATATCTCAAACTTCAACATTGACAGTTAATGTAATCTAAACACCTGTACTTAGAATACTGTTACATTTAGAATAGACCAAATGACAGTCTTCTACAAGCCACAATAAACTCACAGGGAATAAGTTTCAAACCTTTAGGAGAGACAAATGAGTATCTGGGAACCAAAAGTACCCACAGGGTATAAAGCATGGAATAGACAATATGCATTGTTACTTTTCTGCTTGTGGAGACAAAATACTCAATGCACAAGGTTAAAGAAGAAAGGTTTATTGTAGCTCACAGTTTGTAGAGATTTCAATTCATAGTCGGTTGGCTCCGAGGCAGGAATGCAATTCATAGATGGAAATTGCAGAGGAAAAACAGTTCATGGCAGGCAAAGGCAGAAAAGTAGGTAGCAAGCAGTGATAAGCAACAACCCTCTTTCTTCCCTTATATCCTTCCCAGGCTAACCACCCTTGGGTAGCACTCAAATCAGGGTAGGGGCAGCCTTAATCCTAGCATTGCCCTTGAATCAATCCCAGCATCACATGCTTGATCCCAGCATTACATCCTAGATCCAGCCACCTCTAAAAAGTCCTACCTATGACCACATGACCCTTTGAGGGGACATCTAGACACAAGCCATAACACTGAGGTCTAATGCCAATCTTCACAACACATTCTTTTTCCTCCTCCAGACTATCCAATCTCTCAAATCCTAAAATAACTTTTAGTATGCTCCAGCCTTTTTTACTGGTTCTCTTTTTAAGTATTGGCCTGATGAGCAAACTCTGGTTATACTGAGCTAGGCAAATACTTATGTTCTCTTTGCCTTTTGAGATGGGGCTAGATAGATACATAAAATATATTTGTAAAAGGTAGAAATCTGTTTTGAAAGATTGGTTGGATTAAACTATATTGTAGTTGATGGGTTATTTAGGATATGCTTATTGATTATTTAAAGACATTATCCTTACAGTATTCGTGGTATTTCAGATTAAATATATTGACATCCAGAGAGTATGTCAGTCAGTTTTTACTAAGTAATGATGCAATAGCAAACAACTGTTAAGTCTCAATGGCTTTCAACAAAGATATATTTTCCATTAGCAGGTTGCTTGTATCTCTCTTCCACTTTATCTTTACAATATTCTGAGACCTGGACAGGGGAACAACCCAGCAGTGCCTTCAGAATATTCTCACACTAGAAGGCTGAAAAGAATACACACAATGGTTTTGAAAGCTCCTATTCAGACATAGAGTACATCACTTCCTCTCTCATTTTATTGGCAGCCAGAGCAAATCACATGGCTATGTCTGACATTGATGAGCAACATAATAAGTCCTCTATACGCATGGGCTCCTCATCTGCAGATTTAACCAATCACAGATTTAAAATACTCAGGGAAAAAAGGCATGTGTACTAAATACATGAAGAAGTAGTTCCTAAACAATATAGCATAGCAACTGTTTGTAGACCATTTGCATTGTATTCAGTATTATATGTAATTTACAAATGATTTAAAGTGTACGAGAGGACTTCCTAGGTTATATGCAAATACTACACTATTTTCTGTGAGACTTATATTGAGGATGACTATATTTAGGAACAGTAAAATTTCACACAGAAGGCACTGTGTCAGGGATGTAAGAAACAAAAATTGCTGAAAAGTGGTCCCGATAGCTACTCTTAGAAAAACAAAGCTACCTCTAAGCTGTTCTTTGCAGGTACCACTGAGGCTTTTTGAGCGGTAAACAGCTAATCACATAGTACCTGGATTCAGATTTCATGGGTTAAAATTCTAGCTCTAACATTTACTGTCTCTAAGGTCTTGGACATGATACTCAACCCTTGTGTGCCTCAGTTTCCTCATATAAGCACACCTCCTAAAGATGTCAAGAAGATTCAGGAAATGAAAATAGGAACAGAGATAGGAACAAGACACTACTTAGAACAGAGTTTGGGTCCCCTAATAACTCTGGGTCCCCCAAATAAACTTCTCACAGCTAAAGCTTTTGCTATTAGCTACTTCACACCAGACCAGTGATTCCCATCCTAGATATGTCATTTGTTCACACTGCCATAACAAAACACCACAGACTTGGTGAATTAATAACAAAGTTTATTTTCTCATGGTTCTGGAGGCTAAAAGTCCAAAGTGTCCACACTGGCAGGGTGGTTTCTTGTAAGGCCTTTCTCGTCGGCTTGTAGATGACTGTCTTCTTCCAATGATATCACATGGTTTTCATATGTGACAATTTCCTTTCCTTATAGGGACACAAATCATATTGGATTAGGGCCTACCCATATGATCTCATTTTACTTTAATTTACCTCTTCAATTCCCATCTCCAAAAATAGTCACATTCTGAGCTATAGGGGCTTAGGACTTCAACATATGAATTTGGGGCAGCCATAACACAACACAAAAATACTTGACTTCACATTAACATCCTCAGGGACCCAGACCTTGCTCACACCAATGGCATCTGAATCTCAAGGTGAGATGCAGGATTGGAATCTCTTTAATCTCCCTCCACCCCACAATGGCCAAGGTTGATCAGCAGCATAGTAGCCTGACTACCACTTGGAGCACTAAAGGTTCTCTTTCTTGGTACCAGTTTTGCTCCACCATGAGTCTTCCTGAGCCCTGGGGTGACCAGGACAGCAACACACTTGCTGACAAAAAAGAGAAGGAGATACAGCCAACATGGAACATTTGTCTTTTCTCTCTCCCTGATTGATCACTTTATACAATAATAAAACTTTTAAAAGGTTGAACCTGGACTGAGGCTGTGACTATGACACAATTAATCAAACTCTTGAAGAATCATGTTACATTATGTGCTTCAAGCATTGATCCACTTCACTAAAAGTTGGCCTGAAATACAACTGAGACACAGGATATTGGATCCATAAGAAATGGCCAGGATGCTGTCGATTGCTTTGTGTCTCCATGTGGTATGTGGCCCTGTAGCAGACCATACCATAAAGCAGAACAAACACCAACTCTTGAGAGAGGACACCAACCAGCCCCCAAGTTGCCCCAAATTGCTAGGAGTGGAAGTACAGAGAAAAGAGGGCTGATTACGGTCTGTCCCTCAAACCTGCTATCATGAACCTAGATAATGATATACTGCTCATCCACACGGCTCCCAGGCTCTTCACCTGTTCTTGAATTGATTACAGACAATACTAGGATCCCTGGCACCATGAACTCTTCCCCAGGGAGGCACATTTTGGGGTCATCACTAAATCTGTTTTATGGAATCGAGCATACACCCTTGTAACTCACAGGTACAGAGCAAGTCAACAATATTTTGCATCTCTGTGTGAGGTGTTCCAGTTAACCAAGCACTTAAACATCCCCAGACTAATCCAACTGAGCTTCACAACAGCCCCATGAGGCTGTGAGCCAGGATTTATGATCCCCATTTTAAAGAAAAGGAAACTTGCTTTAGAAGTAGCATGAGTTGCCAAGGTTGTGGAATTCAAGGTGGAACTGGAATACCTGGTTTTAGGACTGGATCCTGTGGCTTCCAGCAACTCTCTGCCCCAGGCAACTTGGAGGCCACAAAGGAAATCAGATCTTGTGCTGGCTTTATACAAAAATCCCATTAGGGACAGAGCTCCCTTGATGCTTTTCCTCACCCCACTGCCAGTCTTCCTCCTCCCTGCCAGGCATTCCTCCAGCCTGTGCCTCCCATTACCTATTCAGCCTACACTTTGACTACATTTCTAGGATTGGAAGTCTCTGCACTCCAATCGTAACTGTACTGGTATAGCTGGTCCAGTAGAAAGAATCAGACTCGCATGCCCTCAAAGCCCAGCTGGCCTGTGAGACCTACGTGTGTGACTTTTAGCAGGTTCCATTGTCCTTTTGAGTTTTTGCCTCTGTAAAATGGACCATTTTTACTAGAACCTACTTCTTAGATGTGTATGGAAGATTATTATGAGTCATGGTATATAAAGCAGTTGGACAGACCATTTTTGACATTTATTAGGTACTCAGAAAGGGCAGTTGTTTTAAAAAGCATTTCTATTTCAGTATGAATATTACAGGTATAATAGCTAACATTTTGCAAGACCTACTCTGTGATGCCTTGTTCTCAACACTTCTCACATATTCTTTCACTCATGACAATCACGGGGAACAGGTACTATTATTACTCTTACTTTCCAGAAGGAGAAACTGAGGCAAGGAGGTTCTTTAGAGAGAGCAGGAGGCAGAACCTGGATTGGAACCTAGATAGTCTAACTCCAGAACTGGCACTTTTGGCTCAGGCACAACGCTGCAGTTAGAGAGAAAGAAGGATAACAATCATTACTCCCTACTTGCTTGCATTTTAAGCAAGAATCTCTCTGAAAGAAATATCTGAAGCATAAAATACTTACAATGTCCAGATCTACAACAGTGAAAAGTCAAGCATTATAGCAAACAACACAAGCAATGTGTAACTCTTAGGTGCCTCTTAGATTAGATCATAAATGTATTTTTTAAATTTATGCAGGGAATGATCAAAAAATGTTAGCAGTAATAGTTTTTGGAAAGGACAAAAACTATTATTATATACTAGGTAAAGATAGTGGGATTTTTCATTTTGCACTTTTCTGTATTATAGTAGTCCCCTGCTTGGGGTGAAGGTCCCACCAGTTGCCCAACCTGGGCTCAAACTTACAATCCACCTACCTCAACTTCCCAAAGTTCTGCAAATCCAGGCATGTGCCACCATACTCAGCCACTGTGCCTGATTTATAAGTCAAACTTTATCAGAAGTATTTATGTCTAGGAAAACACAGTGCAAATGCAGTTTGTACTGTCCAAGTTTTAGGCATCTATTGGGGTCTCGGAACATACCTATCCCCTTAGATGGAGGGGATCTACTATAATTGACTTTACAAATCTGCCTCCAATCTGAAGTATAAAACAGTTGTTTTAATTGGTATTTTCTTGTTTACATACTTTGTACTAAAACATAATGACCATAACATTTAAAAATGATACTATAAAACCAACTTCTCAGTCTATTCCAACATCACAGTCCCTGCCCGCAAGTCGCTTATCATCTTGATGCACAGTTAAGCTCGAAAAGATAAAAGAAGCCGAGTGCAGAGCAAGATAGACTATAATTAAGTACCCAGGAACACAGCGCTGTCTCTGGAGACTGCAGGAGTCCAGCTGTCTTCCCAAACATGGTATTTTCCCTGAAGGTTTTTTCCCCCTCCACCAGGAATTTTCCACTTTAATTATGTGGGTTAAGTTTGAGGAGCTCACCTTCAGAAGTTAAATGCACTAACAGCTAATCCCTTCCATAAGAAACATTTCTGGGAATGTCCAAAGATAAATGTTTACGGGAAGAAGACAACCTGGTGAAATTCAAAAGGGGTGAAGCACGACGTGTCCATGGCCTGAGAAACAGTGGAGGGAGAGCCCTCGCTTCTGGGTTCTGGAATCCTGGCCTTTGTCCTTAGAAAGAGTGGAGCTGCTGGCAGTGCTCGTAGGTTAGATGTTTTGCCTTCTTCTTCTCCTGGTTTTGCCTTAAACATGAAGAGGACGGTAATTAAAACCATACTTAAAATATTAAGCCTACTACCTAAAGGAATGAGGTTATTAAAGTTGCCAAGCGTTAAGCACAAAACCTCAAAATAGTCTGAGAACTGCCCTCAGCACATACCCAGAATACTGGTTGAGGAAAGCCTGTGCATAGAGATGTGTCCACACACACGTGTGCGTGTGCACTCACATCAGTACATCGACTTACCAATAAAGAGGGTGCATTTCTTAATAATGAGCATTCGACAAGCAGAGAACACCGAGGGCCCTCATTAAGGGACTTTGAAGAAGGGCTGTTACTCAGAAAAACCGTGCATTGGTCTCAAAAGGGCTCAGAGGAAACATGAGCCAACACTAGATGTCACTTAAGGCCTCAGACTCAGTTTCCTCAGCTGTCATCTGGGTCCATGACAGCCGCTTTGGAAGTAGTAGGTGGGGAGGATGTGAGATGGTACCTAGCACAGTGCCAGGCATGAAGTAAACAGGCGTTTTGCCAGCACCACACCCTTTTCCTAAGGATCTCATGGAGGTTCCAGTGATGAGCACCCTTTCTCCTCCCCATAGGTCTGGAAGAAGCTATGGACAGGTCCAGGTAAACTCTAATCGTGGTCAAGGAGAAACATCTTCCTCCCACGCCTAAGGTCATAACGGATACACAGCATGGTATAGAGCCCAGCAGCTCAGCCTTGGGCCTATGCCAGCTTTCAACATGGAACAACTCATGTTCCATGGGACAACTCATCCTGAGGGTCCTTGGGAAGACTGGATGTGAATATGAGTGATCCCCCTGCTCCAAGGGCTCCTGTCACACAGAAGATGCTCCCAGATGTCCAGACTGGCAGGCTGATATGGGACTAAGGCACCTTTCGGGAGGACTGAGACTCCCCTAGGAAACTCCCAGCATGGTGAGAGCAGTTCCCTACACCCTCCCTGAATTCAGTCTAGGATTCCCTCTGCTAGGTGCTTTCTAAGAATTCGGCACTGCAGGCAGTCCACAAATATCTTAAAAAGCAGCATGGACAAGATAGGATTTCCTTCTATGTTTGTTTTCCAGTGTCCTGAAGAATTCCTTAAGGAAGTCTTGGAAAACATCCCCTTCTGCATTGTAGATGCTCAATCCATGTTTATGAATCAATCAAAATAAGTATTCTCATTTACTGAGCTACTGTTTCCTGTTATGTGCCAGGTTGAGCTGCAAAAACTCTTAATTTTGCTATGTAGGAGGAACAGGATTGGATAGATAAGAAAAAAATTTTTGAAGTCATAGTTTGAACTAGCTCCCTCCATTTTTCTAGCTGGGTGACTTAACGAAAATATGTTTAAATTCTCTGAGCTTCAGATTTCTCTTTCATATTATCTGTCTACAGCTGTATATAAAAATCACAAATTATCATGTCTAGATCCTAGCAAGTGCTGCTTTAAAAAATGGAAAATATCCACTATAACAAGCCAGTGAGGTGGGTGTTATTATGCCCATTTTATACTCGAAAAATCCCTCAAAACAATTTCTCTGACAGCCTCTTCTGATAACAAGGAGGCCCCTTGCTTGTGTCACAAATGAATTGAAAATTGATCTGAAACATTAGAAATAACCAGGATTTGGGGACTACTTAGAGAAGAACAGTCCAGATAGGCTCAAACCCTACCGAGGATTGTAAGGGCTAGGAGGAGTATGAAATGGTAAAACGTCCAAAGGAATTCTAGCCATATTTCTCTTTTCCTCCCACATAATGTATTTGGGTGTGAGCCAGAGAATTTATTCTCAGTGCTACACTAGAACACTACAAGAACTGTTACGTATGAAGTATCTAAGTGGAACCAATATAGGAAAATGGTTAAGAAAAATACTCTAAACTTGATTGGTCTGTGTTTTAATTCCTGCTTGTCATGTAAATGCTGTGTGACTGAGGGAAATACTTTCAAATTCTCTGAACTTCAAATTCCACTTTTATAGAATGAGCATAATATGGTCTTTGTAGGGTTGCTTTGAGAATTACACTTTAATATGTACAGAGCCATTGCAATGCCTGCACATTATAAGCTTTCAATACAAGGTAAATTTTATGATTGTTGCTGTTTTTATATGCTTTATATACATGAGATGATAAAAAAAGGTTAGTGTTTCAATAAAAATTTTAAATTTATTACATATATATATATGCATATGCTCCCATTAATCTCTCTCTCTCTAAATACTTCCTCTTGCTTCAAAAAAATTATCCCACCACTCTTGCAACTTTCTGAAGCACTTCTGAAAGTTCTCTTTAGTAAGTGTCTTTTGTAGGAGCCTCAATGTCCTGAATTAATTCAAAGTATTTACAGCAATTTCTTTCAAATAAAAACACTACAGTGTGTCCTCATCCATCTTATTGGAATCTGGCACCATGTGATTTCTGGGTCTTACCCAGAGTCAAAATGACCATGAAAGATAAATGTTTGGAATTGATTCAAATCATTGTGGCAGCCACAACAGTATACCTAACGATACAAAAGATTTTCAAAACTGCTTCAGGAAATAGCAAGAACTATGGGATATGGGTATTCAAAGCATGAAGGACTGTTTTGAAAGAGATTAATGACAATGTGTTTTACTGCATTTTTTAAAAAATGTGAGCATTCACCATGGTTTTTTATTATACCTCATAGATAAACCAAGATGTGCCTATATTGAGCAATGTGATAAACTACCTAACTACTAGTAACTGATGAAGACAAGATTCTAAAACCCAATCCCCTTATACCAGTCCACAAATTTTCCATTATTGTGGTTAACAAATATGCCCCAAAATGCAGTAATGTCACACCATAAAAGTTTATTCCCCACTCACACAGAATTCACTGCTTTGCATAAGCATAATATTCCAGAAGATTTCACTCCTCTTTATTAGCACAAGCACCAGGAGTGGTGCTACACACTTGTGATCCCAGCACTCAGGACACTAAGGCAAGAGGATCACCATGAGCTCAAGCCAACCTGGGCTACATAGTGGATTCAAGCCTTGTTTGATCTACATAGCGAGACTATCTCAAAAGAAATTTTTTTGAGATCAGTACATTTGTACACCAGCAATGAAATGCACCTACCTAAAAGACACTGTTGCAGTTGGGTTTTAACAAGGGAAAGGAATTAATACAGGACACATAATTTATAGAATTATTTTATAATAATTCACCCAAAAAGTCAAATGTGGAAGAGTGCAGGAGACTTGTCCACACACTAAAGACCCAAAGAATCCAGCTGAGGGCCTGGATCCCACAGCAATATCCCGCATAAGTCCAGCTGAAGACCCATAGCTCATGGCAACATCCTCCAAGAGTCCCACTGGAGGCCTAGAGCCCACCACAATGTCTCATGCAAAACTTAATCAAGGATCTGCACTGGGAAGGCCCAAAGGTCAGTGGTGGAAGCTAGAAAATCTGTGGCAGCAGAATGAAGGATCTGCACCAGCAGGCTGAGGGATCTGCACTGGAGCCAGGAAATGACATTTAAGATACGGACCAGAGCCCTCCCAAAGAGAAACACAGCCATCCTCAGCAACAGTGAGGTCCCGAGCTCCTCAATGATGAAAACAGCTGAGTTCATGTCAGAAAAGCCAGCATTACAAGCTTCTCCAGGAGAAGGGGCCAAGGTACCTATACACCCTTCAAGGACACACCCCCAATGACCTAACTTCCTTCCACTAGTCCCCACCTCCCAATAGTGATGTCACAGGCTGAGAAAGCAGTTTTTAATACATGGGCCTTTGGAAGACATTCAAGATCCAATCTACAGCATCTCTAGCACTCAGTTTTCCATGTAGAAGTTCATTTCAACAGTGCTTACTTACAAATGGAAGTTTGGAAAGAACAAATTAATCAGAGACTGTGTCATGGATTCCAGCCTGGTCCTTGTCCCTTCACTGTACTCCATGGTCATAGATCGCCCTGGTCAGCCCAGCTGAGGCCAGAGCCACCTACCCCTCCAGCCAGGATTCCCCTTTTCCTGCATCCATGGCCAGGGCCTGAGATCTCACCTGTCAATGCCCCATGCTGGCTTGATGTCTCAGTTCCAGAACAGAGATGCTCCAGCTGCTACCTGGGAAGGCTCTGGCCCCAAAATATTTAGTTAGCAGCCATTCAGTTAAGTGGAATTGACTTTTTATCGGCTTTCCTCTGTACGGCTGCCACCAGCGAAGGCTGTTTCCTCCTTCCCTCCTCTCTGCCTGTCAGTTCACTCCACATTCCTATCGGCAGCCCTTGGCTCTGATCAATACTAACCGCTGTGTAACAGCTCACGCACGGCTGCTCTGGTTTGCATCGATCAGACCCTTCTTCCAACAGGTAGTCAGCTATTTGAGGCAATGACTTGAGATAAACACCTACTTTTACTTCAGGCTAATGCATTTCAGGTGGGTTTCAAGGAGGCTCACACCCTCATCTCTTAGACAAGCTGGAAACAGAGTGTCAAGATCAACTCCTCCTGTGCTTAAGACCCAGAGATCTTTCTTCCTCCCCCACCTTTTTTGCTTTGTGTTTTGGAAGTGCCATTTATAAATAAGATACCAGGACTTAGGACACTGAAAATGCCACTTCAGAAAATGTGTCAGCCACCCATCTGCTTTCCTTTTAATGAGATGCACCCAGGATTGTGGGAAACCCCAGGCTGCTGTGGAAGCAGCACTGTCACTGGGCAACCAAACATCCTTCCAGCTCTTCCAGAACTAAGCTCACAGGATCTTCAACACTTGTCCTCTCAGCACCCTGGGGGACAGTCTTTGAATTCACCCCATCTGTTCCAGACTCACAAGTGAATCTGCCAGGAGCAGATTGTGAAATGTGTTGTTATTCTGCAACCGATTCTGGTATATGGAGGTGAAGCAACTTCATGGTATTTGTGCTGTGACTGGGGAGCACATACCTTTCTGTTTTAAAACATGCACATTAAGCATGGCTGAATGTACATCTGATACAATTATTCACCTGTCACCAGGATCCGATATTACTTGTCAAGTTTCTCTTTGTCCAGCCACCCTTGACAGCCCACCTGATCAGTCCCCAAGTCCTGTGGAGCTTCCCCTAATAATGCAATTCCAGTGCCCCCAGCCTCCATCTCAGTTGCTGTCATCCTCACTGAAGCCTTTATTGCATGGTGCTTGGACCCCTGCAGTATCCTCTAGCTGGTTGCCTGGCTTCCACTTGCTCCCTGCTTTGTCTGTCTCACCCTGCACACAGATTAATTTCCTGGCACTCTGCTGTGACTGCTTTTGTCTTCTCTGAAATCCTCAGTAGCTCCCCATTGCTTGTCAGAATTGGGGCCAAATTCCTCAGCCTATCATTTTGGCCTTCAAATATCTTGTCTTCAGCTTTCTCTCAAGACTGTCTCCTATTGCCCTCCAGCTCAAATCCCACACGTTAGCCCATCTAGATGATTCACTGCTTCCTCTATATGTTTGTTTCAGCCTTGTACCTAAAAAATAAATATCAGGTACCCGTTCCTCCTTTTAAATTAGCTCAGGTCTGACAGATGGTGGTACATGCCTGCAATCCCAGCACTTCAAGAAGTTGAGGCAGGAAGATCACAAGTGTGAGTCCAGGCTGGGCAACCTAGGGACTTGACAAGACCCTGTCTCAAAATAAAAAATAAAAGAAAAATTAAAAAGCATGTGAATTTAGCTCAGTGTGACAGCCCTAGGTTCAATCCCCAGTACTTCCAGGAAAAAAATTAGCTCTAATTTTGATTATTTTACTTAAAACTTGCCTTACTTCAGCTGAATTATCTTCTTTCTGCCTCAATTTCTTATATGTAAAATGGGAATAATAATTGTATCTACTATTAGTAAGTATGAGAATTAACCAAATCAATATATATAAGGCAGTCAGAATGGTACCTCACATAGTAAACTCCGTGTCAGTGTTTGTTCTTCCTGTTATTATTTCCCCCACTGCTCCAAGCCACACTCAAAGCATACCTTCTCATGAATATTCTGAAGTCCACCCTGCCAAAAATGTTAATGTCCTCTCCTGCCACCCACAGCCATTGGTGTCTTCCACTACTAATAATAATTTTAGCAAATAATTACTGGGTGTTATGTATCTGTACAGTGCTTTCTTCTGCATGACAGTCCTTCAGCTGGATACTTTCCATTACCCCCTCTGCTCTTCCTCTTTCTCCACCTTGCTTTTCACCATAAGAGGTTAATCTACCTGTCCAGTGCTTTCCAATCGGCTTAGGCTGATGACAAGCACTGGCAAGAAATAAGTAAGAGGAAGTAGTTAGGGCAGTTTTGCTCCTTCCCAACCACATCTCTGCAAAGCGGCTTCTTTTCTCCATGCCAGGTCATAGCTCCTGTCAAGCAGCCTTCTGGACCACACTGCTCCACGTCCCCTTGCCCCATGTCTCCTTGCCTTTTCACACCAGGCAGTCACATGGCCCCAGGGCAGTGCACTCTCCCTGCAGTTCCCTGAACCCTGGCCACAGCTTTGAAAATTCAGTAGTCTCTAGATAAACTCCTTCAGCATCCTAATTCAGGTGTGCTGCCCTAGCAGATGCAGTTCTCACTGCAAAACATATCATGTCTTGTTACCAAAAATGTCCAAGATCACACCAAGCAAGTGGTGGGACTTCATCCACCTGGCTCCAAAGCCCCTACTCAGGATCCCTCAATGGTGTTGTTTGAATTTTGAGACTTAATCCTCAGCATGATGATATTAGGAGATGAAACTTTGGAGAGGTGATTAGATCCCTATAAATGGTATTAGTGGCGTTATAAAACCAGAGAACTCAGTCCTTCTGCCACATGGAGACACAGCAAGAAGGTATCATCTGTGAACTAAAAAGCAGCCTCTCATCAGAAACCAAATCTTCCAAATTCTGAAAGGATAGACTAGAACAGTCAATGATTGTACCTCTCCTATTTTAAATTGTAAGGTCACTCTGTCTGCGTGGATTCCTCTACTTCTTAGAATGTATTAGTTGAAGAATATTGCCCATCTCTTAGTCCATCCCAGGATGCTACAAAAATATCATAAAATAAGTACTTAAAAGCAACAGAAACTTGCTCTTTTGGTAACTGGGAAACCCAAGATCAAGGCATCAATAAATTCAGTGTCTGGCAAGGCCCATTTCTCACACACACCATTTTCTTGCTTGTCCTCACCTGGTCAAAAGGATGAACAAGCTTCTTTGGGTTTCTTTTATAAATGCAGTATAGCCCTTGAGCTAGATGCCTCCCACTGGCCCTTTCCCTTCTCCCTCCATGAATGTAAAGCTCTCATGAGCTAACTGCATCCCAGAATCCCTTTCTATTCATATCTCCATATGAGGAAATTCCTTTTTGACGTATAAATTCTAGGGAGAACAATTCAAACCACAATGCCACATTAAGAATATACTTCATGGGGGGGTTATGTTTTGTTATTTTTTTATTGTTGTTATTGTCTCTTTTTTTTAGTGAAAGCACTTGCTATTTAGAACTGCCAAAGAATATGTTTAGCAGTACGCCCAGTTTTTTTGTGTGTTTGTTTGTTTGTTTTGGTACCAAGGATTAAACTCACAACCTTGGGTCTTGGGCACTTATACCACTAAGCTAAATCCCCAGCCCAAAGAATTCAAGTAGCTCTTTTTTGCTTTGTTTGTTTGTTTGTTTGTTTGTTTTGGTACCAGGGATGGAACTCAAATTTGCAAGGCAGGTGCTGATGCCACCGAGCTAAATCCCCAGCCCCTTCGTACGTCCAGTTTTAGAGGTGTAAGTAATGCTTTGTTTTGTTTTTCCCTCTAATACAGAAAGGATAGATATACATGTAGAGACTCATGCATGCATAGAACTTATAAACAGTTTATGAGAACCAATTATATAACGCATGAAGAAATGAACAACTACTTTGAAGAAAAAGAGACACTACAGTACCCAGTGCTGATTCCGTAGGGTCAAGATGTGAAATCCAGCAATACTATCATTCTTTGTTCAAAGTGATTTTAGCCTGTTTTGTTTTGTGTAAGTTCAACATACATGAAAGTATGGACAACTTTCTTGTGTTCCATTTTGTTCTGTTTTGTTGTGTTTAATTTTACCGTTTTTAAAATAAAATTTTAAAGAGGTGTAAGCAAGACAAAATAAATTGTGAAAGGAGGTGTAACTGAAAACTACAATGATAAGTCACTTTTCATAGAACTTTTGAGCACATAATTATGCAAATATTTTAATTTTTATTAATGTTCACAGTGGAATTATGGATAAGTTTTCAGTGGACTATCAAACTTGGCCAAAGATATTTTCTTTTTTCTATGTAATATCAGAGTTTTTATTTTGTTACAAAAATGAATCATGTAACAATGAAGCTTTTTAAAAAGATTTCAAAATCTGAAATTTTTGTGTGAAATAAGGTTGAAAAATTTTTAAAAAGAAAAAAATATACTTCAAAACATAGATCCTTAAGACAATGATCATTTATTCACTCCCCCTTCCTGGAGGCTGGCAAGTTGGGCTGGGCTCAGCTGAGAAATTCTTCTGCTAGTCTCACCTATCTTGCTTATGTAACCACAGTCAGCTACAGATTCAGCGTAAGCCTGGGGATCATGACTGATGTCACTTATATGTCTGTAGCTGAAGGGGACCCTCAAGGGTGACCAGACCAGCCTTATATAGCAAGTTAACCTAGTCTGGCTGGATCCCAAAGTCAGCAAAAAAAAGCAAATCCCAGTGTCCAAGGACTTTCCAAGCCTCTGCTCGCATCAGCTTTGCTACTGTCTGATAGGTATAGCTAGATTCAAGGGCTGCCAAAATGGACCCACATCTCTTGATGGCAGGAGCTGCAAAAGACTGTAGCCGTTTTTTAAAAATCTACTCCATGGTACATATCTTTCCAGAAAGATCTATGCCTTGACAGCTTCACATCCTGTAGCCTCGTAAGCCAGGACAGGGAGGCAAGGTGGGCCACCCCTGTGTTTTAGGGTCTGGGGACTCCTCTTTTAGTGTAAAGAATATCCGGCTGTATTCCTGCCTACTACCATGAGAGTGAAAATAATTCTGACAGGGTAGTCTCTTAAAGTCTAGCATGAGGGAGTGGAATTTTTTTTTAATTAGGCTTCAGCAGGATTTTTAAAAGAAACTTTCTTTTCTTCAGCTGCCTCTCCCTTGTTATAAATTTTAACTCCACCCAGTGGCGCACCGCAGCGAGCCAGCTTGCCCTTCCCACTCTTCCGCAGCACTGTTTGCTTGCCTGCCATGCTGGGCTCACATTGCCACAGAAGGCGGAGGGAGAAGTCTTGCTTCCTTTTCTCCTCACTTCCTCCCTTCTCCCTCCCACTCCTCCTAGAGCTTACCCTTGTCTGCTGGCTCCTGATCTGTGCCCCTCTGGTAGTCTTCTAGGGGCAGGATGTGAGGAAGAACTGAAAAGTTTGCCTATAGGGTTGCGTTGTACAACACTGGAGGTTGGACACTGCACATTATAGTCTAGAGATACGGCTAGGAGATTAGACTTCCAGGAATCCATAAGACCAAAAATTAATCTAAAAAATAATTGTATGTGAAATTATATTTAAAAAGAGTTGTGAACTTATGTGACTAGCCATTGATTAATTCATTTGACAAGTATTTATAAAGTACTGACTATGTGCCATGCCCAGTGAGAAATTGGTGGCCTAGTGGGAAAGACACACAAGAAGAGAATGTCAGTTAATTATGTAAGATGTTAGGAAGCCACTGTGCCTAGCCTAGATGACTCGGGAAGTCTTTTTCAAGGAAATGCTATCTGATACGGTGCAGTGCAAAACTGCCCACTAGAAATATGGTATAAGTTATGCAATTTAAAAAATATCTAGTAGACATATTTAAAAAGTAAAACAAACAGGTAAAAATAAGCCTAATAATGTATTTCACTCAACCCAATATGCTCAAGATATTACTGTTTCACTATGCAATCAATATAAAAATTATTAATGAGATATTTGACATTCTTTTTATTGTACTAAGTCTTTGAAATCCAGTAACATATTTTACACTTACAGCACATCTCAATTTGGGTGCCAAATTTTCAACAATTAAAGTAAAATGTAGTCCCATCAAAGCAATTAAGTTGTGTTTAACGGAAACATATTTTATATTGCTTCAGTTTAAAATTCGTAATTGAAATTAAATAAAGTAGAAAATCTAGGTCCTTTACTAGTGCTAGTCACATTGCAAGTGCTCAATAACTTTGTGTGGCTAGTGCCTGCCATATTTGGAAGCAAAGGTACAAAAGGATGAATAGATACAAATCAAAGAAAGGAGAGGGGATAGGACAGAGAAACAAAACCCCTATAAGGCACATAAATTTGCAGGGCTTAGAATTCAAAGCAGTTTAATATTCCTGAAGTATAGTGGCCAAACCTCGTGATGTAAAATGAATCAAAGGTAGGCTAGGCAAGGGACAGCCCTTGAGAAATTTGAGTGCTCCAGAAGAATCAAAACTCATATATTACATAAGTCTGTCCATGAATGAATGAATGAATGAATGACTGTAATCAGGAAAATAAAATTTGCTGCCTGGCTGAAGTCTTTCAGGGATAATAGCTGGAGCAGCCCATAAGATCCATGGGTTACATGGGGATGTAATTACTTGAAGGAAAATCCAGAAATGCTACAATGGGGGAAGGGAACCTGGGTGTTGGTTGAAACCAACAAATGTCAACTACAGTCCACCCCCTTTGGCTACTCAGCATTCATTCATGCTTATCTTCTATAGAAACACTTTCACAAATGCCCATGACCCCATAAAAATGCATGCAATTCAAATGGAAAAAACCTAAAGACTTGTGTAATTACTACATTCTATGAAATCCTTCTTGAAATCCAGGAGTAATTCCTTGTGGCCCACTGACCTGGGATTAAATGATCTTATTTATCCCAATACACCCAATGCAGCAGATAAGGAACAGGTTGCATACAATAAAAACTGGGAAAATAGAAAATAGAATATATCAAACCCTAGAGATTAAGGATACTATAATTAAGACTCCTGGCAGTAAAAGAATTCTCAGCATCCAATATAGACCATGAAAAATCATCCTTATCCTTTATACTGTCCAGAAATATCTTAAAGAAGCATTGGAAGGATGTGTTCTCTGAAACAATAGTACTCTAGCTGATTGCCACTGTGGTGAAAGTTTGGAAGGTTCTTAGTCTGCTCAAGCTGCTGATTGAGTGATTTATAAACAACAGGGATTCATTTCACAGTTTTGGAGCACAAACTGCCAGGAGATTTGGTGTCTGGCAGAGCCGGTCTCCTGGTTTACAGGTGACCACCATTTCACTGCATACTCATATGGCAGAAGTGGCAAGGAACCCTCTCAGGCCTCTTTTATAAAAGCATTAATTCCATTGGTGAAGTCTTTGTCATCATCCACTAATCATCTCTCAATGGCCCCGCCTCCTAATACCCTCATTAGGGATTAGGATTTCAACATATGAATTTTAGTGGGACACATCCAGTCTATAGCAAATCTGATCTAATATTTGGTTAATCGCAGACTGTTCTCACTCTTTCTTGGAGTTTCTTTTGCAATAAGCATCTTACAAAATGTTAATTAGTTTTTCATCTTCTTGCTTCTAGGCAGTTCTATTGAGTAGTAACTAAAACCAGAGATTTTGCTTGGTTATTCCTTTTAAAACTGGTCCCAAACATCTAAGCTTTGTTTATGTGCTTAGACTACTATCTTCAAATGTTTTTGGCCATGACCCATAATGAGAAATTAATTTTATTTCATGATCCAGTATGTAATTATTCATGTGTATATATTAGCAAATACTTATGTATAACCAAGTCTCACATAATTAGCATTTACCCTCAGTGCCTGTGATACATGCTGTTATTTTCTGTTTTATTCCATTTTTTAAAAGAATTAAAGAAAGTAAAGGAAAAACAAAGCTGTCACAGTCCACTAAATTGACTTACAACCCACTAATGGGTCACACCCAGACTTTGAAAGCACTATCCTGAATTCAGGCCTCTCCCTTCTTTTAGCCTCTTCTTGAAGGGAATGAAGACAATTGCCTTGAGTGGAGAGGATTTTATAATTTCGTATCACCCTTAGACTGCTCCCAGATCCACCTTCACCAAGCACATACATATCCCTTCCTTAGAGAATGTTTAACAGGACAGGAAAGCTGAAGAAATGGGTCCATCTTTTTCCATGTTCCAGTCTCATCTTTGTGTTAATTTTGGTTTAAAACAAGAAATGTGGCTTTCCCAGCCCGCAGGCCCTTGGCTCAGGACTTTCATTCATCCTGAATCACAGGGAACAATGGAGAGGACATGTCTTAGCAAAGCCCTGGTCCCTTCACTTACTGCTGAAACGCAGGCACCTTCAGCCTGCCTCTGATAGCACTTTATTGAAGACTTCCAGAAGGACCCAGCCCATACCAGCATCCTGAATTCTTCTTTTCAAATTAATCTTTGATAGGCACTTGGTCTGTATCCCTAGGTACAGAAGGTCACAGTGGTACCCTCTGCAAGATGGAGACTAGCACCTTCCCAGTCTGGGCCTGGTACCACTGTTGACCACTCCAGAAATTCCACAATTCAACAAGTATTTCTTACAACTCTTTCAGGTTCAAACTTTCATTTCTCATTCTGAGAATTAGCTTCACTTCTCTGAGTTTTTATTGTCAAATTCATGAAAGCATAATCACCAAGACTCTCAGGATATCAGGAGTGAAGTACAATAATGAAGAGGAGGGCAAAAACAAGCCTTTTGAAGCCAGGCAGCCCTGGATTTGAGAACTAGCTTTAACACAAATGATATGAACTTAAAGAAGTTATCTCTGTAAGCTTCAGTTTCCTCATCTGTAAAATTATAAGCAAAAATGCCTCCTGTGCTTTTGAGGACTAAATGAAAGATGTAATGCATCTGGTACTCTGTTTGCCATAGGATAGGTTCCCTCCCCATAAAACTATAAATACTCCATTTTAGTTGAAAGGAAGTGGCAGGAATTGGGAGATGCTAAAGAAAGCCAGGTATGGCTAATGGGCTCTCTGGCCCTGTAGAAGGGGTATACCCTAGATCCTGAAGTCACACCAATTGTCTCCCTCAGGGAGACTTAGAGATAAGGGGAAGCCAAGATCAAGGTCTGGTTCCTTCAGCAGTTGGCCCTGAACCTCTAGGTCTTGGCTACCTGAAGGAGAAGTCCCACTCCAAACTATGGTCAACAAAAAGGGCCTAGAGAGAGAGACTGAAGGCATCTCCTTCTGTGAGATGGGACTCTTCTGGAATAGTTAAAGCAGGACCTAGAATCCCAGAACAGAAACAGTAGTGACCCTTTGCTTATGAGTTGTCCCATGACCAAAGACAGGTCATCCATCCATCACACAAGGTGACAAAACTTAGGTCCTTACAGAAAATCACCGAATAAGCCTCCCTAATTTTTCATAATATCTTAGAGATGATTAATGAAGAATACCAAAAATGTAACTTTGACTAATTAAATCTAAACTTTCCTTTAACCACAGTATGAAACCATCACCCAAACAGCCTCAGAAAATGAATAACATGTAAAATCCATTCCCCTGAAAGTATCTAAAAAAGAGTCCTGGTTATAGAGACAACTACTTGCTTTAAAACATCTACCCTTAAAATACAAAAATGCACTCATTCTACTCCATGAAGAGGAACTAAGACTTCCCTTTCTTGTTTGAGTCCACTTCCTGTTATCTCTTCTAGAACATTCTTTCCTATGCATTTGTGGCAGTGCTCACCTCCTTGCCTCTTCCAGTTATTTCATGTAGTGGGTGTATGTGATTATAGCCTGTGGTGGTTCTTGCTTAATTATAATTACTCACATTAAAGCAATGCCTTGGATGCCACCTCATTCTACAGGCTATCATGAACATGGGTGTGGGTAGATGTGGGCCATGTATATCATGGCTTGTGATTTTTAATTTCTGAGAGGCAGCTTGTTGGAAACTGGCAGAAGATTTTGTACTTCCTCAGGCCTATTGCTAAACCTCAATTAGAACTTGTTCTTAATTTCCCAGCCTAGTTCATTGACCTTCAGGATATGGTGAAATAGTGTATATTATTTCTCCCTAGGAATACAAAATGTGTTTCGTCTGCCCTTCCTTCTTTCTTTCCACCAGTTCCCTGGCCTCCTGGTCTTGCTTCTTCTCCCCTCTTTCTTGTCACCTTTTCTCTCCTCCCTTGCTATCCTCCTTCTTTGTGCTCTTCTCTTTTTCTCTTTTCTTTTTCCCTGCTTCTGACTCCCTCCCTCCTTCCTCTCTTCTTTCTCATCTCCTCTCTCTCCTTCCCTCACCCTTGCTCTTGTAACTGCTGCAGCTGGTTCGCTCCTCCCATTGCACACATTTGTTTAATCATTTGGAACATGTGCCCAGGGACTTTCAGGCAACGGGCTAAATGAAAAACCCTAAGATAGTGATAGCCAAGGTGCAGGGTCACAGTGGGAACCTAGGTTTGAGTATGCAGAATGGTTCCAGGTGGGCCTAGCTCAAGAGGGGCTGTAGACCCCTCATCTGGTCAGTCAGGCCCTCTGGCAGCAGCTAAGGAACCTCCACAAGTACCCCCAGTGCACAGGAAAGTGGGTGATTCTGGGTGCTTCTCCCCTATCCATCCTTCCCTGATCACTCTTCTTCCCATACCACTGGGGAAAACATTTATTTAAAGATAAAAATAGTAGATCTGGGGATGGTTTGAAGGAAGGAAGGAATTGAGGAAGAGAAAAAACAAGTCTTTCCTGAATGCTTTGTTGTCATCTTTTTACACCAAGATGAAAACTCCCATAGCCCATTGGCTCACAGCCCTCCCCTTCCCTTTCTTCTCCCCATCTTTGCTGTGTCTTCCTATTTTATTGACTCCTCTGTGGTCTCCCACTTGGGGTTTCTCCCTTCTCTTCTTCCCTGGCACTATTCCTTATTTTCTTCTCTCTTACCTCTCTTGAGATGGGAAAGAATGAAACACACTGGGGAGAACTCAAACATGCCCAGCATATTTCCCCAGGTTGTTTTTCTACAGCACTCCTAAAAATGTGGGGAAAAGATAATGAGGCATCCAGACACACAAGTTTGAGATATTGCAACTGGAAATCTATTCTCCAGCCCCTCCCAAGTGAGTCCTCGGAACAGGACAGTCAGTCGGCTTTTCAATCAGGCAGGACCATGTCTGAATCCAGATTTCTTGAGACAGTACATTGCACAAGTGTGTTAAACATATTTCTGAGTCTTGGTTTTCCTTCTGCAGAATGGGTGATGGTAATGGCTATGGCTTAGTTATGACTTAATTTACCTCTGGAGGTTCCACATGCTACAGGCGTGGTCGCCGGTGTAGCAGTGCTCAAGTGGCAGGATCAAAGAGCCAGGGAGGGAGGGCCTGGTGGAAGGTGATTCCTTCATGAGGACACCATCCTTGGGAATCTATTTTCCAAGATTAGATTCATTCTCTTGAGAAAGAATAGTTATGCAGCAAGTTTGGCTGCCTCAGCACTCTCTCTCTGGTTCTCTCTCTGTCTCTCTGTGTCTCTCTTTGTCTCTGTCTGTCTCTCTCTCTTTCTCTCTCTCCCTCTCAATGTAATTCTCATACATGCACTCCTCCCATCACGATGCTGTCCACCACAGGGCCCTCACCAGAACAAAGCAGATGCTGGCTACTTGCCCTTGAACAAAAGAACTAATGAACCTCTGAGCTAAATAAACCTCTTTTCTTTATAAGTTACTCGCCCTTAGATATTTTGTTCTAGCAACACAAAATGGGCTAATACATTAACATTTTTTAGAAACTACAGAACTAAATGAAGTAGCAAGTATGACGCATATTTGGAATGTGTTAGACACACAGTGAATATTAACTTCCTCTTCCTCCCAGAGAATCTGTGAAGATTTAGGATAAATAACCAAGCTTGGCAGGCAAAGCTTATGAAAGCATAATATTTCATACATTGGTTTCTGTATAGGTTGGTGCTGTGGATGGCAAGAACCCCCCAGTCAATTTTCATTCTGGATATGCTGTAGTAACTGCATTTGATTCTTTAATGTTTAAATAGTGCCTGCTTTCTCTTAGCTGGCATGATTGTTAGACTTCCCATTAGTGTGCTTATTTATTTATTTTTAATTTCACTAGCAATGCATGAAAGCATTCCCATGAGGGGAAAAAGCAAAATCAAACAAGATAACATAAAGCAAAAATGCCTTTGACCACCCCCAGAAATCCTAACCCTTTCCCGGAGGTAAGGATTTGATGTGTGTCCTTTTCACACTTTCATTCACATGCATATGAATGTGTAGATTAACTTTGTGATTTTTAAACATAAAACGCACCCCTACTGTTATTGAGGTACAACTTGGCCATTTGTTTCTTTAGCAGTTTAAAAAGCTCTGGAGGTCTTTTCTTGTGTCATAATAACAAGTGCTCCATCTTTTTGTGTCATTATGAAAATGCTCCATCTCATTTTTTTCTACCTGCATCCATATATTCCATAATCCTCACACTACACCATAAGCCCACTGAAGATAGAGATGTTATCTTTTTCATGTCTTTATCCCTCAAGCCTCTACCATAACATGTTAGGCGTCTTCTTACTAAGTTACCGGTTATAAATATCTCTTAAATGTTAAATATGGATATTCCACATGTATTTTTATTCATTCCCCAAATGATAGACAACTAGGTTATTTCTTCCCCCACCCACCCACCCATTACAAGTAACACTGAAGTCAGCATCCCTATGCCTGTCTGGTTGTGCACATGTACATGCATTTCTCTAGTGAAACTCCTGAGAAGCAAATTGCTGGGGCAAAGAGGACTCTTTTGTCTAAACAATCTTCAGCTTTGCCAAAATGTCTTCTAAAGACTGTGGCACCAGCTCACTACTAATAATACCTTCTCCTATGTGTCTTTTTGACAGTAAGTTTCCAAAATAATCATATGTAGCTTTTTTTTCTCTTTTGATTTCAAGGAAAGAGAAGGAAAGGTGATAATTACAGAGAAATGAAGGAAGATGCAAAAACTCATTCATTGATTCATACTTCATTCATTCATTTTTCCAGTCATTTTGTGCCTTACTCTAAATGCTGGACATATGAAGACAAATGGCACATGCTACAAACCCTGGAAATTTTCATGGTCTGGATATAGTACCTAAACTCCTTATAGGTGTACACATGTGGCACTGGGGATTGAATCCAGGGCACTCTACCACTGGATTGCATCTCCACCCTTTTCTTTTTTCATGTTGAGACAGGGATTTTGCTATGCTGCCTAGGCTGGCCTCAAACTTTCCATGCTTCTGCTTCATCTCCTGAGTAGCTGAGACTGCCAGCATGTGCCACCATGTCTGACTTAAAACCTAAAGTCTTAATTCTTATATTGCAATATTGTACAGAGACTAAATATAAGGTTTGACCCTAGATTTGATCCTGGACTACAAAAAGCAATAACTATAAAAGAAATTTTTTAGTTATTTGATGAAATTCAAATGTGGTCTGTGGGTTAAATTTCCTGATCTAGATTATTGTACTGTGATTATGCAAGGGAATGTTTTTATTCTTAGGAAGTATGCATTGAAATGTTTGTAAGCACATGGACACATTTTCTCCAAGTGACTCTTAAATGGTTCTAAAACTGTGCACCCAAATAACTCAGGGTTGTCCAGGGGAACTCTCTGAGATCGTGGACTTGTCTTCTAACTGCCCTGACAAAATGGCAGCCAGTCACCACAAATGACAGCCAAGAGCTTGAAATAATGGAAAATGTGACTGAGGAACTGAATTATTCACTATATCTTGTTTTAATTTAAATAACCACAGATGCCTGGGGGCCACCAGGTTGGACTGCACAAATGTAAACACAATGAGAGGGAAAGGATAATGAAAAATGTGACGACATATAAAGAACTAGTGAACTTATATAAAAGAGACGTGGAAAGTCTGTAGGTTGTTATAATTTTTCTTTAAGTTTTAATTATATATTTTAAAAAATTATATAATAAATGCAATAGCATGACAGGGAAATTCAAAATAAAGTAGCACTAAAATATCTTTCGTTACAATTAAATTATCTTTTTTTTTTTTTTTTTTTTTTTTTGGTACCGGGGATTGAACTCATGACCTCACGCTTGCCAGGCAGGCGCTTAAGACGCTGAGCTAAATAAATTATACTTCTTCCTGGGGTTTGGCTCGGTATTAGAGCTCATGCCTAGCATGCACTAGTCTCTGGGTTCAATCTCCAACAACTACAATTAATCAATCAACAAACAATCCAGGGACTAAGGAAAGGGTCTATTTAGACCCTACTCTTGCAGTGCAAATAGACACAACCTTCTTGAATGTGACCTCTTACAGAAATACTTTGCCCAAATACATGAGAAAATGTATCAGGACATGCACTGCACATTTACTTGTAACACCAAGGCGTTGGAGATGTTCAAAACAGTACAACAGGAGAATGGTTGAATGTATTTTCCTTTTCCTTATTCTGGATTACTATAAGGCTCTTCAACAGATTGAGGTAAATATGTGCTGACATGGAAAGATGTCCAAGATAGATTGTCAGGTGAAGGAAAAAGAGCAGTTTGCAGAACAAAATGTTTACAGATGTTCTGTGATTTAAAGATGGTTAAACACTGTTTTTCCAGCTTCACGGCCGTGCGAACACACACCCCCACAGCCATTTTGTTTTTCACATGTAGTACATTGTTCATTAATTTACATGAGATATTCAGCACTTTACTAGAAAATAGGCTTTTTGTCAGATGATTTTGCCCAACTGCAGGCTAATGTGAGTGTTTGGAGCATATTTAATGTAGATTAGGCTAAGCCGTGATAGTCGTAGCTTGAGTGTATTAAATGAATTTTCAACTTACAATATTTTCCATTTTCAATGGATTTATTGGGATATAGTCCCACAGTAAGTCAAGGGATATTTGTAGCATGACGGTAATAAATAGACTAAAACTACACACACACACATGGTCACACAGTTGTACATGCAGAGGAAATAGCTTGGAAAAATACACACAAAAGAGTTAGCACACCCTTGTCTAGAAATTCCTGGTATCTTGCACAGAGACCACCCGGCTCCATCCCTCTGTGGTCAGTCTAGCTGTGGAGGGTCCACCTGGAAGTGCCTGGTGCTGGAAAAGCAGAGCCTCTGGGAATCCCCAACCGGTGCCCAGAAGCTTATTTGCTGTACCTTGGCTCCTGCGCCACCAAGTCTTGGGGAAATGCTCCTCACATGACCTGCTCTTTCTAGTACCATGTAATGGGCAGTGCCCCTCCCTGTGGCCACCAGATCTGCAGGGCAGCCAGGGTCATTACTGACTTCCATTGTAGGGAGTGTTTATTATTGTTGTTGGTTTGATACCAATCCCAAAAGGACCTAATCAACAGGTAATAAGACCTCCTGGGAGTGATTAGAAACCTCAGATTTAACTGTGTTGTAACCACAGCAGAGAAAGCAAGAATTGCTACAGTGTGCCAGCCTGAACTCTGCAGGGGCTGTGGGGTGGAGAGAGCTAGAGAGTTACTGGGGGTGAGCAAGCTAAGGAGGGGATCCGCAGGGGGTTGGGGAAGGGGGGCCAAATTCACCTTAACCATTTATAATCATCTTCCTCATCCTTTTCCTCCTCATCATTATGCTTAATTGAAACCTATGCTAGGCATATGGGGTTCAAAAATACAAAAGCCTTGACCTTAAGATGTTCACAACCAGGTAATAAAGAGACTTACATTGCAGCAGGAGTAGAACAGGGAGGACATGGGCCCCCTTGTTAGGTCAGTCAGGGAAAGGAAACACACCCCAGGAAAGTGACCACTTATAGTGTATAGATGTAACAACATATGAAACATGGGCATAAAGGTTTGCATTTCAATGGCTCTCTTCTTGTCTTTGAAGCTGCCTTGATCTTTTATTCCTTGTTTAGTAAGGTTGGATACAAATATATGAAATGAAAGAGTAACTAATTTTTTTAAAATACTTGCTTTTTCTGCTACTGCAAGTGACTCACCTTCCAACCAGTTAGATGGAAAAGTTAGTCTCATCCATTAACAAAACGTAATAATGCCTGATAAGATAACAGTTTCACGACCCATTTCTCATTACCCACACTGCAACCAAGTGCATTATTACATAATTACTGCATGAGAATACCATTGGACCTAGACCCATTAACTCTACACAGGCACACCGTCATTGTTGACGATGGAGAGTTGATAAATACTTTGATTACTTAAATTTTCCAACGCAGGGAAATGCGACAAATGGCGAGAACTGGGAGACAAAGTCACATCTCCTCTGACCAACTTAGCCTTTACTTTTTTCTGACTTGCAGAGAATTGCAACAGCCTCTCTTGTTGTTGTTATGCAACACTTTGCATCTTGCATAAAAGTAGTTGCAAATGTCATGTCAGCTGGGTCAACTGATTTAATCAGACCCAAGAGCACAATAAAGATAGTGAAATTGGATGGCGACATGGCAGTCATCTCATGGGTCAGCCTTTTATATCTTTGAAGAACATTGCCCTTAGAGAAGGAGAGAGTACATTTCCAACTTGCTTCATGCTTGGTTCTCATCTTTCTAGAACCAAAGTCCTGGAAATCAAAACTGACACCATACAAAAACCAGAGCTAATAAAGAGCTTCAACTTCATTAAATTAAAATTAAAAATCAAATTTAAAAGGAATGTTAAATGCCACATGTCTTTATTTCATCTAGCCACCTAAAACCTGTCATTAGGATATGCAGGGGAGGGGTGGTGTCAAGATAAGACACTTGACCCTAATAGATTGCTCTCTGTTGAAGAAAAATAGTCCAAAACCACTGGATATCCCAGCATTCTGGGAGACTGAGACAGAGGATCACAAGTTCAAGCCCAACCTGGGCAATTTAGTGAGACCTTGTGAAAAGAAAATAAGAGCTGTGAAGAGAAAAAGGGAAAGCCAGCCAGACAGGTATGGTGGCACATTTCTGTGAACCCAACACTTGGGAAGCTGAAATAGGAGGGATCACTGTGAGTTCAAAGCCAGCCTGAGCTATATATTAAGTTCAAGACCAGCCTAGACTATGTAGCAAGACCCTGTCTCAAAAAACACTAAAAAGGAAGGAAAGAGGAAGGAAGGAACAAAGGAAAGAAGGAGGAAGGAATGAAGGAAAGAGTAAAGGAGAAAGGAAGAGAGGGAGGAAGGGAGGGAGAGAGAAGGAGGGAAGGACACTGGAACACTATGAGAATGATCAGGCAGTAGCAGAGGCTTAGGGAGCTAAGAGGAAAATCCCCAATGCATCATAGGGTCAGAGGCGGAGAAGGCTTCTGAGTGACATCAGAGCTTGTTTTTATGGTCAACAAGATTCCCTGGGTCTGGACCTGGTGTTCAAGACTAAAGCCCTGAGGTGGGAGATGGTAGGTCTGTGTGCCTCTGTGAGAAGCTGAGGGATGTAGAGGCAGAGAGAAGGCTGGCGCCAGAGATGTCTCAATCATAAAGATCTTGAAGGCCATGAAACAAATTTTGACCAGGTGAGCCATAGAAATGTAATTTTTAAAATTAACAACAAAAATTGACTGTTAAAAAAGGAAAAGTGCCCAAGGATATATTTGAGTAAGAGTTCACATCATCAAACACAATGAATAACTAGGAATAATGACAGATATTTCACAGTCCCATTCCTTCTGAGGACACATCCCTCATCTCATGCCCTCTCAGAATGGTCCAGTGACAGGCAGTTTGACAGCTTCCTACCCGCAGGGAGTTCATGGTCAAGCGAGGGACAGACTTGTGTTTGACTGCTCACCCATACAATGATGGCAGCAAACACAATGCATTGTGGGAGTACGTGGAGGTCAGGGGGTGGGGGTACAGATGGATGAGGCTGAACTGGTGGCCAAAGAAGCTTTCCAAAATAAGTGACAACTGAGCTGTACACTGACAGCCAGGTGAAGAGGACACAGAGTCAGGTCTATACCTGAAGTCAGCTGAGGCCCAGGAGTTTTCTCTAGAGAACTTTTATTTTGTTCCCATTATTTTTATATAGCTAAGCCTGTGACCTCTGAGTTGGCATTGCCTTAATTAGTGAGTATTCTTCCAGTTCTCTCAAAAAGAAAGTGTTCTCAGTCTTTCCCTGAGTGATTTATTCAAATGACCCTATTTGTGTCAATAGGTGACACCAGTTCCAAACATGAAAACTAAACTATTGCGTTGCCCAATTATTGTAGCAGTGGTCTCAGTGCTTATTCTTCTGGAGATCTTCTAACACTACAGATGGGGACAGATGCATTTCACAATCTAACATACCATTTATTTTGCTGCAAAGGGTCTTGGCCAGTTCTTTCTCCAAGGCCACCATCACCAGTGTTCATTCCATGGGAAGCCATGAGCCAAGAGACAAGGAAATGGATATGAGGAATCGGGATTCTTCAGTTAGCTTGGGACTTTGGCCAAATCACTAAACTCCTTGCTTTGGTTTCTAATTTTTTTCACAGTATCTGCCAAAAACAACTCTGGTTTCATCTGAAGATCCAGAAAGATGATAGGTGCACAAAAATATCCCTGTAGAGAGGTCTACACATAGCAGGAGTTGTTATTTTATTAAGCCCAGAAAACGTTCATTGAAATCAGAGTTTTCCAGACAATATGATTGGCACGGAAAGAAGCATGAGACATAATCCACACCCTGAGGAGTTTGTGGACTCACAGAGAGTTTGTTTGGATAAAAAAACAAATTAACTGTAATACAATATGAAAAGTGCTATAACCAAGGGAGGCTCAAAGAGCTATGAAATGTGGAAGAGGAAGTGATTAATTCTCAGCAAGTATCTTTGTATGGACCATTAAGGAGCAGAGACACTCCAGGGGCAGGGAGCTACCCAAGAACAGGCCCAGGGATCTGAAGGCACAGGTTTTGTGTGACAAGAAGAAAGAGTCTGGCTGGGGATGCTTGGTTGTGGGTAGTGCTGGGAAATGGGGCTAGAGACCTGCCACACTCTCAGCCCAGTATTCTAAATCTCATCCGGTAGAATTGGGACCCAGCAGAGATCTTCACAGAGACATCAGTGTAGCAACACCAGGGCCCTACAGTTACCATTTACTGAGTACCTAACAAGTGCTGGGAACCACATTCAGTATTTACATGGGTTTTCTCTCTTGAACTTTCCCACAACCAGTGAGAGAAGCATTATCATCACTCACCTCTTACAGAAGATGAAAACGAGGCATAGAGTGGTTGGAAATTTGCCCAAGAACCTCCAGTAACTGATAGAGCTGGAGTCTGACCTCAAGCTCAGGCTGTCTTTTGTTTTATTTATTTAAGCTTGACAAAACAGATAAATTGAAAGGCAGAAATACCAAGCAGAGAAAGGTTAGCTATGCTTACAATTGCAAAAGTGCTTTGGAAGATTGAAAACTGTATATAAACATCACAACATGTCAGCAGTTGGCCTATGATGAAGAAATTCACCTGTTCAATTCAACAAATATTTATAAGCACCAACATTATGCAAGATTCTAGGTTAGAGAAAAGCATAGGTGACTTAAAACAAAGACGCACACTCCTGAGAGCTTTAAGATCAGTGGAAGAAATGTTTAAATTTATTCCAAAAACTAGACTGAAAGTAAGAGCTGGAAAGCAAAAGATGGAAAAGAGCAGCATTTGAGATGCATCCCAAGGTGAAATCAATGGATGATTCAGAATTCTTGGACTAGAGGTGTGGAAGTAATAATGGAAGAGGCCCACTGAGGAGGCAGCCCCCCACTAATGAGGTGCACATCGAGAGAGTAAGAACAGCTAGAGGGTTGAGATGTGAAGCCTGGGGACTGCCAAGCAGCAGTGTCATGAAAAGGAAACAAGAATGTCAGGAAGCCAGTTTGAACTTGAAATTGCATTTGGAAGACTATTCACTGCTTAGATGGAGTTTTCTTAGGGAGTAGTTCTCTGTCAGGGAAGATTTTACCCCCTGGATCATATTTGGCAATGTCTGAAGATGTTCTTTGTTTTCTGCTTTTTTGGTTGTCACATCTGGGGCAGGAGATAATACTAGCATCCAGTAGGGTAAAGGCCACAGGCAGCACTATGATGCATGGGAGAGTCCTCATATCAAAGGGACATCTGGTAGATGTGTCTGTAGTGCCAAGGTTGATAGACCCTGACCAAGAGCATCTCCCAAACATCCCATAAGAAAGTGGAGAAATAAGGATCCATTTACTAACAAATGTATTACTTGTCAAAGGAAATAATTCTAATGGTAAAATAAATCCTTAGTAAAGATAACAGAGAACTTTGCTAAAGGACTCCAGAATGTTCATCTACAATGAACTACAGTCTAGGTGCCCAGTTTTCTAATACAACTTTGCCTGGATTCTTTCTTTCTCCTGTCAACACCAAGGATAGGGAGCTGTCATCTTCCAAGTTCCCCCACTTTTGTGTCCTGACTCCACACACTGCGGGAAAGAAGTAGTCTTACAGCATTGCACTCTCAATAGCCATGCAATAGAACACTTTCCTATTAACACCATGAACATCTTACTCATGCCAAAACTTGATTTTGTGAGTGCTTCTGGAGAGTCCAAACCCCCAGAGAAATTCTGATCCAGTAGATCTTGGACAAGTCCCATACATTAGTATGTTTAGCTAATACCCTCAGAAATCCTGGACCATGTTGAGAAAGCCTTTATGGAGGAGAAGGAGAGGAAGTAAAGCAGAGGAGTTCATATCAGATTAGCCATGGGATGGGTCAGACAGGTTTCTGAGTGATGGGATTCAGAACAGATGTAATTTGATGGGTAGGAAGTGAATATGGGGTTTAAAAAGGTCAAAAGTGCTGGAGGAAGGACAAATGTGGATCCTAAGAATGGATAAAGAGCAATGGACAGATGCTATGAGCCAGATGTTTGCTGGTGTTTTCCCTCCTACATCCTTGAATACTGGAAATTAAATTCTGACCTATAAGCTGGAAATGTGGTGGGAGATGTTTTAAATGGAATGAAAGGACTCTGTCCCACTCTACTGCTTCTTGATATTTCTAAAAGCCAAATTCTGCCAAAGTTAATCAAACTCAACAAACTTAGACAAGACCAAAGAGAAAGAAGAATGCACACATATTAGTCAAATTATGTCAATTCATGAGTATTTAGTGGCTGATGTTGACTCATTCATTTGATAAATATTTGGGGGATACCTACCATCGGCTATAGACTTTCCTAAAATGTGAATGATATACAACAGTCATCCATTCTATCCATTCCTTTTCTGCTCACCAACACAACTCTCAGAAAAAAAAAACAGAAAGGAAAAAAGGAAATGGACAGAGAAAGAAAAAAAACTGAGCAAAACTCAGTTTGGCTACCTGCTAATGGTTTGTGTGAGCAGTTAAATGGCAGAGACCTAGAGATGGTCAAAAGTGAAAACTACAGCTTCTCCTCAAGCATTCTGTGCCTAAGTTCTCCTGGTCCCCACCCTCAGATGCAATGAATTGGTTACCGTGATGAGATGGTGAGCATGTAAAGGCATCCCAAGTCCTCAAAACGGTGTTCCAGGAATGGGAATTCCACCAAGAGGGCCCAGGTAGCCAGAAACAGAAGGTCCACTGGGATAATACCAAGGCATGGTAGCCACTAATTGAGGAGTGGATGCCCTTCCTTACATGACTCCCTGTCTATCATTGCTGATAACAGGACACACAAAGTTCATCTTGTTGTTGTTGTTGTTCACTTGTTCTTGTTCTTCTTGTTCTCATTCTCATTCTTGTTTGAGCACTGAGAATCAAACCCAGGACCTGCTATATTCTAGCCAAGTGCTCTACCACTTAACTATATCCTCAGTGCCCAAAGTTCACCTTTTAATATTTCCAAATATTGCTGTGTTAAAAGCTTCGTTGTCTAGTATGTAACAAAAAACAAAACTTTGACAACAAAAATTACTATTCAAAGTAAAGTATTATTTTAGGATGACATTATTTTTTAAATTCACATTTTTCATTTGTTATAACATGTAGCAGTTCTGTGAACACACAGATAAGAGGATACAATAGATATTTGACAGTGTAGTTCTCAGAATATTTGCATATCCAAGAGATTATTTCAGCAAGTATACTTAGACTGACCCTATTAACCACTCACAATATTTTGTCTTGAATCCAATTCACACTCTATAGACATGTCCAATTCACATTTCAGCTCTTACACTGTTTTCCCTTTTAGACTTTATATTAGGAAATAAATCCATGACATCAAATTTCATGACAACTTCTGCTCTGGCTGACATGATTGAAAAGGAATTTCACTCACCCTGGTTTTTCTGTTTCTTAATTTGTTCTTTAGCATACCTGAGAAACAGCCTGGCTTTATCAAGTCCAATGTAGAGCGTGGAGGCTATGGGTGCAGAATTCACAACAGGGATCAGCCTTGGCAATGCTGAAGGGTGACTACAAGAGTTTCTTAGAACAGATGTTGTGGACAGGATGGCTGAAGAGGAATTCCCGGGCAAAAATAGCTTGGCCACTGTGTCCAAGACATCTTTGCCAAGCGAGCAAGTAGAGCACTCAGGATACATCATATAATGTGCAATGACTTTTTTTGAAAAAAAAAATGATGGTCAAAATACAAGAGGGACTCACCTACTTATACATCCATGTTTATAGCAACATTATTCTAGCCAGAAATAACCCACGTGCCCACAACAAATGAATGGTTAAACAATGTATATACATTCAGTGGAATATTATTTAGTATAAAAGAAACAAGTTCTGATAGATGTGATGAATGGATGAACATCAAAAACCTTGTGATAAGTGAAACAAGCTAGACACAAAAGGACATGAAATATCCAGAATGGCAAATACATAGAGACAGAAAGTAGATCACAGGTTTTCAGGGGCTGGGGCCAGAGAGATTGAAGAAGGAGGAGGAGCTTGCTGCTTAATGACTACACAGTTCCTCTTAGAATGATGAAAACTTTTGGAAACAGTCATCCCAAAGGCTGACTGCACAACATCGCAAATGTGATTATTGCCACCAAATTGCACACGTAAAAACGGTTTAAATGGTTAATTTTATGTTGTAAATATTTTCCCACAGTGAATAATTCAAGAATTTTAAATAAACCTATAAACCCAGGTAAAATGTCAAACCAGATAATCCAATTAAAAACAGTCATGAAGTCCAGCAGTGGTAGTGCATGTCTGTAATCCCACTGCCCAAGACGCTGAGGCAGGAGGCCTGTAATTTAGCAAGACGGTGTCTCAAAATGAAAAATAAAATAAAATAAAAAGTACTGAGGATATAGCTCAATGTTCCCTGGGCTCAATCTCTAGTACTGGGGTGGGGAAAAAAAGAAAGAGAGAGGAAAAAAAACTATAAATAGGAAATCTAAAAAGAGGAAAGTAGACAAGAGCAAGACCATTAGTGGGAATCGCAGACCTACTCTGTTCTAATCATCCCAGAAAGAAGTATATCCCTGCTATTGCTTTTGCCGGGGGGAAGGGGGGCCTATAGATGCGGGTGTTTGTTTACAGCGCATACTTGTGGCTGCATTTCAAGATCTATGTTCCAGACAAAGGTACCATTCTTCTTTGGCTGAGTCTTCCTATCTGCCAACAGGCATGCTGTGCAATGAGCTTCCAGAGGCAAGCTTGCTCCCGGGCACACGTCTATCTCTGGGGACAGTTTAACCTGGTGACATGTTTCCTACTTTCTCCTGCCCCTCCCTCCCACCATCAGAACATTGTCTTCCACTACTCCAGACTAGGAATCCCATGTTTTCATTGGTTAAAAAACATGAAAGGATCCTGGGAGAGAGCCTATGGGATGTAAGAAGGTCGCCTGAGGCTGAGGGCCATAAAGGACTGGTTCACCTCTACATTTCCAGCTCCTACTCACAGCCCTAGGAGAAAAAGCGACTTTCTGGAACTGTTTTGGGGAACCCAAAGCCAGCACACGCAGCAGGAGCCGGCAGGCGGGCAGTAAAGAGTTTCCAGGTCCCCAGGGGACTGTAATCACATTCCCCATCCAGGTGCTGGGACTAAGGCTAGTGAAGTCCAAACTTCTTGGCCCAAGGCCAGCCTTTCCAGGCCTCCCTCCACCCCTCAGCTCCTTCCCATCATCTTTCCAACCAGAAGCTTGTTAACTGTTTTCCTGTGCTTTTATTCAGATTTCAAGGCACCCTCTGTGTGTTAAACTTCAAAGAAAGTTTGCTGCCATAAGTGCAATGCTTAACAAGTGGGTGCTCCAAATGGCTGTTGAAAATGGTTTGTTCAAATGAAGGGGCCAGGATACTCTTTTATTTTCCCCTCTTCTACTTTCAAATGAAATTTCATTTGTGTCTGGAATTAAGTTGCCCAGTATCAATCCTGAAATTTTTAAAGATGAAAAGCAGAGATGCCGCACAATATTGGGAATGTAAAATGATTACAAAATGGCACCCAGCCAATGTTTATGAATCATTGAATATGATCATAAAATCATAAAAAATAATCACCAAAAGGTAAATAAATTACCCAGCTTACTGCTTATTTTCACGTAGGGTCTGACACAAAAGCTGCAGCCATAAATGATTTATACCTGTTTTAACAATAATACTCATTTTACTGAAAGATGGTCAGTACTCGTGCTGCTGTGGGCAACATGCCAGTTGTCGAAAGGTTAATGTTTCAGCAGCAATACATTAAATTATGAATAATACTGGTCCCAAAATGGAAGGTTATTAGCTCAGTATGCTTAATTAGCCCAGCTAGAACTTTGCCATCAAGTAGCAGTGCCCATTACTTGGCAGTAGCTATGATGGGGGATGGCATCTTTGGGATTCTAATGTCAGCACTAGTTCGGGGAGAGGTAGGAGGTATGTGGGCGTGACTTTCACTTCCTTTTCTTTCCCTGTAACATTATGAGAGGCACCTTAGAAATTGGCTTTCAGGATTGTGAACTTCCCTATGGCTAATTTGTGAACCCTTTCCAGAAAGAAAGAGCAGAAGTTGTATGGGAGGAGCTTGGTATTCAGTGTCTCAAACCCATCCCAGGCTGGCGCCATACCTCTCTCGGTTGCTGCTAAGCTTGGGCCCTACCAAAGTATGATAAGGTACATGTACACGCAAGCAGACCACCAGCCCTCCCCCTGCACTGGTATTCATTGAACAGCTACTAGGTGCCCACCACTTACAAAGTAGGTAACAAGGTACAGTCATTTTTGATCCAACCAAGGGAGTGACAACCAAGTGAATCAACTATGTGGTTATTGCATTGGTTGCAGTCATGTGACTGCCATGAAGAAAGGTTTAGAATGCCAGCACATGGACTGGAGTCAAGGCAGGAGCAAGCTTCCATCTGCTCTTTCTCTCAAGCATGAGGATGTGAATTTTAAAGAAAAATTCTTGCAGGGAAAGAACACCTAAACTATACAATGTCTCTAAGAAGAATAGCACTTGAGAAAATCAGGCATTGCTAAAGGAACTGTTGGAAGAGCACTCGCTTGCCAGAGATGTAAAAAAGCTACTGAGAACCCAGCTCAGTGTGTAGGCACATGTGTGAGTGTGTACTCACTCATATGTTCACACTCAAACCCACAACTCTCTCCCCTTTCAACCCATCCTGGCATTACCCTGCCAGATGCTCCTTTTAAACTTGAAGTTTACAGCCAGGAGAAGCAGTGGGACCCACCCATGACAGCTCCATCCTATAGAGCTGAGCTGTCTACACTGCCACCCAGCCCTACTTAGTACTATTAGTAGCTTGTTTTTCTAAGGCCTAAAATTCATTTTCATTTCCCGCCTCACTTCCAGAAAAATAAATAAAAGTGAACACATCACTCATTTAAGACGAGGAATGGAATTTAGGTTGCGTTTTTCTTTCTATTTTTATGATTAGTTAGAATTTTCCTGGGAACACGGCCAGGAGGGCATTATGGTGAGATAATGTCCTGTATTTAATCAGTGCTGCAATGGCGAACTACGTTCTATGGGAAGAGGCTGAGTTAACGCATCCTTCTCTGTCTTGTCTGTTTTCAGGAGATGGTGACTGCTTGGCCCAAGATGAAGACAAGACTGAGAGGTGGCATGGTTCCAGGCTGGTGCAATGGCCCACAAAGGGATGGGGTGTGGCTGTGATTCCATCTCTTCTCTCAGGACCTTTCAGCCCTGAAAACCCCAAAGAAGCTGAGTGAAAAGGGCCTGCAGATTGACTAAGGTGGTCAGCGGTAGTTCCACTGGACCTCCGCAGTGGCTTCCTCTGCAGCTCTCCGATGCCTGCTGGTTGAGCCTCAGTCCTGGCTTTCCTATGTGTGTCTTTCTCCTGGGGAACCCCAGCACAATGGGCGAGGGGAAGCACAAGGCCTTTAAGTGAACCTGGAAGTCAGCACCAGGTAGGACCAGATGATCTCCTACACTCTGCGTGTGCTTGCGTCAGTTTCCAGACGGCCGCTGCTGGAGGCCAGAGCTGCTGGTTCTGCAGCTTTTGGAGTTGTTCTTGTTTTCAGAACTGTTTCATTCATTGCTGGCTGTTGGAGGAGGATCCCTGGGAGTGGTAAAATAGGATAGGATGTCTCAGAGAGATGTCCTAGAGAGATGTCTGGAAGGAAGGAAGAAGACAGGGCCCAGGGGAAAAGGAGAAGGGCTTTAACTTAGAGGAAAGGAGCACAGAGAATGGGCAGATGGGTGAAGACTGACCTTTCCCTGCAAATAGCAGGGTGGTCAGGAAAGCACGAGCGTGTGGGGCACACAGAGCCTTTCAGATTTACTGTTGTCCCCATTAAACTCTGGGACTGCGGGAGCCGTCTGTTCAGGTAAGGGCAACAGAGAGAACAGGATGCCCCAAGCAACCCATAAATAGCAGGGTGAAGACAAAGTGTTTATTACTTAGCCTCATGAAGCCCATATAAGTGCTCTCCCAGGGCGCGCAAGAGCAGGAGTGCGTGTGAGCCAGCCCACGTGTGTGTCCCCGGAGTGGAAGCCCCAGACACAGCGTTCGCGCTTGGCTTGACTCTGTGAAGGCGTGTATTTGATGGAACAGTTCATAGCCAGCCCAGCAAACCTTGTGTGGAGACAGAGCTCACTTTTTCTCTTTCCTTTTCCTGTTTGCAGTGAGAATAAGGCCTTTCTCTTCTCGGCCCTTTGCTTTCCCCAAAGTTGTCTCACGAGGTCATTGCCAGATGACAGGCTTCCTTTCAGTACAAGGTTGGGATGCAAACAATACTCTGTTTTCTGGGGGGCTAGTGAAGCTCTGGCCCTGACCAGCCTGCCCTGAATTTAAATAGGGTATTGTTTTAGTAGGATGCAATGGTTTCTTCAGACAACTCCGTTCTTTGGGATGCAAGACTTTATCCTATACATAGCGGATATTTTACTATCAATACAGAGCGGCAGAAGGGTGGCCTAAGATTATCAAGCTTGTTTTTAAATCAAGTTGGATGCTTACTACCTGTGTACCCAAATTGTTGCTAAGTAACTCAGACTAGTGTGTGTCTAAGATACCTTCTGTTTCAAACACTCTTTGACTCTGTGATTGTAAGATACTACATTACCATATTCACCAATGAGTTTAAAACACTTTGTTTGAATAGTTTATCTATTGGTGAACCAGTTTCTGAGCACAGTTAAGATTATGTGCTGAATGTTTTACTGAATATCTTGAAGTCTGAATTTATTGGTTTGTTAAGGTAAACAGAAAGTAGAAGAGATTTGTGGCATCAAGTTTTTTGTTGTTTTGTTTTGTTTGTTAAGTCGTTGCATCTTGCAAAGTACTCATAGATCTTCTCACGGTTTTCAGCTACAGCAATCTTTACTGCCATGGGATAGTATTTTGAAAATGAAGCAGAATTTTCAAAAGCTATATATTGGAATTTCTGAAGGAAGACCCTCCCTCTGCAGGCTCTTTTGTCTGATGAGGATCATTCAATAGATAAAAGCAATTCACCAAAACTAACATTAACTATTTTGGGTCATTAGTAATAATTATCAAATATCACGATATCACAGCTCAGAGCCACAGAGGGAACTGGCAGGGCAAAAACAGGACTAAGCAAGGCCCAGGGTCTGGGATGCTAGCAGCCCTCTGGCGTGGCCTCCCTCAGGCTGGTGCTGGCTGGCTCTGTAGAAGCGTGGCCCTCACAACACTATGTGATGACCTTCCAAGAAGGTACAATACTGACTGGTCCAAGAAAGCGGGCTTCCCTGGGGTTCTGCCAATAAGTGCAGGAAGAATCAGCCCTGAAGCCACTGGACGACCATTGCCAACTCCTTTGCAGATCTCCAGAGCTAGCTGCCCCAGGCTGGCTGGCCAATGACTTTTTTGAAGAGCCTGACTCTGCTATCTGCCTGGGTAGTGGTCTTTACTGCCTCTTTCCCCTCCCATTATATTCCTTCCACAAACATATATGGAAGGTATACTAGGTGACAGGTTCTCTGCTAGACACAAAGTACTTATCTCCCTAAACAGATAATCCCTGAGCTCAAAGTACCTTCTGCCTCATAAGAGAGACAATCAAAAAGACAAACAACCACAACCACAAGCACTATTTAAATAGAGAGATTACACCACACCGAGGAGGAAGAAAATAACTGGCCTACAATGGAGTTTCAGAAAAAAAGTTTCAGGACTTTGATGGAGAGGGGGTGAGGCATTCCTAGCAGGGAAGACACAGCCTATTTGAGAAACTCAGCTAGGCATTTTGTGCATTGCATGTAGACTGAGGGAGGAATCAAGGCTGGAGATGAGATTGGGGGCCACCTGCCTCCATGCAAGCACAGCTTGAGTTTAGGACTGTGTACCCATCTCTATATGCTGAAGACAGTAGCCCAGGCCTGGACAACCGCATGTGAGGAAGGGAGGCTTCCTCTCTAAATCTGGCCAGTCAATATAAAGATGTTCGGGGGCTGGGTGTGATGATGCATGCATGTAATCCTAGTACTCTGGGAAACTGAGGCAGTTTGAGCCCAGCCTGAGCAATTTAATGATTTAGTGAGACCCTGTCAAAAAATATAAAATAAAAAGGGGTAGGGATGTAACTCAGTGTGAAGGCCCTGGGTTTAATCCCTCATATTGGAGGAGAAAAAAAAAAAACCTTAGTGATCACTGTTCAAGCCTGCGAATCAGTCTCCCACAGCACATGGGGCCTCCGGCTCTATGTGGGTGAGGATGAGAACCCTGCCTAGTATATATCCACCTTATCAAGGAGTGAATCCTGAGTCCCAGGCTTTCTATTGTCAGTCCTGCCCCAATTCATGCCAGTCAGTGGAGAAGGTTCAGTGGAGAGTTCTGTCAGCACTCTCACACAGAGAGGTCCCTGATGTGATTTGCATTAGACCCTTGTTAGTGATACAGTTGACTTCTAGTTGGTCAGGCCCTCTCTTGTTTGATTTCTTTTGGTAAAAGACATGCATAGATTAGAGGATGTGTTATCTGAGGATGTAATACCGTCTTTGCCTCTGGATATGGATGTTTGGGCACAGGGCTACACGGCCTCCAAATATAGGAGCTTGGTCCAAACCTAAGGCCTTCCATAGAGATATGCTCTTCTGCTTCTGGTTCTCTCTGGTCCCATCCTGTCCCTGATCCCCTACCATGGATACTACATAACATGACTGTTTTCAGGCCCTCAGTAGGACCAAGACTCTCCAGTGGGTAGCCAGCAAGGCCAGCAGTGCAGAAACTGAACAACTAGCCTCTCTGAGACACACTGAGTTCCTATTACTGTGTACACCTTCTGGTACCAGTGACTCAGTCTCCTTGATCTCCTGAGTCTATGCATGTGACTGCCTTAAACTTCAAGACCAACCTGATGGTGTTTTGGAGACCACCACTATCATTTGGCTACTCCAGCTACCTATACTGACCTGATCTCCCAAGCCTTGTCTGAATATGGATCCCAAATCCTCGTTTTACCCCACTCATTCCTGTCTTATCCTCCATACCTAGATTTGACACCAAGATAGAATTTGTGTAGGTGATTCCTCTTAGGCTATATATCATGATGAAGAGGATAAGTATGGTATATTTATTGAAATGAAAATCTGACTTGGATTATAAATATTTTTGACTCCTCAGGTGTGGTGGTGCATACCCATAATCCCAGCAGTTGGGAGGCTAAGGCAGGAGGATTTGCTGTGAATTTGAGGCCAGGCTTGGCTTCACAGTGAGTTCAAGGTCAGCCTGAACTGCATAGTGAAACCCTGTCCAAAAAAAAAAATTTGGCTCTTACAATTTAAAACATTGTCTGATTCCTGAATCACATTAAAATTCATAATAAATTAGAGTTTGGAAACACCATCCTTTACTACTTAAAAGAGCCCAAACCAACATGAACAAAGGAATCTTCTCCAGGATAGAAGATGTATACATTCCACTTACTTATAGAAGCCCATGGGGTTCTCATCTGGCACCCCCCATTTTTAATTAGAGTTATAATCATGTCTCAGGGGGGTGTCTGGGGGCTTCATTAAATTTATTTCCCCCTGACATATAAAACTGTTCATATTTAAAATCTTGGCCATATCAAAAATGATAGCAATTGGGAGGAAACAGATCTGCAATCCAGGGGTTTCACATAGAGTAAGCCCTTGCTCCTCCTGTAGGATGAACTTTCTGGGATCAGCAGGAAAGCAGCACCCATTCCAGTTGGTATATATGTTTCATGCCTGAACCCTTACATTCCTGAATCCTCTCAGTCTCAAGTTACATCTTAGAAACTGTCACTCAGGGCCCATTCATGACCAGCAGCAGGGGTCACTGATGCTTCTTACAAGACACTACTGGATTCCTCCTTCTGTGGAGCTGCCCCTCTACTGGAGCTCACCAAGTGCCTATCCAATCAGCCTATCTGACACAAACATATACCTATTATGGGTGTTCCAGAACTTTCTATTTCCATTCATGCTGCCATCCTATAGTCCATCGGTTGGGCTTTCAGGCTTGGTACTCCCACCTCACCTCACCATAGAACCACAGAGTATCTTATAATGCTTGTCACTGAGAGTTATGTTACAGACTCACAACAGATAGTTACATGACTTTCTGAGATGAACCAGAATTTCTAGGTTGGCGCTAGAGCCATAGCCCTAGACCAGGGACTATCAGTAGTTCTAGTACTTGATACTTTTTAATTAAAAATGTTTATTGAGATAACTACTATTGACATTACGAGCCAGATAATGGGTTTTTTTGAGGAAGGAGTGTGACTTGTGTGCTGTAGGATATTTATTAGCATCTCTGGCTTTTACCAACTAGATACCACTTATAACTAACAAATATGTCACCAGACTTCCAAACCACCTGCAATTGAGAACCACTGCCAGACCTCATGTGGAACAGGTAATGTAAACTTGGAGTGGCATAGCTTTTCTACTGAGGGATGTTCTGGAGTACTTGCGGAATATTTTCTGGCCTAAGAGAAACAAGAAAAATATGATCATAAAGAACATTATTTGGGGCCAGGGATTTAGTTTAGCGGTGTAAGTGCCTGCTTGGCAAATGCAAGGTTGTGAGTTTGATCCCCAGCACAAAAAAAAAAAAAAAAAAAAAAAAAAAATTATTTGCCCACAGTCTTCTCTACCATTCCTTTACAGTTGCTCATTCTTCCTATCGTCTATATCAGAGTATTACTCAGATGTGTTACCAGTTGTAATTTGGAAGCAGCGGTAATGAGAGAGATGCTAGATTTCCTCATCTGGCTATCTCACATCCTACTGTTACACTTTGTCTATATCATCACAATGGCTCTCATTAGAACAAAGCCCTAAAAAAACTTATTTGCATGTTGTGCTGACTCAAGTTGCCCCACTAAGGCAAGATTTTTGGTGTTTGTTTTGAAATGCCTTCTCTCTGTCTATCTTGGCCTTTACCATGGATTCTAGCAAAGTCATCATGTTTCCAGAACTGTGTCATCATTTCTCAGCATTTTCATCACACTGCATTTCAAAGAATGCTTTCATTTTAATGAGCTCATTTATATGAGCAGTGACTAAGAGAAATTATCAGGACAGGGGAGATCTGTCCAGGCATACCACTTCCCTCATGCCTGACAAGCACAGTCTTCCAGTTTTCATTGCAGAATCCACTTTCATTTTATACCAAAAAAAAATTTAATAGGAATAAAATATAAAATTCATTTCTTCATTCAAAAAGAGTTGCTCAGTAGGATACTATGCTACTTACCAGGCACTATTTAGAGGTACCTAAGACAGGACCTGGGAAGAGCTTTTTTTCTAGTTAGTAGTAAATCAATGTGGGACAAGAACACTTATAATGATGAGTTGAGGGCTCATATGTAACCTATGTTCCATAGGTATTCAAAACAAAGCCACTAAAAAGTTGAAGTATGCATGCTACTGTCCATTTCCTGATCACAAATTCTAGAATGCATGTGGAAATGACCTGTGAGAACCCTTAACTTCCTTCTTGGACAGGATTGGCAAAGGCCATTAGATCAGGGAAATTTCAAAAACAAAGAATAGCTAGGCGTTAGCAAAGCGTTTCTAATATAATAAATGGGAATTTGCCCATTTCTTTCATAGAAAAGAAGACAAGAGTATGGGTTCATTAGTAATTAGCTAACCATAATTGGTCCCAACATGGCGGAATTTCCTAGTTCTGTGACATTAAGGTGTATGGGCTTAAGCTATGGGTGATTGCCATGAACTCCTATTTTGCAATATAAATACCTCAGAAGAAATACCTGGCAGACCAAGGCAGTACGCCCAACCCAATGAGATGAAATATACCAAAAGAAAATGGAAGCTCTTGCTCTTAGACTTTAAAAATATTTGCAGGGCTGGAGGTGTAACTCAGTGTCTAGCATGAGTGAGGCCCTAGGTTCCATCACCCATGCTAATAAATAATCCATAAACAAATAAATCCATAAACACAAGCAAAGAGGACCAAGTTTGGAAACAGGTGCTGGGAAAAACTTGGAGCATATCTGTTTTTAGACTTTTATGTGCATTTAAGAAATGCCTGCCATATTGCTTAAAGTGTGAATTCCCAGATACTACCCTAGATTGTCAGATTCAACAATTTTTTTTTTTTAACCAGGGATTGAACTCACGACCTCGCGCTTGCCAGGCAGGCACTTAAGCCACTGAACTAAACCCCCGGCCCAGATTCAACAAATTTAAGAATATGCATTTGTTAAAGAATCCTAGCTTGTGATGCTATAACAAAATATCAAACTAGATGCCTTAAACAAAGATATTCCATTCTCACAGTTCTAAAGACTGGGAAGTGCAAGGTTAAAATGCTTAGAGAACTGGTTCCTGGCGAGGTTCCTTTATTTGGGGCATGCAAAACATTTATTTCATGCCCTAAAGCTTCCTGGGTCTTTCTGAAGTAAAAGTCCCATCAACTACACTTTACAGACTGCTGTTTTAGAGATTCAAGGGAGGTGTATTCCACAATTGCATTAAGCAAAGTATAATGAGAAGAAAAGATATGAGAATCCCAGTCTACTGAGGTAGATAACTTATTTTAACTTTGGGTCATGACTCTTGCAGAAGAGTCAAAATAGGAACAGGAAGGAGAAGGAACTTAGAACGAGGTCATGTGAAGAACAGTTGAAGGAAGTGGCAGTCCTTCGTTCAGAAAGATCAGAGAGAAGGACAGGGCAAGAGAAAGTCATCTACATCAGGGAAGTCAGTGTGGTCTGTGTAACCTCACAAAATGATACTAGGATCACTATGGAAGCAACAGAGGAATCAGTCTGGGCTCAAAAAATCACTATCCTTCTCCAATACAATAGAGACATTTCTAGCACCAGAGGTCTTAACAGTGGAGAACATGTTTAATTGATTCTTCATCAGGCTCAGTGTGTGGTTTATCCCCAGGACCAAACAAATAAACAAAATAAAAATAAATAATTCTTCAGTAAATTGGGCAGTGAAGCAGAGGATGGTACATTCAATAGGAGGGAGAATAAAGGGAGGCGTTGTTGTTTGCAGTGCTGATGATTGACCCACGTTCTCATGCATGCTATGCAAGCACTCTACCACTAGGTTACATCCCCAGAACTGTTGTTGTGTAATAGAACAAAATACAGTGTGTGTAGGTTTCCAAGTAGAAATAAAGAAAAGTATGAATGATGAACGCAGGTGTTCTGTAGCAAAGGACTAGGACGAGAAAGGTATGGGAGCAGGGATTGAAGCGATCTGGAAGCGTTGGGATCTATAGCCTAGGAAAGATCTGCAGTGGAATTGAGACAAAATAGGAAAAAGAAGATAACTGTTCAGGATACAAAGAAATGTGTGGCAGACAAGGGGGTCCAATACAATGTAGTTTAAGGCAGCGTGATGAGCAAGTTGATGACATTTATTCCAACTATGGTATTAAGTAACAAGGAGTTAAAATCTTCTCCTCAGAGTTCAGAAAGGATGGAGTTAGTGGGGGCCTGAGTAGTGTAGAAAAGGTATGCGGTCACAGGTCTAGAGACTCTCTTAAGGACTCAAAAGCCATCCATGATTAGATGTTGCTTTGTAAAATGTGTTTAGAATTCAGTCAGCTCCCATTTTTATATATCCAGTGCAGATGAGCAATTCAGATGCCAAGCCAGAGAGCATGTGGCTTGGGGGAAGTGGGGTGGGACTTGTCATGGTGGACCCAAGAAAGATTAAAGGAACACATTTCAGGTTTACAAAGACTGATAAATATATTACTAAACTGTCACCTGCAAGTGCAATGTGTGTTGTCTGCTCCATCATCTGTATTTTAATTTTTCCAGTTTGATCCTTTTATATCTTGAGACAAGGCCTCAATGGATTGCCTAGGCTGGCCTTAAACTCTTGGGCTCAAATTATCTTCTGTTCCAGACTCTGAGGACCTGGGACTATTGTCATGCACCACTTTACCTGGTTTGTTCTAGAACCTTTAAATAAGTGTCTATTCATTAAACCTAGATACTTCAAACTTAGAGATATCCAAAAGTACCCAAGATACCAGAAATGTCACATCAAGGATGTCCTTTTGGGTTGGGCTCTCGTCTTGATTGTTTTAGTTACCTTCTGTCATTGCTGAGACAAAATACCTGATGCCCAAAATTATAGGAGGAAAGGTTTAATTTGGCTCACATTTTGTGGAGGTTTCAGTCTGTAGTTAGCTGGTTCCAAGGCACGATGGCATGCAGGAGGGGCATTACAGAGGAAAAACAGTCCATAGCAGATCAGGCAGGCAACAGCGAGCAGTGAGCCTGCCTTCTTTTCTGTCCCTTTATATTCTATTCAGGCTATAAGCCTATTGGTTGGTGCCACTCACACTAAGAGTGGGCCTTGCATTATCCACATCCAGAACTATGTTAAACCAATTTAGTTATCACACACCCATAATCCCAATATCACACACCCAAGATCTAGTCAACTCACAAAACCCCCACCTATAGCACATGAAGCTTTGGGGAGACATCTAAATACCTTGTCCACCATAGCAGTGATCTTCACAGAGTTGGGTCTTTTCTGACTTTGAAGTTACCCGTGTTTAGTGCATTTTGTGGGAATTTCAGAGTCATATAAAGTATCCCTGAGATTTCAGGAACTGTGTAGCTCCTATAGCCACCATAATTTATGTGGGGGTTTTTTTGGGGGGGTTGTTTTATTTTTAATGAGGGTAAAATTAAACATAACAAAATAGAACAAAACAGATATTAAGATAACAGTGTAAGAGATACAGATTTCAAAGCAAGACAACCGGAGATCTTTACTGTCTATCATATTTTCTCTTGTTTTCTTCCAAATAGTTGTCCATATATTCACATACAATGAATTCATACAAAACAAAATAGTACAGAACTGATTAGAACAGGATGATGAAGGCATTTTAGGTCTTCAAGATCAGACACTAAGGAAGTCAACAATGGCTGCCATAATGCCCCTCATTCTCTTCAAAATAGCTGTCCATACCTTCACATATGTTGAAATTAAATAAAACAAAAAAAAGAAATTAAATAAAACAAAATAGACTAAAATCACTCTGAACAAAGAAAATAGTATTAATGGATTTCACATCATGATGCTATGGAATCAGCACTGGGTACCTTAGTATCTCTTTTTCTTCAAAGTAGCTGTTCATTTCATCGTACATTATATTATTGATTCTTATAAACTTTTTAGAAGTTCTACACATGAGTCTCTACCTGTATACCTATCCTTTCTGTATTAGAGGGAAAAAATAAAACAAAACAAATTTCTAGAAAAACACGAAACTAAAAAGACATAAAAAACAATAGCAAAGAGCCCAGAACATTGACTATATAGGTCTTGGAAACAACGTGGTATGAGCATAACTAGGGTTGTAATTTTACATAATGATCTTCAACAGTTCAGATCACTATACAATAATATGAATAATGGTTCCAATCCTATGAATGTTAACTATCTTGTTCGAAGAACTTATAGAGTTTGTAGTGCAATCATCTTAGCTATCCTAAGTGTATTTATATAATTTTAGACATTTTTTCTTTTTCCTTCCTTTTTCTTTTTCCTCATTTTCCCTGAGATATTATTATTTCCCCTTTAAGCAGACTGTTATCTTTGCACTGTAATTTTGAGTTTTTTACAACTTATGTACTGTTACTATTTCTTACACTAGAAAGACTATATGGTATTCACACATGTGAGTTTGATTTATTTCACTTATGAGTATGGTCTCTAGTTGCATCCATTTACTTATAAATATTTCAATGTGATCATTCTTTATAGCAGAGTAGTACTCCACTGTATAAAAATACCATATCTTGTTTATCCTTTCATCAGTTGATGGGCATTTAGGTTGTTTCCAAGATCTGGCTATTACAAATTGTGTTGCTATAAACATGGGTGCACATATTTCACTGTGGTATGATGTTTTTCAGTTCTTCTGGGAATATGCCCAGAAGTGGGATAGCTGGGTCAAATGGGATCTCCAATCCTAGCTTTTTGAGGAATATCCAGACTGAACTTCACAGTGGTTGCACCAGTCTACACTGCCACCAATAGTGCAGAAGAGTTCCTTTTTCCCCCGCAGCCTCTCCAGCATTTGTTGGTAGTTTTCTTTATCCTGGTCATTCTTTCTGAAGTGAGATGGAATCTCAGTGTGGTTTTAATTTTCATTTCTCTAATGACTAATAATGCTGAACATTTTTTCATGTATGTTTGCCATTTGTATTTCATCGGAGAACTGTGTATTCATCTGAGATGCCCATTTTTGGATTGGGTCTTTGAATTTCAGGGGTCTGATTTTTTAAAATTCTGTATATGTTCTAGACAGAAGTCCTTTGTCTGAGGGACATTTCACTAAGATTTTTTCCCAATTTATGAGTTTTCTTTTCACTATGTTGGACATTTCTTTCAACATGCAGAAACTCTTTAATAAGACATGATCCCAGTTATTGATTCTGGGAAGTATTTCCTGTGCAGTTTGATTCTTGTTCACAAATTCTCTACCTGCCATATGTCTCCAAGATTTTTACTTAGTTTGTCTTCCAACAGATTTAGTGTTTCTGTTTTAATATTTAGATCTTTGATCCACTTAGACTTTAGTTTAGTACATGGTGATAGGCATGGTCTAGTTTTAGCTTTTGGCATATGGGGACCAATTTTTCAAGCATCATTCATTGAAGAGACTATTTTTCTTCCAGTGGATGTGTTTGGCCCCTTTATCAAAGATAAGGTAGTTGAGTGTGTTTGTAGTTGTAGTTGTATCTTCTCATCTATTCCGTTGATCTTCAGGTCTGTTTTTATTCCAGTACCATGCTGATTTTATTATAGTAGCTTTGTAGTATAACTTCAAGTCAAGGATTGTGATGCCTCCTGCCTTTGTTGCTTAGAATTGCCTTTGCTATTCTGGGTCTCCTCTGGTTCCAGATGAATTTTAGGAGTGATTTCTCTAGATCTGTGAGGTATGCTAGTGGTATTTTGATAGGGATTGCATTAAATCTGTATAACAATTTTGGGAGAATGGCCATTTTCACAATGTTTGTTCTTCCTATCCATGAATGAGGGATGTCTTTCCATTTTCTGAGGTCCTCTTTGATTTCTTTTTCAGGGTATTATAATTTTCCCTGAAAAGGTCTTTTGCTTCTTTTGTTAGATTAATTCCTAAGTATTTCATTTGGTTGGATGCTATTGTTAAGGGTGTGGCTTCTCTTATTTTTCTCTCAGTGGTTTTGTTGTTAGTGTATAGGAATGCTATTGATTTTTGAGTGTTGACCTTGTATCCAGCTACATTACTGAATTTATTTATTATACCTAGGAGTCTTTCAATGGAGTTTTGGGGGTCTTCTATGTAGAGTATCATGTCATCTGCAAATAATGATAATTTAACTTCTTTTGCTATCCTTACTCCTTTTATTTCTCTCTCTTGTATAATTGCCCTGGCTAGTATTTCCAACACTATATTGAATAGGAGCGGTGGTAATGGACATCCTTGTCTTGTTCCTGATTTTAGGGTAAAGGCTTTTAGTTTTTGGCCATTTAATATGATGCTGGCTGTTGGGTTGTCATAGATGGCTTTTATTATATTGAGATAAAAACCATCTATTCCAATTTTCTGTAAGGTTTTTATCATGAAGAAGTGTTGGACCTTATCAAAAGCTTTTTCTGCATCTATAGAAATGATCATGTGGTTACTTTTGGCTCCATTGACATGGTGGATTACATTTATTGATTTGTATATGTTGAGGCATCCCTGTATTCCTGGGATGAATCCCACTTGTTCATAGTGTATAATCTTCTTGATGATTTGCTGCATTCTGTTTGCCAAAATTTTATTGAGAATTTTTGCATCTATATTCATTAGGGAGATTGGCCTGTAGTTCTCTTTTTTAGTTGGGTCTTTCTCAGGTTTTGGTATTAGAGTAATGCTTGCTTCCAGTAATGAGTTAGGGAGAATTGTTTTCCTTTCAATTTCATTGAAAAGTTTGAGGAGTTTCAGCATTAAATCTTCTTTGAATTTCTTATAGAATTCCACAGTGAATCCATCTGGACCTGGGCTTTTCTTTGTTAGTAGGGATTTAATTACATTTTCCATTTTGTTAATTAAAATTGGGTTATTCAGCAGTTTTACATCTTCTTGACCCAGCTTTGTTAATTCATATGTTTCTAGGAATCTGTCCATTTCTTCTGTGTTATTAAGTCTATGAGAGTAAAGGTTTTTAAATAGGTATTGATGACCTTTTGTATTTCTGCAGGGTCTGTAGTGATTTCACCCTTTTCATTCCTTATTGCATGAATTTGAGTTTTTTGTTTCCTTTTTAAAATAAGGTTGGCTAGAGGCCTGTCAATTTTATTTATTCTTTCAAAGAACCAACTTTTTGATTCATTGATTCTTTGTATTACTTTCTTAGTCTCTATTGCATTGATTTCTGCTCTGACCTTTATAATTTCGTTCCTTCTTTTGGCTTTGGGCTTGACTTGCTCTTCTTTTTCTAGATGTTTGTGGTGTAGCATCAGGTTGTTTATTTGTGTTCATTCTGTTTTCCTGATGTGGGAGTTCACTACAGTAAATTTTCCTCTAAGGACTGCTTTCATTGCATCCCACAGGTTCTGATAAGAAGTATTTGTATTTTCATTTGCCTGCAAATGTTTAATTTCTTCTTTAATTTCCTGTGTGACCCACTGATTGCTCAGGAGTATATTATTCAATTTCCATGTGTTTGTGGGGTTTTTGCAGTTTCTTTTGTCATTAATTTCTAGTTTCATGGTGCTGTGATCTGATAACATGCATGGGATAATTTCAGTTCTTTTGCATTTACTTAAGCATGTTCTGTGAGGGGAAAAAAGCATGTTCTGTGAGCTAGTATAGGGTCTGTTTTAGAGAACATACTATCTGCTGCTGAAAAGAATGTATATTCTGATGTTGTTGGGTGGAACACTCTGTATACACTATTAAGTCCATTTGTTTACAAGTGTGATTCAGTTCTGTTCTTTGCTGATTTTCTATCTAGTTGATCTGTTCCTTTGTGTCAGTGGCATGTTAAGGTCTTCTATTATAATTCTGTTATTGCTTATTTGATTTTACAGTTCTGTTACTATTTGTTTTGTATAGCTGGGTGCTCCCAAATTTGGTGCATATATATTTAAGATTGTTATCTCTTTCTCTTGAAGTTTTCCCCTAACTAGTATGTAGTGGCCTTCTTTATCTCTTTGGATAATTCTTAGTTTGAAGTTCACATTGTCTGCAAACAGAATAGCTATCCCTGCTTTTTCTGTGGGGTGGTGGATCCTGTTGTATGGAGTATTGTTTTCCATCCTTTGGCTTTCATTCTATGAGTTTCCTTTTGGGTTAGATGGGTTTCCTGTATACAGCATGGATGTTGTTTCTTGATCAGTCTGTTTCTTTTAATTGGTGATTGAGGCCATTTACATTAATGGTTATAACTGATATATATTGGTTTACTTTTGACATGTTATCTTTCTGCTGTTGATTTTTTTACCTTTCCACTCTGTTTAATTGTTTGCCTTGCTTAGTGTTTTTTTTCCTATGTCTGTCTAGAATGTCTTTCAGTATTCTTTGCAGGGTTGATTTGGTGGTCATGATGTTCTTCAGCTGTTCTTTGTAGTGGAAGTATCTTATTTCTCCATCCATTTTGAAGGACAGTTTTTCAGGGTACGTCAGTCTGGGTTAGAAGTCATTTTCCTTTAGGATCTGAAATACTTCACTCCATGCTCTCCTTTACTGCATTGTTTGTGTTGAGAAGTCTGCTGTGATTCTGATAGGCTTTCCTTTATGGGTGATCTGTCTCTTGTCTCTAGCAACTTTTAATATTCTGTTCTTATGTTGGATTTCTGCGGTGGTGATTATTATGTCTGGGTGTAGTTTTATTTTGGTTATAGTTATTTGGAGTTCTATATGCTTCACTGATCTTTATGTCAGTTTCCATTGTCATGTTTGGGAAATTTTCAGCTATTACTTCTGTAAATAGCCTCTTGATATCATTTGTGTTGTCACCTTCCTTTTCATTTATACCTATCAATCTTACATTGTTTTTCTTTGCATCATCTTGAAGTTGTTGAATTGTTATTTCCTGGTTCCTTGTTATTTGTAAAAGATCTTCCCTTTCCTGTTCCCTATGTGCAATCTTCTCTTCGAGGTCTGAAATTCTATCTTCACTTTCATTGAGGCAGTTTTGCCAACTTTTGATGGAATTTTTGATTTCCTGTATATCTCTTTGAATCTGCTTCATGCACTGTGTTTCTTATATTCTTCATTCAGAGTTTCCATCTTTTTGCATTGTTCCTCTAATTTTTTAACTATGTCTTTTTTAGATGTGTTCAACATTTCTTTCATTACATTTATCATTTCTTCTTTTACCTGGGAGACTATTTCTGATTTGAGTTTTTTTATAGCTTCCTGGAGTTGTTTCTTTACTTCAGTTGATATCATTTCAGCCATTTCAGGTGTATGGCTTATATTTTCTTCTATGTCCATGTATCCTAAGCTTGTTTGGTTTGGGCTGTAAGTTTGAGATTGCATTTTGCTCTTTTGTTTTGTCATTTTCCTATATTTCCGGGTTTCAGGCCATGTTTCAAGGCTTCCCCCATGTGCTGAGAATCACCTGGTATACTTTTGGCTCGTGGGGCAAACAGCAGGCAACAATTAGCCACTTAGAGTTTGCTGGGCGTGGGCCAGTTAGGCCCTTGGGGACTCCCTTGCCATCTCCTGTGATCTGAGACACAGGCATTGTCTTACTGCCTGGGAATGACATTCCAAGGCTTCCCTGTGTGCTGGGTTTCAACCTGCACATGCTCTGGACCTGGGACTCAATTCAGGCCCCTGCTGGCTGCTTAGAATTTGCTGGACGTGGCCCAGTTAGGCCTGCTTGGACCTCCTGTGCATCCTCAGGTGATTTGAGCTGCGGGGGAGTGGTCTTACCCAATTTATGTTAAAATATTAAAGCTCTGAGATTTTTCATATATTCTCATTTTTCTCATCTGTTTTCTAGTGAATTTGAAATATGTGTATGGAAAACAATGACTTTGACCTGCATGAATTTTAAAAGATTGATATAGTCTGAAAGTCCACCATATCTGTCTTTGACCTTGAACCCATTTAATTCAGAAATCTCTTCAGATAATATAAATTTATGGGAGATGTCTGGAAATAGGGTTTCTAAAATAGAGCTCATATACTTTGGCCATTTGCTTTCCTACTGCTTTTGCATGATCAATTCTTAAGTAATCTTTTTTAAAATTTTATTGTTACATTTTAGATATGCATAATAACATTCATTATATGGAATTTATACCTGCACATGACATATCTTGCTTCTTCTTTTCCCTCATCCCCCCTTTAACCTCTCTTCCCTTAAGTAATTCTTAAACACCAGTAGAAAGACCTCTATAAAGTGAAACATTTGCAGGGTAAATCTGTTTATAAGGCAATCTTTTATTATTGGCTAAAATTACAGGAGAGCACTTCATATTAATAACTTGGAAAGTCTAAAAGAAAGAAAGATTTAGGATTCTATTTGTAAAAAAGAAAAAGTAAATTCTGTAATGTCCTATTCATAAACCTTACCTGGAAAAAAAAATGATCACCAAATCATTTCCAGAATAATCTGTAGTAAATAGTGTTGGGAACTTTTATCACTTGACAGAACAAGTCTTGTCAAACTGATTCATTTCCTTCCATGAAAGAGTAACACGATTTTAGTAGATTGAAGGGGAATGATAAATGTAATCTGTGTTATATTTAGCAAGATGCTTGAACCTACACCATCTAGCATTTTGGTCAATACATTCTGAAAATTTGGAGATTGGCATGAGATGTGCAGGGGGCATTTGGCCACTTCTCTCTGAAGTTTGGATTTAATAACACATCTTTTTTGAGAGGCCCAACATCAGAGGAAAAGTTAACTGACCTGCCATAAGAAGAATATATGCAATGTGTAAAATATATGCAATGTGTTTGTCACTTCATGATTTTGATTATTCAGTTATGCTTGGAAGATCAGTTATGAATGTATATTTTATAAAACAAAGGAAATGCTGGCTGCTCACAGTCTTCATATACTGTGCTTGCACATCCTTCTGAAAATTCCCCAAGAAATTTCCTGACAGGATTGGTTCTCAGGCTTCTCTATCACCAAAGAGAGGAGCAAATAAGAGGAAACAATAACACTGAAAGCAACTGAGATGTGTGGAAATAAATCTGTCACACTCTGTAGTTCAAAAGGGAAAAATACTTCTGGAAATTCTATTTTGGTTTAGGAAAGGATCTGTTGCTAGTAAAGGCAATGATAATGCTTTATGATTATTCCTTGGATTTACATATCCCTCTGTTCAATAACTCTTGTGTCTTTCTAAGCTATTAATCTTCACAACACCCCTGCTGAGGATATCTGGTAGGCACCTACTTGCATTCCTCGTATTTCAGTAACTTTATGGCTGAAATTATGTATGTATGGAAGGGAGGAAGTGCGTCCTTGATTACAATCTTTATCTCATTGCCTCATATCCCAATACTAACAGATTTAACCCAGAGCCCAATAATACCTACAAAGAACATCTTATATTTGTTTAGACTCCTCTGGTTTGTGCGGCACTTTCATGATCATTTGATCTTCACATTCCCACCTCACAGTGCCGGCAGTGCTATCATGATATTACCAATCACTATCAAACACTTGGTATGTGCCAGGCATTGTGCTGGACACTTTATATCTGCCATCTCACTTAATCCTCAGACAACATAGTGGGATTTATACCTGCACATGACATCTCTTGCTTCTTCTGTTATCCCCATTTTACAAGGAGAAAACATGCTCTAAGGATTAAATGGTTTGCAGGGGGCCACCCAGCTTTTAGTGGTAGAGTTGGGGCTAGACCCCAAGATTTTGATGATTTTTTTTCTAACTCCCTTAACTTTCTTTTTTCATTAAAAAAAGAAAATGGCCTTAGGGGGGTTTGATGGTAGACACCTGAAATCCCAGAACTTGGGAAGTTGAGGTAGGAGATTTGTAAGTTCAAGGCCAGCTTTGGCTATGTAACAAGTTCAAGACCCACCTGAATGTGCATAGTGAGACCTAAAAAGAAAAAAATAAAAGACCAGGCCAGACCTTGATTTTTCCAGGGAGTGCTTTCCACTTCCGGCTTCTTAGTCCTTTATGCAAGGTTTTTTTTTTTGTTGTTTGTTTTTTTTCTTCGGTACTGAGGATTGAATCCAGGACCTGTGCATGCTAAACTACAGCTCCAGCCCTTTATAAATTTTGTTTTGAAGGCCAGGGTGTTAGCTCAGTAGCACAAATGCCTGCCTGGCAAGTACAAGGTTGTGAGTTCAATCTCTGGTACCAAATAAATAAATAAATAAATAAACAAATTTTGTTTTGAAACAAGGTCTTGCTAGTTGCTAAAGCTAGCCTTAAACTTGTCCTCCTGCCACAAGCTTCCAAATAGCTGGGGTCACAGACATGTGCCACTGTGCCTGGCTACCTTGTTAGTGCTTTGACTGTAAGGTGCGTATCTCCCAAGGTGCCACACTGACTTTCTGGTGTGGCCTTGAGAGAGAGAGAGGTAGTGGGTAAGAAAATCATATTTTAAAAAATACACCCATGATGAAAATGATTATTGAGCCATTTTGTGTTACAGTTATGCCATTTTAATTCAGAGCACATTTTTAGCAGTTGACATTTTTTTTTCAGTAAGTGGTAATAAAGGGGGTTCTGTTTGTTTTCAGTACAAGGGATTGAACCCAGTACCATCACCCTTAGCTAAATCCCTAGCATTTTTTTTCTCTTTGAGACAGGATCTTACTAAGTCTCTGAGTTGCCCAGACTGTATTTGAACTTGCAGTCCTCCTGCTTTAGCCTCCTGGAATGCTGAGATTAAAGATTTATGCCACCATACCCATCTTAACAATGAGTAATTATGCTTTTAAAGAATAAAGAACCAGATCTCAAACACTGAACAGAAATCCTAAACTTTATTCATCTGTTCATTCATTCTTTGTTAAGCATCTCTCCATACCCAGAACTGTCTTGATCCTAGAATCATTATTTGCAATTCAGTATCATCATCATCGTCATCATTGTCATTATCATTATCCTGAGTACCAATTAGCACTGTGGACATTTATGAAGATGTGTACTGTGTGTACTCCATATGGTGCCTGTCCTTGGGGAAGCAAGTGGGGTAACCCATAACATGAATACAAATCCATTCACAAATGCATGTGCATTTCCATATCATCACAGGTATTGAGTAGTGAAGCCAATGGATATTGCTGTCAGTATTTTGGCGCTGTATAATTATAAACTAATCCAGGACCCCCTCCCTCTCTGGCTCAAGAGCTAAACATGAGAAGCTGGGTGAACTCAACTTAATACTAGGCTGAAACGGGATAAGGAAGTATCCCAGATTCCACAATAGGAAAAGAGCTCTCTCCAGGACAGGGAAAGAGCTTCCTGCAGGATTCCCCCAGGTCCCTCCAAATTTGAAAGTTACCATAGTAAAAGACTCAGAAGTATTCTTCACTCTGTTTTCACTTCATATAATTCCCACCACCCTCTAGCATATTTTTCTAACTTCAGTTTCACAACAAATGATGAGTACTGGACAGTGTAGGGTCCTCTGACAGAGGCCATCTCATACCCACAGCTATGAGTTTGGAATTTATGTTCCATCTTGATTGTCTGTATTTCTGATCTAGCAACAGGGGCCCCATAAATGATGAGAAAGAATGACGGCAATGACACTGATACTCTCCAACACCACTCTTCTTTGCGCTCAAAACACGCAAAAATAATTTAACTGACCAATAGAGCTAAACAGAAAAGAACATGTCCTTGGCCTGTAACAAACATTTGAAAGTTTAAAGTTAGGGCTTGTACAAAGTATTTAAAGTTTGTAGAAAGTTCTAGATTCCTGACACATCTGAAGAGGGTTAGATCCTGACAAATTTGATCACATCAATGACTGGCCTCCTCAGTCAGACTATCTCTTAAGAGGCAGCCTCATCATACTCAAATTGCAATACTACTGTCTCCTGACTGATTGACAGGGCCACCTAACTGGAACAGTACTGGAAGTGTCTCTTGAGAAACCAATGCCCAAGACTCAGAAACAAACGCCTATAATCCCAGCAGCTTGGGAGGCTGAAGCAGGAGGACTGAAAATTTGAGCCTAGGCTGGGCAACTAAGCAATACAATTTCTCAAGATAAAAAATTTTAAAAGGCTGGGATGTAGCTCAGAGCAAAGTTTCTGGGTTCAATCTCCAGTACCACCCAAACAAAACCAAACAAACCAGAAAGGCACCCAAACATAGTGAAGACTACTATGTCGAGTTCCATCTCTAGATCTTTCTAGGGTTTTCAACAGGATGCTCTATTTATGAACTGTTTTTAATAACTCATGGGTAAATGTGCCCATTAAAATATTTATGCCCTCCTAGTAGAGTCCCACCTTTATAAGTGCTGGGGATTAAGAGTTCACACCTAAGCAATAATTACTTGACACGCCTCCCTTTCCCACTCCCAACCTAAGAGGCAGAGGAGCCCAGGAAACAGCCAGGGAAGGAAGCTGAAAGCAAATGGACAGACCAACATTTGCATTGTGCCCCTGGCCTGGAAGAGTTGGTCCTTTTGATTTCCTCTCTTGCTTTACCCTCTGGCCTCACTACCTTGCTGTCTGCTTTCAAAGTAGTTTTCAGGGACACCCTATCTCCATGTTGCCATGAGGGAAAACAGACTGAGGCTCCCCTACCTTCATTAACATTTCCTTCACACTGCATTCTTTTTTCGGTGCTCACTGTGTGCCAAAAAAGCTCTGAGGGAGCAGCTTTGGCCTAGTCCTGCCACACAGGTGCTCTTCTGAGTAGCCTTTTGAACAAGGAGGCATCTGCATTGATCACTGCCGCCTCTCCTCTCTGCCCCCTTGGGGTTTTGCTCTAGCTCCCTGCATCTCAGGCTGGGAGATTGTTGAAAATCCCTCTTGGCTGGTCCCAGAATAGACCAGCAGCCACAGCAGCAGAGAACAGACTGGCTGTTGCATGTGCTGCCTCTGGGACCAATGGTCTGGCTGTGGGAAGGAAGGGCGCCCCTGGCTGCCAGCAGGGATGAAAATGTGGAACTGCAGTCTACAAGAGGAAAGACTGAACATAAATAAATAGAGCATGTTCGACCAAATCCCCATCCCCTAAATCTTGAAGACCACTGGAGCAGGAAATTGAGTGGCTGGACCTAGAAGCCTTGCTTTGCCCTCCCCCCACCCTAGGCTTGGAAGGTTTGCTAGGCCTTGTAATTTTTTTTTTTAATTTACAAATTTCGAATCTATAAAGAAGAAGTGTTCTTAAGCTGGAGTGACGACTCAGTGGCCACAGATCTGAAAGAGAGACAGCGACAGAGACAAGGCTTGTTGGAGAAGGGACAGGAGAAAGGTCCCCAAAAGCGTGCGTGCACGTATGCACGCATGCAAGACAGTATCTGAGACAGCCAAGGAGGAAAAGGAAAACAAAGGAAAGTGTGGCACGAGAAAGGCAGAGAAACGAGTGGTAGAGGCAGGCGTGCGGGCTGGGGGAGGGGCGGGGCGGGAGGGACCTGGAGGATGGATACCGGAATGCAGGCAGAGCCGGCTGGAGGCGGCGCACATGTGTGTGAGAGACAATGATGTCAGCATTTCCTTCTGGGGTGGTCACGTGGTGCTTGCCAGGTAAACAGACTGGAAATAGACTCCATAAAGGCAGCGCCTGCTGGGGGAGGCGGAGGCGGAGGCGAGCAGCTTCACCCTTTCCTCTCTGCAGAGGCCTCCAGAAGCAGGTTTTCTGCCAGTCTTTGACAATGGCGGTCTCGGAGTGGAATTGCATTTTTATAAGCCAAGGAATACGGCTCAAGGAGGAAGAGCTATTTGCTTTTATAATTAGCTCAAGGAGTTTAGAGATACTTTGATTAAAAAAAAATAAAAGAGATAGGGATGAATGTAAATCTAAGCCCAGGGACTGTGAGTGTCTTGGGCCAGGGACTGCCCAAATGGACCTAGATTAAGGATGGATTGGAAGCTGCAGTTTAAAATGAAAGGATCAGATGCTGGCATTATCAACATTAGGAAAGAGAAATTGCTGTCAGACCCAAAGAGACCTGACTAAAGGAATATAAGATTGTCCAGCGTTTGACCACTGTCAAGGGGAGGGACTAGGGCCCCAGGAAAGGGATGAAGTGAGACAAATCACAATGACTTCTAAGCACATATATATACTTCTAGCATATATATATATATATATATATATATATACACTGTGCTTAGAAGTATACATATACGTATATGTATACATGTATGTATATGTATATGTGTGTATATATATATCCTCAGGCAAAAACTGGAAGGCATTCAGGACGTTTCAAAATGAGAAGAGCATGGACCGAAGCTTTACCCAAAAAGCAAAGTAGCTGGAGCGGGTTATTTTTCTACCTGGAAAGTTGTAGGGTTCAGAATGGTGGTCAGGAGAGAGAGGTTCCAAGCGTATGACAGTTTCTTCGAATTCCTGAAAATAAGGCCTTTGCATCTTAGATCATTCTTCGAATAATTTTGGATTGAAAGGATACACCTTATTTTGGTTATAGTTTTCTGCCCTCGTAGAAATTTGGCCAAAGCCCTTAAGAAAGGGCTCCACTTTCCAAGACTGAGTAGTTCCTGGCATGCAATTGTAAATCTGGGAGCGTATTAAGCAAATTGGGACTAGAGAGTATCCCTAGAGAGAGGACAAAGGCTTGGTCTTATAGATAGAGAGATAGGATAATTCATTGCTTCTCCTACCAAAAAGCAAAACATAAAACCCCTGTCACTGTTTCTCTCATTTCTTATTCTCTCACCTCATTTTCCCCTCTAACCCTCCCTGATCAGTTTATGGCAGGGCGCACTGCGGGACTAATTTGGGCACATGTGTCTCTGTAGATGGAATATAGATAAATTGAACAGCTGGCTTTAGTTGTACCTGGGAAGAATATGAAGAGAGGGAAAAATGCATCCCTATAGCTTGTTCTGCCCCACCCCAAGCCCCATTAGCTTCTCATACTGGGGAGAGTGTCCAGTCAGTGCACACAAGTGCACTTTGAGCCCTTGGGTTAAAAGACAGACATTTGATACCTGTCTCTGTTAACAACACACGTCACTCTGACCGGGCTCCCAGGCCAGAGTTATTTTTGCAGCATTATGTAATTAGATTGCCAAGTCAGAAGTACTTCCTTAACAAGCCTTTCAGCAACCCCTCCGTGTAGGCCTGGCCAGTCCTGTCCAGTCACACATGCTCACGCTTGTGTAGTTACAGACCAATTCAACCCGGCTAAAGCCAGTGAAAGGAGACCAGCCCATGAGGCCACACTCTGCTGAGCCACCCAGGAGAGGTCCTGGAGCTGGTGGTACAAGACGCCAGAGTTGGCAGAAGACTCTCATGTGGCCACAGCTCAGTATGGGCAAAGCAGGATTTGCAGGACTGCTGCCATGCCCACCTTTCTCTGCCCTGGGGCCTGCAAAAACTGAGCACTCATGTGCCCAAGATGCCTGCCATTTGGATGTTGCTGCCCTCTCCTTCCCAGTTTGCTGAATCTCCTAATATTTTTATATGAGCGGTTGGTCATTTGATCATCCCTTCCTGTTAGCCCTGCTGACTCACAGAAGTAAGGAACTTGTCTCAGCTTCAGACAGACTAAGAACATTTACAAAGAAAAACAAGAAGCTGGGTAGGAGGTACAGTGGGCAACCATTTCAGGGGTTGTGCTACATGGATGTCATTCTGAGGTTTTGTTTTTGTGTTCCGGCTCTGTCTTTTTCCTTTCAGTGAACATCTTTAGTGCTGGTCAGTGCCTTGTTTCCTAGCCTTGACTCTCATCCTGAAACCATACAGAACCAGACAGTCCTTCCTGAATACTTCTCTTTCCCTCCCCTCAGCCAGTCTGTACTGCACAGCTATTGTTTCTCTTCTTGTGGGTTTCCTCGTTCTCTTGACCTCAAGAAGAGGCAGCAAGTGTATCAGAAATAACTGTAAAGCCTCACAGACCTGGATTCCAAGTGAAACTAAGCCTCCTAAAAGCTGTGTGACCTTAAGTGAGTGGTTTAATCTCTCTGAATATGATAATACCAGTTTCCCAGGGCTGCTGGGAAAACTGAATGCACATGTGAAGTGCCTGGTAGGGAGCTAACACATAGTAGGTGCTCAACAAATATGAGATCTGCAGGGACGGACAGAAAACAGAGCCCTTGCCTGGCTTCTGAGAGCAAAGTCCCACCCCTACTGCTCTCCTACTGGAACAGACATTTTAAGGAACCTAAATTGAATCTCATTGTCATTGGGGGTGGGTCACCAAGGGAAGAAGAAGAGATGTCTGTGCTTCTAAGCTGCCAGCACCGGGTCCCTGGGGTACAGACCCCCCTGGGGAAGCTTCTCACCTGAAACTGGCCCCTCACCTGTCCATTTTAGTGTTTTCTTGCTGACCTTCCCAAGATTAGGCATTAAGTTCAATGTGTTAGCTTTGGTTTTACCTGTGCAGAGTTGCAAGGGTCACTAAGTGCCCCCAGCAAAGGGGATAGCGGATGACTCTGGTTTCTCCCAAAGTGTCTGCCTGTGAGCACCTCCACACCAGAAATTGGTTGGAACCCGGTGGGCAGAGATCTCAAGGGCAAAGCCAGATACAAACTGCCACAGGTGAAATCTTGGCCTGGAGGGGAACCAGGAAGGAGAGGTTCCCTGGAGATGGAGGGGTGGGGAAGAGCTAGGATCCGGGCTCTTGTACCTGAAATACACAAACACTGACAGTCTGTAGGCTGGCTGTACCTGCAGGGGGCCTGGGCGGGATGGCAAGGGCCTGTGGCAGTGCCCACCACTATTCCAGCTGGCAGGAAGCCCTTCCCGAAGATTGTAAGTTTAACCTTTAGCATTCAAGTGTCGTTAAGAGCAATTCTTCCTGCCGCAGCGTTCCCAGACTGCGGAAAGAGGGGCCAGGGCAAATCCGCCTGCTTTCCTTTTCTTCCCAGACAAAACGAGAGGGAGGGCGATGTGCAGAAGCAAACACGCAGACACAGGCACCCGTCGAGTTGGCCTTTCGCTAACCTAAACATCCTCTCCCATCTCCTTGGCCAGTCGGGCTTCTGGTCAGCCTCAGTGGTGAGCAGGGCCCCAGGGGTTCTCCACTTCCAGCTCGGCTCCTGGGGCGGAGGGGTACAAAGCCGCTCTCCTTCCCCAGGCCTCGGCTGGGAGGGGCTGCCCGGACTCCCGCCCGCCCCGGGGCCCAGTGTCCTCCAGCGCTCAGATTCCGCCACATCTTGGCACCCCCACCTCCACGTCCCGCGGGGCAGGGGGTGGAGCACTTAGAGCCAGAAAGTCGACTGGGAAGTCGGGCTGCAAGGGTCTCAGAAAAGCAACGGAACAAGCGGCCCGGCTGGGGAGTCGGAGAGAAGGGGAGGAAGGCGCGGGCCAGGGCGAACGTGCGCCTGCTGCTGCGCGCTCGCCCTCCCAGGCTGCTGCGGGGACCCGGCCCGGGCCTAGTGGTTTTTCTGGGGACCAGCAGGGGAGCAGAGGGGTGAGCCAGTTGCTCCTTCCCGGCGCGTTTGCCCGCCCTGCGCCAGGGTCCTGCATGGGGCGCCACGTTCCGAGCCGAGGTTCTGCGCCGGCCTCTGCGCACCAGCCGGTGTCCCCTGGGGTCAGGGCGCCCTGGCTTCTTCTCGAGACCCCACGCCGGTAGGAGGAGAGGGGTCCTGAAAGGGGGCTAGGTGTGTCATACACTAGGGACGCGCGGCCTGACTCAGTGAAGTGGGCTCCGCACCTTAGGAAACTGTCGGGATTCTAGAAGTTTTGGTTCTTGGGGACCGGGAAGGGAGAAGTGGGACTGCGCCTGGTCTGTAGTACGCCCAGCCCAGGGGAGCCTGAGAGCAGACACCGAAAGGGTGCGTCCTACACCTGGGCCGCGGAAAACCGGCGTCGAACGTCCCTGCTACCCCGCTGAGCTCTGGAATTTAACGAGGAGGCGGCTGCCAGGGCGCGCCCAAAGCCCACAGGCTCCAGAGCCCTGCCCGTGCCTTGACACTGGCTGGGCCCAAGGTTGCCCGTAGGGAGCAAGCTGACCCCAGCCCCGGACTCCTTGGGGGCCGCGGGACGACACCCTACCCTCCACCCATCAGACTTCACCAAGCGCGGCCCCAAATTTCGTGCCATCCGCGCGGGAAGATTGGATTTGCCTTTTCTCTATTTCTAAGAACGGGAAACAAACGAATCGGAAAAATTTTGTGTTGGAAAAATATCTGTTCGATGTCATTTGATGTTTAAATTGTCCTTAGAATTCTTTTTTCAACTTCATTTGAAAAAGAGAAAGTTGATGCGCTCCCCAAACCTTGTTTCCCATTAAACCGTCCCCTTAGACGTGCAGTCCCTTACGCAAAGGTTTTCTGGGGCGAAGAGAGTCAAATGCAATGAGAAGGAAGACGAGGACTGGGAATCTCTCATTTTAAATCCCATTACTGGCTTAGAGGAGAGGCACTAAAAAAAAAAAAAATCAGGAAAAGCTAGTCCGTCCCCCACTGATTTCCTTCACTTCAAAGATTTTCCTCGCCCCTTAAATCAGAAATATTATGGTGCTAGGTATTTCTCAAGAAAAAAAAAACCTCACATTTTTTTCAGAATATATACAAAATATATGTACCTTTTTACATGAATCAAGGAAAAAAAAAGTGGGGGGGTTACGAGGCACTCAATTCCCTGGCCATCAAACAAGCCAAGCCTGCATTTTTTTTTTTTTTTTTTTTTTTTTGGCAGGCATGGGGGGATTGCTGAGCCTGGCATCCCTCCCTTAGCGCAAGCCTGCGTGTCTGCGTGTCACCAACAACGCATGTGCCACCAAGGGCACTGTCTCCCCAGGCCAGTGCTGGCCAGCTAAGTGCAAATGGGAGCCGGGTCTCAGTTGCACGCTCCCAGCCCTGCCCCCCACACTGCCCCCCCTGCACTCTTCGCAGGGCTGTCTTTTTTTCTGCCTCCGGCTGGCAAGCATGGATCATTCCCCCAAAGTTATGCCTTCGGAAATCCCTAAAGTGAACACAGCCCAACCAAGGGTCTCTTGCCCTCCAGTTGTTCACTTTGTTGCATTGCGATGAGGTTAGTTCTTTCTCTTCCTCACCGCCCCAGGCTTTAGAGGTGGTGCAAACTTCTAGTAAGCAGGCACCAGAAACGGAAGCCCATACTTGCTAGTGTAAGGGCAGTGCAGAACCTGGGACAGCCACTGGCTCTGCACCTCCCAGCCCCCAGGTTGGATTTCAGATTTCCATTGCAAAGGACCGCAGGAAGCTGGGAATCTGAGTCAAACCCTGGAACTAACTAATTGCCCTGCATTTCCACAACGCGCTATGTATTGGAAATGAAGGACAGGCTTTATCATTTGGAACTCTTTCAAGGACCCAGGCGCTCCAAGTTTGGGGCTAATTCTTTAAAGGTTTTACTTCTGAGAAACAGGAAAAAAGAAAGAATGAAACATACCCACAATCCATGTACTGGGGATGACACTCAGGAGTAGGTTGTGGTCTCTTTTGAATCGAGAGTTCAAAAGAAAATGAAGAAGGGGGAAAAAAAAGCTTGTTCCCTCCCCCTTGCCCCAGGGATGAAACCTCTCTAGATTGGAGCGGCCAGTTTGGTTTGATTTCCGTGGTTTGGAGGCTCTGGCAAGGTTAGGGGCAGTGGGGCTGGAAAGACAGACCTCAGCTGCCTTCTGGACCAGCTGGTCTGCTCTTGGCCCTCTGAGCAGAGGCTGAAGTCGGGGTGATTCACCCTCACCCTGGTAGCTGGAGGGAGCATTGGTGGAGCATGTCTTTACACACTATGTCCCTGAACTTTGTCACTCTTCCCTCTGCACCCCCACCTGCCTCTTGCCCCTCCCCCATCTAGTCCTCCTTTCTTTCTGTCATTTTGGGATGGTTCTTTCCCCCACCAAAAGGTCCCTTTTCTTGCAGTAACTTTCCAAAAGAGCCGTACTTTGTACTAAACGTCCAGCCTTACAGAGATGGATTTGGGGAGCTTCTTCTCAGTGAAAGCCCCTTTTGTGGGCACCACCGGTTGGCCCTCTTAGATATCCCAAGACATCACCTGGGGCACTGAGACCCACAACCGGGCAGTCCCAACGCTGTACCGAGACAAAAGCGAACTTCAGACACTTAGGTGGTGTTTTTTTTTTTTTTTCCCCTTCAGTAAAATCCCTCAGAAACAAACCTGAATTTGGTTTTTGGTTATCTTTAAGCTGTGGAAGTCTTTTGCCAAAAGTATTCTCCAGACTGCCTGAGCTCTTGATGGAGAATGTGGGCACAAAGCAAGAAGCCTGCACTGATGGACACCACTGTGTACCTCTGCCCAGCACTGTGGGCGGGGCGCATAATGGAGTAGGAGGGGCTGGTGCCAGCACCCCAATTCTTTTACCTTGCCAGGAGCACCCTGGTTTTTATTTTATTTTATTTTATTTTAATTTTATTTTATTATTTTATTTTATTTTATTTTTGCCATCAGGGAGCAATGCTGACCCATAGGCAGCTGCTTACTCCCTGGCACAGAGAGCAAACTTCCTGATTTGGTGGTTGAGGCTCCCGGCACAGTGGTAAGGATAGGACAGAACTGTGCTCGGAATAATTCGGGAACTTCAGAAGAACCCCGCCCAGCACCCCTAGTAGACAAGGGAACTGTCCCATTTGTCTGGGGGTCAAGGGGTGGGCTGGGACAAGGGCGGTGGGACGGATGGAGCGCCACGTGCTGCGCCTGGCTGCTGCGCTCTGCCTGTTTCTCCCTCCCTACCTCATCTTCTGCCATTTCCAGAGGCAGGAGAAAGGTGATCTCGGACGTGACCCCTAAATCACAGCTGCCGGTGGCTGCACCTCGCGCCAGGATGAGCGCAGCCCCTTCGCCCGGCTCAGGCAGCTTAACCCTTTCCTCCCTGCGAGCTTGGAGGCCGCCGGCGGCTGCGCCTCCGACCACCGCACTGCCAGCAGCCTGCCTTTTAGCTCCTAGGCAGTACCTTGGATCCTGGGCAGGGGCCACAAAAGGGCAAGAATGCAGGGCGCTGTCAGCCCGGGGCACAGGCCGTCCAGCCCAGAGCGCTGCCGAGGTGCCCACGAAGGCCAGAGTTAGCGGAACAAGCAGGGATGTTTGGATCGTGTTAACCATCCAGACAGATGCACTTCGGCATGTCTGCATTTATGGAATCCATATGTTGTCGTGGCAAATGAAAGGACAGCAACACGTACATACAATAGACTTAGAATAACAATACACATTCAAAAAGGGACCCGTGCAGTCTTCACCCTCCAACCTTTCTCTTAGATCTAGCGCTCGGGTTGTACAGAGAGGCGTCCTTTCAACCTCCCCTGCCTCCAGTCGAGGTTTTCTTTTTTCTTCCCCCTCCTCTTTTTTTTCCCCCCTTTTCTGTGTCCCCAGTTCCCTGTAGAAGAAAACCTAGGGCCCAGAGCTAGGCTTTTTCGAAGTGCGATCTCCTAACATACCCTTCACCTTTCCTTTCCCCTTAAGACTGGCCCATCACATCTTACTCCTTGGACCAAATAACAGCTGCTCACATTACAACACCATATTCTGAAAATTGCAGGGGACCAGATTCTTACTCAAATTCACCATCCACATCTTCATCATTAAACCAACACTGCCATAGTATATTTGCAAAGAAGTGGCTTCAAACAGATCTGGAAACACAACCCCCCAGCGAGAGAGCACTTGAATAGCTCTGTACAGTACCTCCATTTATGTACACCTTGTACATTTGTGTGCACACGCAGATGCATGCACATTCACAGATGCAAAGACATCTGAAGTTATTCAAATGTATATTTATGTACCCCATATGCATTTATCTTTGTGTTTATATATCTATATATCCATTCATTTGAGTGAGAGGCAGAGGAAGGTATACATCAATGCAATATTTAGCCTACACTCCACTTTCCCTTCCCATTGTAAATGCCTTGAAAACAAGCTGGTCTAAAATTTTTACCCTCTTGCCAGCTAAATGAAGGATTTAGAATCTGAATTTCTTGGCTCTTCTTTTTTTCATTTTGAACATAAAATAATCCATATAGATGTTGGATTACCGTCTAAGCATTATTCAATCATATAAGCTTGGTACCTCTCCTCCTTATAACGAATTCACTCAGTAAAATTAGCATAAGTATTTACCAGATTAAGCTGACATTTTCCTATATTGCAACATGCAATACAGTTATATCCAGAATTTCCCCCAAATAGCTTATACCATTGGAGGTATTACTTGCTCCGCATGGTTTTATGTAAGAAACAAGCCACAAGTTCACTTACTACTATTTACATTTTAAAAGAAAATAAGTACATAGTATTTAAGTGATTTTTAAAAAGATTTACAAGGAGAAATTTAATTCTACTATATCTTTTAAAAAGAAACTAACAGATTTATGAAGATTCATGAAGACAGATCAAATAGGAAGCAAATATACTCCTGAGGGTCTGAACAGTTTTCCTTACCTGCTGTATTATGGAAAAATTCAGAATTTACCAGTCTTCTTTCAGTCAGCTACATTTTACACTGACCTGCACTTTGGACTGAAAGAGAAAAATAAAAAAGATTAACTGTTGCCTATAAAAAAATTTAAAATAATAATCAGAAACCGGACAAACTGAAGGTAAAAATATACAATGCCTACAATAAAGATAAATATTTATTTAATCAAAGTAGAGGTTGTATTTGGACTGTAGGAATGTTTCATCCTTCCCTTAAAAAAAAAAAAAAAGGCAAGAAAGAAAAAAGCCAGAGTCTTTGCAAGCTCCTGGAGGGTTCCCATTGTCCAGGGCTATCGAGAGCCTAGAATGGCATTAACCTCACAAAAGACACATTGTGCAGGGGACAAAAAAAAGCCCCTTCTTCTACAATAACTTTTAGCTTTTTTATTTTTAGAAAATGACAAAGGTTTTGCAAGCACTGACTGGTGAAACCTGTAGCAAGCCAGGCTGGACTTGGCTTTATTGATCAGCTGTCCCGCATGGAAAAGCAGCCAGGAAAAGTTTGAATGGCAACCCAGATTTGGCTCAGAGAGAGGAAACCCCCGATTTTTCTAAATGTATTTTCTTTTTCTTTTTTCCTCTAAATAAAACAGCATTATTTCCAGAGTGAATTCAGAAGGATTAGATGAGGTAACTCTGCAAAATCCTAAACCGGTTTTCTCCCCCTAGTCTTGACTAAGAAGCTGCATGCTCTTAAGAGCATTGGAAAATCTCTCAAAATGAAGAATTACTTTCTAATCAAACAGATTTTCTGATTAATCCCCAGATTCCTTCTCAAATAAATAATCTTGGTTGGCTGGGGCAAGAATTTTTTTTTTTAGGAAAAATAAGTTTTAGCGTTCTCTTCTTGATGTTACAGAGTTTACTAATAATACCTTCAAAAACAAGTTTTAAATTTGTTGGCAGATCAGTTAAAGTACAGATTGCATTTTATTTCAGACATTGCAATTTCAATGGTAGCAGTTCATACTTGTAACTTATAGAAATACATACTTGTCATTAAAAAAATCTATTAACCAGCAGTGATGCTGAGTCTAGGAGACAGAGAGAGAGAGAGAGAGAGAGAGAGAGAGAGAGAGAGAGAGAGAGACAGAGACAGAGAGAGAGAGAGACAGACTCTTGTTCTTGCTGTGATTGTTTGCTTGGTTTTTGGAGGTACCTTGCACCAGCCTAAGTGATAGCTTTGATGTGCTGGGTACCCGTACAGTAGCAGGGTCCCTGGCTGCTGTCTTTGATTCCAGGGATCTCCTTTGGGCTCTGGAGGGATGTACCGCTCCCAGTCTTTATCTGAAATCCATCCTCTCATTTCAAGCCCTTTGGCTTCGAGACTGCTCCAAAGTCTTGGAGGTAGCTGTTAAGACTTTTTTTTTTTTTTTGGCATTAGGCAAGGGGTATGTAATCGCCCCTCTTTCTACACTCTAGATCTTTCCTCGCTATTTAAATATACTGGATTTCTTTCTTACGAATTCAGTGTGAAATTATTTTTCACTGCCTTTATTACATCCCTGCTTTTGATGGCAAAGCAGCTTCCTGTGTTTTGAAAACATCTGCTTTCCAGGTTTTACACGAGAAAACTGATTTTACTTTTTCTCTTAAGTCCAAAAAGGTAGAAAGTTGGACTTGTTTCCAAATGCAACTTTTCCTTTTCTTGTCTCTCCTGAAGTTGCTCTCTTTCAGTTCTGATGCACTTTCTCCCTTTATTTCTTCTAGTCATCGCTCCCCTCTGCCCCTCTCCTTCTAAAGAACCAGAGATGATTGATTGCATCTTATTTCAGAAGACAAAATTAACACATTATGTATTTTTTTTTTTGCCTAGTCTATGGTACGTGTTAAAGTTTTCTCCATATTGTTCTTCAATCGTTCGTGATTTGGGGAGAGGTCATTTTCCTCCGTTAAAAATTCTCAGATTTGCAATTTAAAGTGGCCTCTATTCTACACCTCTGGTCTTTCACTTAAACCTTGGCTTTAAGCTGTCCCCTCCATTAGTGCCCCCCCTCGCTTTGAAGATGCTCTTTTCCTATTTAAGCATAGTTGCATTTGTTTAAAAAAAAGGAAGAAAAAGAAAAGGAAAAAGAAATTGCAAGAAAGAAAGAGAAAAAAGAAGAAAAGAAAGAAAAAAACCTTAAAAAAATTCTTAGCCAGGTCTCTATTGTTGCTTCTCTGCATTTCACTTCGCGGTGCGTGTGTGCGTGCGTGTGTGTGGTGTGTGTGTGTGGTGTGTATGTGTGTATGTGTTTTCAATACATGCATAAACTTTTGGTGCCTCTCTCCCTCTTCCTAGGCTCTTCTCCTATCCTCTCTTCCTGCTCTCCTTGCCCTGCTCATCACTTTCCCCTGGTTTTTTTTTTTTTTTCCTCCCTTCCTCCCCTCTGCCTCCCTCCACCTCCCCCTTTTCTTTTTTGCTGAATCTTATTGATCCAGAAGGTGGCTAATTAGCCCTTCCCGTCGTGCCTGGGTAATGAAGCACATGCGCACTGAATTAATCACAGCCATTTTTTGCAGGAAACTAATTAGCAGAATAAAGATCCAAAGACTTTTTTTTCTTTTCACTCATCAGCTCCCACTTCCAGCGCGTCCCCTCCGACCGCTGCAGCCGCCGTCGCCGCCGCCTCCTCCTCCTCCTCCTCCCGGCCGCCGCCGCCGCCGCCGCCGCCTGCTTTGCATCCCAATTACAGCCTAGAGCCGCTGCCGCCGCCGCCGCCGCTTCTCCTCCGTGGCCCCTGCCCGCTCCGGGGGCTGTAAACTCCCCGCCAACCATGCTGCTTGGCGGCAGCAGCGGCGGCGGCGGCTCCCCGGCTGCGGCCGCCTCCCGCCCCGGGCTCCGCCGCGCGCGCTCCAGCTCCGCCGCCGCCGCCGCCGCCGCCCGCCGCGCGTCCTCCGCCGCCGCCCCCCGCCAGCCGCCGCTGCTGCCTTGATGGGCTCCGCGGCCCGAGCGCCTCTTTTCGGGATTAAAAGCGCCGCCAGCTCCCGCCGCTGCAGCAGCCGCCGCCGCCGGAGAAGCAACCGCGTAAGTGGCAACTTTTCCCTCTTTTTTTTTCCCGCCGCCGCCGCCGCTGCCGCCGCCGCCTGCTCCTCCTCCTTCTCCTCCCGCCGCCGCCGCCGCCGCCCGGACGCGGGGCTCCTCGGGGCGCCCGGGCTGCTTTGCATGGGGCTCGTCCTGCCCCCTCCCGGCTCCCGCGCCCGGCTGCCGCCCGCGCTCCCCGCGCCCGCGCCCTGCTCGCTCGCTTGCTGGCTGCGTCCCGCTCGCCTTCCCCCTGCGCCAAACTTTCTCTTTCTCTTTTTCTTCCTCCTCCTCCTCCTCCTCCTCCCGCTGCTGCCGCCGCCGTCGCCGCCGAGCCCGGGCCGCCCCCTCCTCCCCGGCCCCCGCGCCGCCCTCCGCCACCGTCGCCGCCGCCAGCGACCCCCGGGAGGGTGGAGGCGCCCGGGGCGAGGCCCGCGCGGCGAGTTTGGAGACGCCGCCGGGCAGGGCCGGCCGGGGCGCGGGCCGAGGGCGGGAGGGCAGCCGGGGTCCCCGCGCCGAGACAAAGGCGGCGACCGGCGGGGAGGGGGGTCGGCGGGGCCGAGCGCCCCCGCCCTCGCCACCCCGGCCCCCAACTTTGCCCCACCCCGAGCGGCGCCGGGGCTCCAGGCTGAGCCGCCGCGCGGGGCGCGCACCCGGTCGGGAGCAGCTGCTGCCGCCGCCGCCGCCGCCGCCGAGCGGACGGGCGGGCGGACCAGCGCCTTCCGCGCCGGGGCCGGACTTGCCCGGGCTACGGGAGCTCGATCGCAGCCCGGGAGTCCGGAAGGGGGCGAGGCGGCCGCGCGGTCCTCCACCTGAGCGCTCCCCGCCTGGCCCCACCGGCGGAGGCGCGAGCGCGCAGAGGGGTCTCTGCCCTGGACACTAGGGGCTCCCAGGGTCTCGGGCTGCGCAGCTGGCCAGGGCCAGAGCTAGCCTGGCCGGCCTTTCCTGACCAGCTGAGTTGAGAGACACCAGATCGGAGGATTCTTTCTTTCTTTTTCTTTTTCTTTTTCTTTTTTTTTTTTCTTTTGCTCACGCGAGTCTGGGATTGTTTACGTTGGGTTCCCCACTCTAACCTCTCTCCAGGCTTCAGTAGATATTAAAAATCACGTTCCTGCATTTTACATTATGCATTTTAACGTACATCCTTTTGCCTATCTATTGAAGAGTAGATCTAGTGTATTTTATGCAGCGTATTTAGATTGTGCATAGACTCAGGGCTCCTAGGTTTCTCATGGAGCCGTTAAAATATATATCTGTGTTTTACTTTATGAGTTAATCTGTTGCTCAGAATCTGACTTTTGTGAAATGTGTGCAGTTCCTTCGACTGTGGCAAATTCTTTTATTGCAAGTGCTTTAAAAAATCATGCACTCTTAACTTTTCCCCCTCGTCGCTTTGAAGTAGGGTAAATATGATAATTTTTATTGGTCTCAATTATTGAAACTTGATCTAAGGACTATGTTGACGAAGGAGGCTGATTGCCTTTTTCTGGCCTCCAGTAGTAGTGACTTTTAAAAGGGGGTTTGTTAAGTACCTTTGAAGAATGACATTCGGTGATCGCTTGGCTGTAATGCAAATTACAGAGCATAAATTCACTTTGGAATTAAAAGAAGACTCTCAGTGAGGACAATTGAGGGTTTATTATGTTTTTTAAAAATATTAGGTTTTTTTCCGTTACTTTGGGCAAATAGCTAGTTACAGATCAACTTATTTGGAGGTCCTTGGAATGAAGCTTGGGAAATAGGAGAGAAGATTGATCACAATCTGCATAATCAATAGAGCATCGTGCTGCAATCCTGTACCTACATTTACTGTAAATTTCTACAATATCTGCAGTGTGAGTGTTCCAGTGCCTCACTCGTCGTCTTCCAGCAGACTTAGAGGCAGAACAACCAGAATTTACTGCCCAGCCTTCCGGAACAATATGGGGGAAGTCCACTCCATAGTAGCTCATTTTAAAACTCTTTCATTTTACTGAACTCTCTCTCTGTGTGTGTGTGTGTGTGTGTGTGTGTGTGTGTGTGTGAATGTGTGTGAATCTGTTTACATATGAGCTCTTTGGATGCTGAACCCTAAAGTGTAGGTATCTTAGGAGCTGGAGGAGAGTGGAAAGTATTCTGGGGCTGGGGGGGGTGGGAATTCGCTTATTCAATTACTACTTTGGAGGCCTTCTTTTCATGCTACTATGTTAGGTTACTTTGATGCAAGAAAATTAGAGATAGGGTTATAAGAAAATAATACAATTACTCGATTGAAGCAATGTTAAAAGTAAGAGTTGGGGTTTGTGTGTGTAAGAAAGAGATAACACTGAGAGTTGTCTTACAGTCAATCTTGAAAGCTTGGTGGTAGGTGAATCCATATTTGGAGATGATTTTGGAATAGTCTAGCAAATGGTGTACAACAGTATTTCATAAAAAGTGTACATAGAGTCAGTTTTGAAAGGACTGCGGTTTGGGAAGATGAGATGTGCGCAGGAAAACCCACTGGAGGCCAGCAGCCTTCCCTGTGTGTATGTCTCTTCCCTTCCCCCTCCCTGGGTTTTAGTTTTTAATTACTTAATGCTGAAACGCACAGGGCTTATATAAATATTTGCAAATGCTCTTTCCTATTGATTTCTCTGAATAAACTGCCCCGCTCTGGTGCAGAGAGGAGGCGATTCAGATCTGTGGACTTTTTAAACATATAAAGTCTCTGGAGGAGTGTTTGTGCATGTGTATGTTCATAGGCAGAGTTGTAGGCATGAAGATTGCAGGGGGGCACACAAGGAGAGTTTGGCTCTTAGTGGTGTGGCTGAGAAAGCTGGGCTGGAACTGGCCCCATGGCCTGGCAGTTGTGACAGATGTGTGTGTCCATGTCCATACATCCACTCTGTGTGGGTGTCTACACTGGGGGAGCCGAAATGCATATGTGTCATTCCCCCCATTAAATATGGAACAGTTTCTCAGACTCAGTGACTGCCTTCTCCTCAGGGTCACAGTGAGTTCGAATCTGACCCAAGGTGCAGGAATCCTGCATGGGGAAATAAAAGAATATACAGAATGAGGTCAGGTCAGCTGTTCAGAGGCCAAAACCCCTACAGCTGCTTTGATTTTGTGTGTGTGTGTGTGTGTGTGTGTGTGTATTTTAGGCTCCTCCTGCCGTGTTACAAATTGTGCCTCCCCCTCTCAGGTGTTTGCTCAGTAGCTTAAAGGCATCAGAACCTCTGCCTACATAGACCTGTGCTCGCAGCTATAACAGAAAACCCACAATACAGAACCCAAAACAAAACAAGGGAGGAGGGGGAGAAAAAAACCCCTATTGAGTTCAGGCAAATAAGGTTGGGTCTACAGATCCAATTACAAAGCAGCCTTGAATATGCAAGACAGTGCACAAGACCAGTTATTCCAGTTACAACAAACTTAAAAAGAGAGAGAGAGAGAAAAGAAAAGGCATGTTTAGGTCGTAATTTGTTAGTACAAGGAAAAGAATCCCACATAAAGCTGCCCTTTTTTCCCCCTCCCCTTTGCTGGCTTCACACAATTCACTTATCCTTTTCCGATCGTCTGCTCTATAGGTTCTTTTATTACAATCTTTTGGGTTTAGGAAGATCGCTGCAAGCAACACATTTTCTGTATTTTTCCTCCCTTTATCTTAGAGGAGAGTTGGCAGGGGTTCTGTGGTTTGCAGTTACACAATATGTTATCATGTTTTTAATCACTAAATCATTGCAGTGGTTATAGATTTACAGTCTTGGGGTATTACAGAGAGGAACAACGGCGGCTATATATATGCTTTTAAATTACACCAATGTAAACTGAGTGAAGCAGCTATGAATATGGTCTGCAGACTTCAAACCCCCCCCACACCCATTTCTTTCTTCCTCTGAGATGTTTCCCCTCAAATTGCTTGGTTAGCTCAACATAAGCCATCCCCTCTGTCTCCTGTATTCTTTGTCTTTTCGGCCTCTTTCTTTCAAAAAAAATTTTTTTTTTCATTTTAGACCTCTAACTCTACTCAAGGCAAAATCCAAAGTCTTGAAATGGAACTTTGGATCTGAGTATAACAATAATAACAATGAAAAGTGTGGATTTCCTAGGAAATCCTCTTGGTTTCCATACTGATCTGTATAGGGATGGTTGACTGCAAATCAGAAGATGGGAGTGGGTGCAGGGAGAGAAGCTTGTGGCGCTCAGAAGGTCCTGTCACTGGAACCCCACTTTCAGCTTCTGTTTTTCATATTATTATGTAACAGAATCCTTGGCAGCATTAAAAATTCAGTATTACAAGCTGATTGTAATACTGCCTCATTAGACAATGTTGTCTGGCCTTGTATTAAGTGAAACACAGAGCATGGCTTTTAGATTATAAACACCAATAAATATTAAGGCTCAGCAGAGAGGAGAAGCTGTAACTGGGTTGTTGGCCCAGTCTAGTTTGACTCCCCCCAATCATCTTCCCATCATCCCCCCTCCCCCATGGTAACTGTCATGTGATTGTTGGTTTTTTTTTTCTTTTTTGATAATGATGTGTGGACCCTGCTGACATTTTAGGAAGGCTTTTTATAGAGTTATCTTGTGTACACAAAAGGTTTGGAAGTTTGTTTTGTTTTGATCTGCAGTAAACAGGTCCTTCACTTTGCTGATGTCATTTCCGTTCATATTTGAGTTGTTTATTGTGCTGCTTTGCAGGGCCCTCTCAATCCCTCCCCCACCCCTGCTTCTCAGCCAGAGCCTGTAGAAGGGGATGTGAGCTGCCAGGTTTGGGGTTCAAAGGCGGAGAGTCTTGTCTTTGCCCAGTCTGAGGGTCTACCCTCTGGGGAGAAGGCTTCCAGCTTCAAATCTGGTTAAATACTCCAGTGTGCACTTGCCCTGGTATTTTCATGGCACCCGGGTTCATCTCAGCTTCCTTTCCTTAGGATCCCCTGCCATACCTTGTCTGGCTCTTCAATATGTCCTTTATTGCCTACTTCTTCAAGACCCCTCCCCAAAACCCCGACCTTGTAATGATGACTTTGAGACTTTGATTCAGTTGCACATCTGAAGCTGGCATTAGTGACTTCAGGCTGTGAAATAAAGAAACTGTTTCAAGGTCTTGGCCCCCGAAGCACCCCCTCACCCAAGCACCTCCTTCTATCCCTGTTCTTTGCAGTTTCTTTTTTCATCCTATTCTTTGCCTTTTTGGAAATATTAAGGCCATTCTGGTGTTACTAAAAGTGACCATAATGTCCACTGCCTGTTATTTCCATGTAATCTACAATTTGAACCCCTTTTAAGGAAAAAAAAAAAAGGTAAGGAAAAAGAAAGGAAAAGCTGACTGTGTAGGCTCTGGAGGCTTTCCTCTAATAGGATGGTAGGTTTTAGGTTTAAAAAAATATTATTGTTTTGTTCTTTTAGGTTTAGAAATAATGGGGAGAGAGAGAAAAGCAGTCATTAGGAAGTTCCCTGAGCTGCTTTCCAACTAAGACGGGTGAAAAATGAACCAGCATTGACACTTGGCTCCCTGTGAAAGCCCCGTAACCTCTCCCCCCTTCTGTGGCCCTGGCCTTTTGTTCCTGGAGAACGGAGCTAAGGTACTTTTTCTCCCAGACCAAAGGCAGCAGGCAAGGAGTCCCCTTGTGAGCACATCGCCTTTAGACGGCCTTCTCATGGTTATTGTCAATGCAGACTTCCCCAAACAATTGCTCCAGGGAGACACAAAAGCAAAAACATTTGTCCTATTTTTTTAACCTCTTTGTTTTAGATTTTTTTTTCATCCATTCTTTAAATTTCACAGTTTCTATTTGTCTGCAGAGAGACAAACGGAACAGCATGAAGCACATTTTACCGTAGGCCTCACTGACGATTGGAACAGCCTCAATAGAAACCCAAATTCTAAAACACTGGCTGACTTGGAGGATATGTGAAATTTCAGCTCAGGGCTCTGAAGTCAGATTAGCACAGATTTTGAACAAAAATGCACTACAATGAAAAGATAAGAAAATGGTATTGGAGAATTATTTGGGGAAAAGCATGAAAGAGTCATCTTTTGTTTATCTTGTAGTATCCTGCCCCTATTTGGAAGTGGCCGCTTGATAGGAAAGCATTGCAAACCTACATGAAATTCTTCATTTAAAAAAAAAATGTGAACGGTGGCAGTTGTGCTTGTGGTCCACCACTAACTGGACAGCTGAGGGGCAGAGGAACTGTTGGTATATACTGTGGAGTTGATACTGTGTTGAGAATTTTTTTAGACTAGGGTTTATTAAAAAAAAAAAACTAGGGTTTATGTAAACAGGCAATGTCCCCTCCCCCCTTTTCTTTTCCTCTCCTGTTTCCTGTTTCCTTTCTTCTGCCTCCAACCTGCTTCCCCTCCAAGAATTCAGTGGTTTGTGTCAGGCCAGTGTAAAGGGATGTTTCAGACAGTTGGGGATAGCCCAGGAACAAAATAGGAATCCACCTCCTTTTTTTTCCCTTGGATCCAAACAAAGCGCCACTCTCTCCTGTAATGTATGGACCTGATTGCAATGATGTCCTTAAGCATCTGTCTGCCTTTTCATTAAAATTCTCAATTTCAAGGTTTAGAAACACAAATGTAAGAATCCCCTTGGGTATAAAAGTCTTGCATGGCAAATTCTCTTTGCCCTTTCAGAAATAATATTTTTGTGTTTTTTTTAAAGATATAAAGAGCAGTCTGTTAACATTTAAAGCTATTTTCAAGGCAACCTCTGTATTTTTGCTTTCTCTCGGCTTGAGCTTTGCAAGTTACAATTATTAGAGAAAAACTTTCAAATAACACCTTTTTTTAAATGGTTACTCATTTGTGTTTTTCTTGTGTATGTCAGTGATAGTTTAGGGCTTAAGCAAGGGAAGGTGGGTGAGTAAACTAGATAACTGGCCACTTATGATTTGGAGGTAAAAATTAATCTGTGGAATTAGCACTGCAGCACTGTATGGAGGCCTGAGGTTTGTGTCAGAGAAATGTGAGTCCAAACATCTGTGTGTAGGTAGGCCTTGGTGCTCTGGCCTCCACTGGCTGTGCAGGCCCACAAAGCCTGTCCCCAGGAAAGCCTACATTCTGTACCATTCCCAGCAGGGCCTGGCCACCCAGCAGGTAAACAAAACTGCCTCTAAATAAAACTGCCTCAAAATCATGGGGTGAACTGAGGCCATGGAGCACGATTCAGCTCCAAATGGGTCCTTATTTATTTCAGGGACGTTTGTTTGTATAGTTTATTTTTCCCCTTCTTCAGGGTTTTCTTTTTTAAAGCCTCTAGATTATTTAAGCACAAGTTTTAAAATCAAGGTGGATGTATAATTTAGTAAAAATAGAAAGATCTGGAAGAATGCGTGAATCTACCTAAACCCAAGTGTGCTGTGAAGAGCCCAGAATGCTGACCCGCACTGTATCTTCGCTGAGATTATATCTACCTTTGCTGAGAGAGAGAGAGAGAGAGAGAGAAGAGAGCGCAGAGCTGGTTTGACTGGGTTGGATCAGTATAATTTAGCAGCCAGCTAAGCATTGGGGGCAGGCCTTTGATTTGGAGAATGAGGAAGGGGAGGAGTGGAGTAGGGGCTAGCTAGCCTTCCCTGATTTATTTAAAATATTTACCCTTTTGGCTGTTGCCAATTACAGTTTCCAGATGAGACGAGACCGAGACCGGGTATAGAGAAGTCCGAGGGAAGAATGACCTCTTCTGAGGGTGGATTTATTTGTCAACAGTGGTCAGGACGTAGGGATGAGGATGTCAGACTATCACTGCTGGGTAGTCCCTGGGTTTCCTGTCAGGCAGCTGCTCTGAGCAGAAGAGCTGGGCGGGGAGGCTAGAATTTGCAGCATGTATTTCAGAAAAACTGGGCAGTTTGTTCTGTATGTCAGTGCGAAAGTCGCAGATTCCCTCTGAAGTAGTCTTGTTTTTTTGATGATGAAGTTTTGTCAAGAGAGCTTCTGGCTTTTGTGTAGTCCTTTATATTCATAAATGGTACAGAGGCCATAGATTACCTGACTGTGACTTACCTGTTAATTTTTGCCAGGAACAAAGGCAAGCCAGAGTAGGCCTCATCAGGCCTGTAAGCAGTTGCAGGATTAAGATAAAAAAAAGGGACCCAGGTCACTCTCAGTCCCACTTGTCAGACCTCTAAGGTCCAGGAGTCCAGTTACCTGTGGTTCAGGACAGAGGCTGATTTGGGGCAGTTGTCCTTAGGCCTCTGCCAGAACCTCTTCATCCTTCCAGATCACTAAGACCTGGTTCTTTGGGTTTTCAAGCTTTTGTTTTAGTGAAGGTAATTTATCTGTGGCCCTCATTGGTTCATGATGTCACTAGATTCCGAGGTCGTCCCCTGTTAATAAAAGTTAAGACAAAGCAGCAGAATTAGATTTTCTGCAAGTATAAAGGTTTTCTTGTTGTCTTTATCAGACAGCCTGTGGCCTGCTTCCAGGTAAGGAGCAGGGTATCTGGAGTCCTTCATTTTCCCGAAGAGATTTCCAGGGGTATCTCTGCTTGGTGGGCCACATTGCCTGTGTTATTGCTAGCATCATCGCCTTCATGTATTATTCATAATCTCCTTTTCAATTAAATTATTAATTGGTTTTCTTTAAGGTGTTCCTGACTCATGTGGCTAACATAAATAACAGTGTGTTTTGAAAACACACCACCTGTTTAGGGCCCGAGGTCAGATGGCCTGGAAACAGCTCTGCAGTGACTAGATTCTGGTTTATAGAAATCATCCACCACTTTCCTTTTGGGCTTTCCACTCCCCCTATCCTGTCCCTACTCTCTCACATGTGACTGAATTTGGCTTGTGCCCTCCTTTGTCCCTAATCGGACATGATTCTCTTGAGGCCATTTTTTTTCTCCCAGGGCCTTAGCTGGAAAAAAAAATTCTTTTTCAGTCAATTTTCTGTGATAAAATGTAGAGAGGGGTTGTCTGTAGCCAACAGGTTAGATATTTACATTAATTTGAATCAAAATTGTGCAAAATGCCTTTTACATGGGGGCGCGGTGTTTTTCATCAGCCAAGCATCCCTTTCTGTCTCTGTTAGTGTGTGCTTAATGCTAATACGATTCCATACATACTGCTCTTCGCCTGGTGAGCTTATTATATTTCTAACACTTGCATGGTTCATTATTGTGCAGTAGGAAAAGACTCTCCAGGCTCTAAGGCCAGCCTGGGTGGGTGGCTTTCAGAAAGGGAAAAAGCAGGTGTCTTTCTTTCTATGCTGAGAGAATCGCCAGTAGATTCAAGCTGAGGGTGAGATTCTGACAGAGGAGACAGGGGACTTCCGGTGAGATTTCGGTGGTGCTGCCTTTGCACTTTGGAGTAGAAAAGGTGAACTTGGGGTATATAAGTGTGTAGCAATTGCTTTGACCAACTGGGGTGGCCACATTAAGTTTGACCCTGGTGGTGGATTTTCCCAGGGAAGGACATAAATGATATGGCTTTATAAGACCACTCTCCTTAAAGCACCTAATGGTAAACTGTTGGCTCCTTTTCTTGTTACTTTTTCTCCTGCCGCTCTTCTCTAGCACTCTTTTCTCTTTCTCTCCCTTTAAAAACTAGCCTTAAACTCTGAATGGAGAGCAGGGGATGTTTTTTTGCAGCTGAAAAACAGAAGTGCTCTGTAAAGCAGTTAATAGGATGGGTGTGTGTTTCAAATAAAATTCCTGTCCACATTGGCTAATGTCCCTATGCTAGAGTGGCCTGGCTCTGACGTGGACGGGCCCGGAGACCCGATGGTTCCGGTTCTGAGGCCCCAGGCCGCTTTTTGTGGCGGAGGGCGAGTTCCTTTCTTCTCACCCGATGATTCTAGGCCGGCCCCTGACTTTTGAAGAGCCGAGGGGTCACTGCCTCAGGGAGGACAGGGCTTTGTTCCCGCCAGCCTGGTTCCCCGGGTGGTGCAGGCCGGGCCGCCAGGGTGTCCCCTGTCCCCGGCTGTGCGAGTGCGGGCCCGGCCTGCCCCGAGGCCGTGTCCTCCGGAGCAAGTGCCGGGAGGCCTTGCGTGCCCCGTGTGTGTCCCCGGGTCCCCGCAGGCGGGCGCGGCCACCGTGAGCAGCCCGGCCTGCGCCCGGCACGACTGTAGATGTCAGGCTTTGCCCGGGGAGCCGAGCAGCGGCGGGGCTGTGAGTTTCAAATTAACCTTCCGCTTTGTTGCTGTGTAATGTGGATCCCCGAAGGCCCCCCGCCCCGCCCGCCCCCCTTCCCCGGGCGGTGCGCGCTGCAAACTGCGAGTTGAGCTTCATTTACATAAAGCGATTCCGGCGGGCGGGCGGCCGGCCGTGGAGGAGGCGGAGGCGGCGGGCAGGCCGGGGCCGGGGCCGGGGCCGGGGCCGGGGCCGGGGCCGGGCCGGGCCGGGCCGGGGCCGGGGACGCCGCGCCCCGTGGGTGAATCCCCGCCGCGCCCCGAGGACCTCCCTCCCGGGCGCCGCCGACCTCCAGCCCGGCCGGGCCCGGCACCATGAGCCCCCCTCCCCTGACTCCGGGTCCCCTGCTCCTGGCCAGCAGCAGCGCGGAGCCCCGGGGGCAGCGCGAGGTGGGGAGAATGCCGCCCGGGGTGGGTGAGCTCGGGGCTCGGGTGCCGCTGGAATTTCCCATTGTCGCGCACGGTGGCGCGGCCCCTGGACCTGCGAGTGCCTCCTCCCTCCGGAGGTGTGCGGAGGCTTTGTGTGCCAGGTGAGTGCAGCCTCCCTCCCCCGCCGCCCGCCCGCCCGCGGGTTCGCACCGCCGGCCTAGCAGCGCTGCAGGCAGGTGCCGCCGAGAGTCTTGGCTGAACTTCGCATTCTCTTGGGGCGTGTGGGGGAAGGGCAGGCTGGAGGTACTTGAACTGCTCGACTCCAATTGCAGCCTACCTGGGCTGAGGACGTCTGAATTCTGCCGGGCGAAGAGTGCAGTCAGTCCTTCCTTCCGCTTTCCCTCCCTCCCTTCTTTCCTCCTCTGCCTCCTCCTCTCCTTATTCTTATGCTGGATTAGTTCCTGCTTTTTTGAGTACTTTGGCTACCGATGCCATTTAGAAGTTTGGGTTCCTTCACCTAAAAATATACCCTTTTCAGCAAGGGAGAAGTCCCTGGTCAGTTCCAAACAATGTGAAGAATGCGCCTGTTGTGCAGTAATTAAAGGGAGAATCAGAGTGTTGGAGCTGGAGGGCACCTTTGGCGATCATCCTGTCCACCCTCTAATTTTAGTTTGTTCTCACTGTGGAAAAACCAGAGCAGCTTTATTTCTCAGGGGAGGGAATGCAAAGGGAAAGCTGCGATTTTGTCCTGTTAAAGGGGAGGAATGACCAAGTATATCAGTGGCAGGAAAAAATAAAGGCAAAAGTCATCATTGTAGGCTGGAAGGGAAAAGAGCTCTCTGGAAAGTGGTCCTGTCCACCTGTGCTAGGATGGGGAAATGCCTCCAGGGCTAAGGCTCCAGCCTCTGGCGAGCTTGGTGTGATCTAAGATGCAATTGACCTGCATAGTGGCCCACAATGTGTTAAACTGGCATAAAGGAAACTTCTGAGCAGGTGGATCCGGGAGGGTCTTCCCTCTTCCTCCCCTCCACTTGTATCATTTAACAGGCCTTGGAGGCTCTTTAAAGGGCCCTGATAGATAACCTCAGAGCGGATAGACAGATGCCCCATCTGGGCATCCAGGGAAGGCCCCTCCTTAAGATGGGGCCTGTTGGGTGGAATGCATCAGGGCAAAGCAAGGAAAACAAACCTAGGGCTTGAAGACAGATAGCGAGAAAGTTACACATCATCTTATTTCATCCCATTCTTGAAGATCCTTGGAGATAAGTCACTAAATAAATAGAGTATAATTTAAAGTGCACCCTAGCCGGGGAAACTGTTTCTTTCCCATCAAGAAGCAGGTGCAGGTTTGTAGAGTTGGCCCCTCGAGTCCCCTCATTCCTAAATTCAGGAGGTGTCAAACCTTCATGTTCTTTTAATGGCTGTGGTTTCTGGATAGGTTTCAAGGGAAACCTGAAAAAAAAAAAAAAAGTCATGAGTTCCAGGAGGCCGGGCTGGAGAGGGAAGGCCGAGTGCTATGGCCCAGACTGCGTTTGATAGGAAAACATACACCTTCAAGGTAACCTGATCGAGAACGGCTGTGGCAGGGAATGGGGGCCTGTTTCTTGTTATCAGAGCAGCCACTGGCAGCCTGAGATTCTGGCTGTGTCTTATTACCCAATCACAAAAAGCTGGGAACCGAGGCAGGGAGTGAAGGGTGTCAGGAGACCACGGTTTTCCACCATTTAAGGATTTCAAGAATGGGGTCTTTGGGAAGAGGTGCGTACCTGATGTTTGCACACCTGTATTTGTATTTGTTCTGTTTCGAGGGGGACCTTTCAGAGGTTGTATGGCCATCAAGGCCAAGAACAACTTCTTCTCTTTCCTTTTCCTAAATTATAGTACTAAGGAGATTGTCTACTTTCCAGCGTAGTTTTTAGAAAGCATGTAAAGTGCCTCTCAGAAAGGGCTGGGGTCACACTTGGTCTTTTATTTAATTACAGGAGTGTTATTTAACAACATGGGGCAGATGCAGAAGCAAGCACTTTATACTTTAAAAGCAGTCTTTTTGGAATCACAAGGAATCAAGTAACTCGAAGACCTTCTGTCTTTATGACAGGAGTCACTTTCCTTTCCTAATTTAAAAAAAAAATTTAATGGCCACACTTTCTATGGGATGGAGGACTCCTGTTTTTCCATGTCTCCTGAAAACAGTTTTAATTGCCACAGAACCCATTGAGAACAATTTCAGAATAACAATGACAACAAAAATGCTGAATTGCTTGTCCAACTACCTGAAACTTTAATTTCAGATTCTTCACCTTGGTCTTTTATTTGCAGGAATGAATGCTAAGGGAGGTTAGAAAGGACCCAAGTGAAACCATACTCTGCTAGGCAGGCCTCTGTCTGGCTCATCCCAAGTGGACAGAGAGGTGCCTCCCATCTTACTGCTTTGGGATTGAATTTAACTGCTGTGTAAACTCAGTGCCAGTTGGACAGCCCAGTGGCAAGGAGCTAAAATAAGCAAGATTTCAGTTTTCATCATTATGACTTTCAGTGATGGCTCCTCGACACTCCCAGGACAGGCCTGGCTCACCTTGGGTGACCCAGAGAGGGTTAGTTCATTAGAACAGATCTGGGGGTGCAAGCTGCTAGAAAAGTATCACCTGAGGCTGGTGGCAGTTTGGCTTAGTTCCCTGAGTTCTGGTCACAAGTGGTATCCAGGGAACATCTCCTTATTGTTCCTGTGTCCTTTTTATTTACGTTTTAGGGACTGGAGCTTTTTGGCTTCTAGTGTGTTAGTGTGAGAGCCTGGAAATAATATTGGAGGGCCCAAAGCAAACTCTTACTTAGGAAATTATTTTTATTACAGGGTTACAGATGTCTCATCTTAAAGAAATAAATATTTAAGTGACTAAGCAACATTTTATAAAAGTATAAGGAATTGCTTCTGTTACTTGAGGACAAAGCCAGTTTTCCCTGCACCTACTTTTGAAGAATAATTAGGTGTTTTTCTTAGCCCATGGGGTTCAGCCTTGATCTACAGGGAGCAGATCCCAAAGAAGCTTGTGCTGGCTCTGTCTTGTGGGCACCAGCACTGCAGGGATACTGGACCTGATGCTCCACTGGGCCCAACCTCAGCAAGCACAGCGCGCGCGCTGTGGTTCCTACTTTCATTTGTTATTAAAATAGTCATCCTCGCTGTTAGCCTGGCAGACTGCTGTACTGTTTGGGCCTGTTGGCCTACTCTGGTTCCCAAGACTGGTGTAATTAACCAGGGTGGGGGTGTTGCCATAAAACACAACAGGAAGGCAGATTCCATTGCAGTGAACTTCATTGGGTTATCCAAATGGCCTGGGATAAAAATTTGGTTGTAATGGTTATTGTTAGAAATTCCAGCACAGCTCCGAATCAGCATCCTCTGCCTGAGTTAAAAACTGTGGCTGGGGAAATGGGAAACCAGTTTTAATAGAACCAAGGCAAGGGAATTCCTTTGCAAGAGTGACACATAGATCTTAAAGCTGCTTGTTTTTGTCCAAAGCACAGTGTCCCGCATCCTTACGCCACTCAAATTGAGAAACAAACATACAGAAGTTAAGGTTTCGTCAAATTGCCCCAAGGGAGAGACCAATGCAGAAATCTTGGCTCATTGGCAAGCTGCTTTCAAAATCCAGATTAAGGAGAAAAACTACCAAATCAACAACTGTCAGATTTGTTTTCTATATGATTTAAAGTTGGCTGCCAGACTGTTCTCTTTGAACATGTGGGAAGTGACAATCAGATGTTAGAGGGCTTTTTTCCCCCCTTTTTTCTGCTAATATGGTAAATGACTCCTCTGTGGACAGGGGACTGGGGACAGGGAAAGCAAAGCTTAGCTCCGATTGACAGCAGCATTGTGTCACTGCTTCAGAAGCAGTGACACAAGGGGAATTTTTTTTTCTGATTTTCATTCACTGGGTCAGGGGACAGGGTGGTGAGGACAAGGTAGTAGTCTAGCAGTGACAAGTGTGTTTCTAGAGAGTTCTTTGCCTAGGGAAGTTGCTCTGCTTGTAACATTGGAAGGTTAAGATTTTTTTCTTTGATGTCTCTGCCTTTCTTTTACTCTTAATTCCTAGTGTTTCTTGCTTTTGCAAGGAAAAGGTTGCAAGTAAAAATGGGGAAGGAAACAAAGTTTAGGAGGTGATAAATTTGATCATGTCAGTGCAAATCTACTGTTTTGTAAGTTTTTAAACCCCAGCTGGGCCTTTTTTAGCAAAATGCCTGGACTTTATCTGCCTTCTGGGCTGTTTTACCGCTAGAGGGTTACCGTGCTGCCTTGTCACTGTGAGGATTAACGGGGGTGTCAGTGGCGATGTTACCCCTCTGGAGTGGTCTTAGCTAGGCTCGGTCCTGGCTCAGCTGCCTGCTGTTTGAATTTTGCCTCTCAGATCATCCCTCCCAAACCCATTCCTCTCCCTGGAGTCAGGTCTCAGGGTGGAGTGAGGTAGGCCAAACCTGTGCTACCCTCCCGCCCACTGCCCCGTTCTGGCTGTTGCTGGTTTTGGACTGAAGTCGTTGAATCCTCTCTTAAATGATTATCTTGACTTTAATCGCAAGTAGATCTTTTTGGGACAACAGTTAGGAATGTATGGAGTATCTTCAGTCATCAAGGAGACTCCAACTGGAACTGGGAAAACTGGCTCCATGGGGCCTGGTGAAAAGACGTTGGAATTTTCATCTGAGGCTGATTTCATGCACCGTCCTGAAAGTGATTTTGGCCACAAACCTTTGATCTGGAGTGAGACCCCTGCCCCCATACTTTTAGAAGCAGCAGTTGGTAACTGCTTTGTAAATTGGGGAGGGGGTGTTAAAGAGCAGGTTGAGTACCTGGGGGTGGGGATCAGGGGCAGTTGAGCGTGGGTGGGGTACAGGACAGGGAAGGCGCAATGGGGCTCCTTAATTGGTAAGAAGGACTGAACCTTGGGGTTAGGCAGAAGAGGAGTTTTGCTTGTTTCTTGGTTATTTTCAACTCTATCCAGGAATATGACGTATTCGGAGAGTATTGGTTGAGCTAGATTTTGATAATCGGTCCCTGTGCATGTCCATCATAGGCTCCGCATTTTAGTGCTGTTTCATCCAGAGTGGACGTGTGTCTTCTCATTTGAACTCCCTTCTGATCAGAGAATGGGTTGGAGTCAGATTAGCTGAGTGTAGAAAAGACTGCTGGGCTTAATTCAGTGTCTGATTTCAGCCTTGAAGCCCCCAAAGTCCTGTAAGTGCCTGTTCAAATATGAAAGTCTCCTTTTGCTGTCTAAAAAGCTCTTTTTAAAAAAGAGTGTATGCTCCCGGAAGTCTATAAAAAAGTGCGTATGTGTAGACATGAACTTATTTGCTTTCCGCACTTACGGTCTCTGAGTGGCCTATTTTGGACCTCTTTGCTCTTCCTGACAACTTTGTCCAGTGGAAATATGCTAAAGGACACGTGGGTGCTTTTTTCTGCTCCTCAGCAACTTTTTTTTTTAAACAATTTTTCTTAACTGCTCAAGAAACAATGCAAGCCTCTTCCACCGTTTCAGGCGCTGCTTCCTAAAATGCTCTTTGGCTCAGGGCCTTGGTTCTTAATGTACATTTGGCTGGCCGGGGGAGTGGTTTTTGCTTTCCTTGTAACAGCTCCACTATTTCTCTGTGGAATATCTGCATCCTTGTTAAAGTGTCAAGTCAACTTCTGGACGCATAAGGTAGAGGCCCATAGATTTCAGCATGTGTGTTAGGCAGTTGATGTCACTCCTAAAGCAGCAGTTTTTAACTGCCATCTCTGTTCGGCCAGGTTCTCAAATGGTGTCACTTCATTATTTTTGACGAACAGTCATTGCTGGGAGAAGGCATTCAGGAAGACCTTCAGTCTGTCCACCTGACTGAAGGAGCCTATGTTTCAGCGGCCCAGGTCACTTACCTTTTCCTAAGGTGGTATCTTACCCACGTTTGAAGGGCAGTTCTAGGTAAAGGATGGCAGAAGTGAAAATGGTAGAGTGTCCCCCCACCCGCACCCCCACTGCTGCTTTATTCGTTTTTCAAAAGAGGAAATTGAAGCTCCGTATTCGTTCAACAGGTATAACTCGTGGAAAGCACAGAACTTTTACACCATTTACGAAAAGACCATCAATTCATTTTGCCCTTGCTGTGGGAAACTAAGCATTGTCCAGACAGTGGAGAAACTGGGTGACAGCAAGTCCTGGTGAAAACTTCCCAGTGGCTAAGGGGGGTGGCTGCTTCGGTTTTCCTCAGGGGAGACCCTGGTGCAGGAACCACATGCCATTAGTGAATTATCCTTTGAAATAGGGACTTGGTGGCTCACACTCAGTTTTGTGGGAGCAGCAGAGGTGAGTCAAATTAGCTCATTTCTTGGAAAATCTGCCTCCGTGAACCCCAGCCCTGTTGAGCCTAGACTGTGTGACTTTGTGTGACTTTGAGCCGGTTTCTTAATATTGCCCAGCTTCATTATTTCATCCATAAAATGGGCATGCTATGCACTTTTATATCTGTAGTGGGAACGCAGTGAAATAGAAAATAGAGCTTCACGGGACGTAGCATTTGGGGGGCTCTCACAGAGTTAATTCTCATCCCATATCTTTTTCCCCTTTTATTTGGTTCCTGTTGATATTGGCTGCTACCTTTCATTTCCCAACAGCCTGTTGGAAATCAATGCATAGGTCCAGTATTTCTCTGCTTTTCCCCTCTGGGCTAGGAATACAGTCAGCTCTTTTTGACATCTTGCAACTGTGTTCAGGGGTGCAAGGGTCTGCAGTAGTTGCGGTGTCCCCTGTCTGCCCTAGCGCTCCCCAGCCCTCCACACATGCCCCCCCGCCGCCCCCAGCTGGCAGGCAGCCTTCTTCTAAGTGAGCAGCCCCCTCAATGACCCACCTAGAGAGGCCTTCCCAGGCTGGCTTGTATATGCTAATAGGCCTGACTTGTCCTGGCTTGTTTGTAGTGATTTGTGGAAGCATTTATATGCAAATACTATCAACTTGCTGAGTTAATTATCATGTGCCTCCCCCTACCCCCTCCTGCATTGCCTCCTAGTCTGCTTGGTCTGTTCTCATTCAGCCCTGCTCTTTTCCAGTCTTTGCCTCCCCTGTCAGTTGCCCTATACCCTTTCTGTACCTGTAGGGCCAATCACAGCTTCACTGCTCAGTTGACTGTCACAGGAACTCAAGCCTTGCCATGTGGCCAGACATTGGTGACCTGGGTGTGCCAGGGGCTGGCCAGTTCCAATCCTGCAGGAGAAGCACCTGGCGCATGCAAGTGCACCTAGCTCACACGCTCTGAGCTTTGAACCCCATTTTTACCAGCTGCTGTGACAAACAGCTGCCCAGACATACCAGTCCTTGACACTCAGTCCCTCCTCTTTTGAGAAAGTGGTTATAATGTTTAAATTAATATTATTTCCCTGCATTGTTGAGGCCACTTAAACACATTACCAGTTTTGAGCCCTGGAGGCTGTCCCCTCCTGCTCTAGCTTGGAAATCTAAGCGGACCTCAGACCTAGTTTCCTGGTTGTATTGAGGTTTTTGGGGGCGGGCAGTTCCCTATGGGGGAGTGGGCTGTGTGTGTAGCATCTCTGGCTCCTCCTCTCATGCCAGTCACACCTCCCTCTCTGTGAGAATCAGAACTGCCTCTAGGAGTCGCCTGGGGAGGTAAACTCGCCTGGCGGGAGAAGCACTGGGGTAAAGGTTGCACCTGTTTCTCCTGGAGGAAAAGATGACAGGTTCCCAGCCCCTCCTTCGAGTCAGCTCCTCTCTCTGCAGCATGAGTCTCTGTGAGTTGAGCAACCTTGGAATTTCTGATTTGATCCATCTGATAATCAGATGTTACAGTTTGCTTAATTTTATGGTGGGCTTCTTAGGGAATAAAGATCGGCACTCTTTCCTTTCAGGCCAGTGTTTGGGGTGGTAACCTTTCCCCACTCTGGCCTGCTGCCCTGCTGCCCTACAGAGTGCAAGCCCCATGTGGAAGTGTATATTTGCTGGTAGATATTCATTAAAAAAAATAAGAAACAGGTGGAACTAAGTTTAAAACTTTTCCTTTTTTTTGGTACTGGGAATCAAACTCTCGACCTTGCGCTTGCTGGTCAGGACCTGTGCCACTGAGCTATATGCTAGACTCCTAAAACACAAATTTTATACATAGTTTTACTGTGACATTATTCTCTCAATATTTGAAATTAACCACTCAGCAGCCATTAGGGAATGGTGACTACCATATTGGACATTTCTCCTCTAGGATGACTCTGGTCCTTTCCAGCATAAAGTCAGGTCATTTTCTATAGTTACTGAGTCAGTGGTTCTCTCTCTCTCTCTCTCTCTCTCTCTCTCTCTCTCTCTCTCTCTCTCTCTCTTACAAGAAAGGTCTTTGTGTTCATTCTCTCAATGGTAGGGCCTTGGCTGCACAGCTGTGGCCTGGTGCTGAGGCCCAGGGAGCTGGGGCTCTAATCTCTGGGGAAACTCCCCCGCCTTCATGGAGGAGGCCCTCTGGGCAGCACCCTGGGCCCAGCCTGGAAAAGGGTAAATATTCCCAGGACTCCACAGACACTTTAATACCGCACGGAATAATGGGCCAGGTTAATTTTGTGTACAAGGTCTCTCTTGTTGGACACGGGGGTGAAAGTCCACAGATATGACCCGAAATAGGGGAAGGGCCTACTGGGATGACCTTGTTTTGGAAAATCTAAAATGGAATACTGATGTTTGAGATCTAAGAGGGAGATGTATGTGTGTGTTTGGGCCTACAGATAAGGTGAAGAGTATTTTAAAAGTTACTTTAGTGCAACCTCCCAGATAACCACATGCCTGGGGCCAGTTACAATTTATGGCCAGCTGGTAGTCACTGCTATGTGCTGTGCTGGCCTCACTTTATCTTTGGAGTCCAGGCTCTGTAGCTTAACTGGTAGTACTCTGTTGTTTATTTTATCTTTTTGGAGGGAGGGGTTAGAATGGGGGTTTTGATCAGGTTTTGTTAGTGAAGCATAACGGCATTTTGTAATACACAAAGAGCTGTTCACATATTTCTGCTCCTGGGTGCTCAGGGATGTGTCAGTTTTTACTGTTGTAATGATAAGATACACTAGGGTTCTACACTCAGGAGTTGCCAGGAACTTGGGGTGCAGGTCCCCATCCTGACATAATAAGCCTGCCCAGACTTTGTGCTGGGGAGAGTGTGGAGGCCTGAATGTAGATGTGAGCCGGGGATTTCTTTCATCTCTGAGGTCAGCTCTTTTCTGTGGCCTCTTCACTTACTGCAGCTTCATGGCTGCCTGGCCAGCACACCCAGTTCACTGTCCTAGGAAACAGCATGGCTTTGGAGGGTGAATCCTGGTTATTTTCTAGACAAGAGATGAGCAGTGGCATCTCATGCCACTGGGATCTTTTTCCCTACACCGTGTCATTCTAGAATAGCGGCCTGCCTTCTAAGTAGGAGAGGTCCAGAATTACACCAAACCAGGGCGGAATTTCATTAATGCCTTTGTGTAGTGACTGGGTTGATAATCATCTCCCTACCCCAATATTCCTGGGAGGGACTTTACATTAAAAATATACTCTTAGATTTCACTTTTGGAAAAAAAATAGCATGCTTTTGAGCTTGTGTGGACTTTGGATGTGGCATTTAGTTGTCACTTAAGTCTTATGTTGTTGTTTCTCATTTGTAGTTTGACACAGAATAACTGTTGGGGACTTTTAACTGTGAGATAATAGGATAACGTGAAACTTCTCTTTGGGCTTAATCTATAGAAATAACTCCTTTGTTGATAGTTTGGAGCAGAAAGTTTGTGGCTATTTATTTTGAGACTGGAGGATGTAGCCTGTAGTAGGTTATTTTAGATCCTTCATACTATTCCATAAGCCACTGCCATCTGCTTTGAAAAAAAAATTATTTTTTCCTTTTAAATCCTCTAAGACAAAGGGACCTGGAAGCTCAGACCTGTCCTGCCACATTCCTGAGTAATTTGGTTTTGATTAACCCATGGAGAGAAGTTGGTTTCTCCTAGCGACCGACAGACCGAAGGAAGGGCTGGGACCGAGGGGATCAAAGCGCCTGGAGGGGCAGTTCACCTAATACACAAGGCCCCCTCCCTCTCCCTCCTCGCCCGGCCCCTTGCCCTCTCCTTTCCCTCTTCCTCTTCTCCTTCTCAAGCCTCTGCTCTCTCTGTCTTTCAACCTCTCCCTCTTTAGAAAGCCCTGGCAGGAGTTATTTCCACTTTCCGACTCTCCACGTGGAAGTGTCTCCTAGACCTTGTGGTGGACGGACCAGGGTGGATTCCTCCCCCTCTTTCTTCTTAACCACCCCCCCACAAAGCTGCAGAGCACATTCCTGTGCTAATCCTGCTGCTGGAGGAATGCAAATGGCTGTAATTGTGTGCCCCAGGATGGGCTGAACGCATCTGTGCAGCTTTTCTTCTTTGAGGAGGTGGCTAAAAAGTTCATTTACATAGAGAAATGAGACTGGCCTGTGATCCCTTGTGGTAGAATAGGCACTTTCTAATAGGAAAGGGGCCCCACTCGTCTGTGGTGGCTTGGCCTCCCTCCACCTTCGCTTTCTACTTCGTGTGTGTGTGTATGTGTGTGAGTGTGTGTGTGTGTGTGTGTGAGAGAGAGAGAGAGAGAGAGAGAGAGAGAGACAGAGACAGAGAGAGAGAGAGAGACCAAGCTTCTGCTGGGGCAGGGTAGTTAAAAGGGGTGCTGTGAGCTAGATAGTACAAAATCAAGCTGCAGTAGAGAATAGACATTGTCTTGGGTTATCCTCCTTTTAAACCATGATAAACAACTTTTCACTGTATTTTTTTAAAGCATGCCATGGTGCCCAGAAGCAGTTGATATTTTAGAATTGCTGCTCCACTCTTGAGCTAGTCCATTTTTGGTGCACATCTGACCCTACTTTTACTTTTCTTTGTTTACATAATACAATCTGGATACTAAGATTACTGAGCCAATTAGAAGTATCACTTGGGAGTCGGTACATTGAAGCTTTAGGGTGATATTCACGATAGTCAAGAAAAATCTCTTAGTCACATCCAAAAACATGTTTCACCTCCCTGGTTCTGAAGTTGAAAGACTGGCAGGGGCTCTAGGACCCTACTGTCCAGTTGAAATACAGAGCAAATCACTTAGTCCCAAGTTTTCCAGTAGCCACATTCAGGAGTTAAACAGAAGCAGGTGTAACTTTAATAGTATATTTTATTTAGTTCAGTTTGTTTCAAATGTTAATTAGACAAAGGATCAGCATAATGAAAACTGTTCATGAGATCCTTGTATTGGCATCACAGTTTTGAAATCCTGTGTGTATTTTATTCTTACACACTAGCCACATTTCATAGGCTCAGCAGCCACGATGGGTTGGTAGCTGCCTACTGGACCATGCTGCTCTGGACTGAGAGACCTACTCTGGTCCTTTCAGTGGATGAAGACATCCTAGCACCTGCTGCTTCCAGTTACTGGAGTTTGGTGGTGCCACTTGAATCTGTACACAGCTCCCACCACATCCACTTGGGATTGTTAGAAGGCAGGAATGGGATGCTGGTGTGGGCAGGTGTTTTGTCAGCTGCTTCCTGGCATACAGGTGGGCCGTGGAGGAGTTCACTTGGCTTCCAAAGCTAGTCCCAAGTCAGAACACCACAGCAGCAGCAGGGAAGAAAGCTCATGTGTGCAAGTGCTGGTGTGTTTATCTCCACGGGCCTTAGAGGTGTTGCAGAAATCACAGATGAACACAACTGCAAGAAGCTGCTAGAAACTGTCCTTTCACCCTCTCCTGTGTGGCGGGATTGGGGTGGGAACAGAGCCTAGACAGTCAGTGGGGTCCTTTCCCCACACTGTGCTGACATCGCCTGTGTCCGTGTTGGTGGCCCAGGATCTGCACAGTGCGCTGCGTGGGGGGGACTTCCTTTGGGGGCTCCAGGGCTGCTCCATGGAGAAGAGAGAACTGCTGTTGGTGAGGTGGCCAGTCCCAATGGGAACCTGCTTCTCTTCTCCTGGTGTGTGTTTGGATTTCCAATTTCTTTCATTATTCTGATGCCATGGGATGGAAACCTCTTTCCCTTGTCTAGGGCTGGTGGGCTTTTCTGATTGGAGGAAGAGAACAGAAGGGACAAAGGTGATAAGGACAAATCAATCATGGCTTTGCCAGTGAGGGTGAGAGATGACATCAGAGTCTAGTCTAGAGTGTGTGTGTGTGTGTGTGTGTGTATGTTTGCACGTGTGCACGGGGGCTAGGAATTGAACCCAGGGCCTCTTGCGTGCTAGGCCAATGGTCTGTCACTGAATTGCACTGTTTCTGAGCCCAACTTTTATTGTTTTAGGAGGTTGTTAATATGTTGTGGATACTTTTTTGTTCAACTTGTTCACCCAAGAAGGAATTTCTTCCCAAAGTGAGGTGACTTAAATCCTCTGATATCATAGTTCTTACTAAAACAGAGTCCCTGGCTTCTAGCAGAAAGAGCAACTGTGAACTGTGTCCTACGGAGCGTGCTTCCCTCAGAGTGACGTTAAGTGCTGGTGTCTCCTCACTATTGATCCTCACATTCCTTCGTCAATGTGTGTGATCAGAACAATTTTCCCTGGTCATTGCTGTTCCCAGGGCACCCAGCCAGCCTCTGTCTATCCAAGGCCTTGTTTAGGAGGCTGGTGGGATTTGTATCCCTGGTAAACTGAGAAGTGGGTGTGGATTGGGGTTTTTAGGGAGGGGAGGTATCTAATTCCTTTAACAGGCTGCCTTCCTGGGCTGGCTGGGGAAAAAAAAGAAAACCATGAAAGTGTGAGGTGGAAGCTCCCCCAGCCCCTCCGCTGGGGACAGGCGTCACAGCTGTCTGACCCCGGGTGAAAAGTTCAAATCTGCATTTAAAAGGAGTGCCACAACCCACCCCCCCTTCTCCCCAGTCAAGTTGAAACTGTTCTTGTCCTGGAGGGAAGGATCAGGCCTTGCACCGGGACATCAAACAGCTCTAGTTCACTTGGGCTGAGACCTGATGGTGCTGGGGGACTTTGAGAAGACAGGAGAGGGAGTGGGAACTTTTCTAATAAGGAGTTCTTGAATAACAATAGTTGTTGAGGACTAACTCCTGGAAGTGCCTGCGGGTGTGGATTTCTTCCTCTGTCAGGGTTGAATTTAACCCCTTTCCTCTTGGAGAGGCTCTCTAAAGTCTTTATGGGTTGTGCGGAGGTGCTGTCATGGCCAGAAGGGATGCTGGGTAGGTGGAGCAGGGTGGCATCAGGTGGCATTTAGGCCTAGGGGGATCGCTCTCTGTCTCAGTCTTGTGGTTTGGAATGCATGCGTGCACTGCTGGGCCCCCTGAGAAGCCCACCAGTCCCTCCTCAGTATCCTCCTGCTGGCCCCCAGAGAGGACTGCAGTTTTCTATGGCTCCAGTGCATAGGAATGAAGATGGGCCCTGTGGAGTCCAGGAAGTCTTAAGTGAGGGAAGCAGAGTGGGTAGAGAAAGAGCACGGCTTGCGTGGCCCACACTGAAAAGTGACTGACACCCACCTTCCTCACTCTTCTGTCGCACCCTCCAGTACTTCTGTCCCGAGCCGGGGCTGTTACAGCCCTGCCCGAGCCCTGCCCGGAAACCCCTCAGTGCAGGCTCTGATTTGTTTACTTGAGCATTAGGTGAATGTAAACAGTTCAACCTCTCCGATTTTACATCCCTAAAGGGTCAGAGTGTGAATACAAATGGGTATTAGGCCCCTGTGGTTTCAATGACTTTCCTCCACCCCCTCCGGGTGCTAACTAGCAGGTCTTTAACCTGCCAGAGGAGGAAGAGAGGGACCTCTGCAAGTTTCGGAATTTCCAGAGCTTTTTTTTCTAACTTTTGTTTTTTTTAAACTCCTTAGCTTTTGACAGTGGTGTTGCAAGCCTCGCTCTCTGTGGGACTCACAGTTTTAGGGTGCAGAAGAAGACATTTTCTGTCCAGGGGAGAATTCAGCTATTTTGATCTCTTGTTGGAGGAGGAAGAGTTTTCTAGGTTCCCAGGTCTTGGCCCAGCGCACTTGCCCTGGAGCAGTTGCCTGTTGTGTTGGTGGAATCCTCCAGTGTGATCAGAGCACACCTTTGTTTTCTTCTTTCTGAACGTCTTCATTGGGAAAGGGTGATCAGAAGCATAGACTTTGGAGCTCTCTGGACTTTGCAGTCCCCACAAAGTGTGGTCTCCAGGAGTGGGTGTCAGTTTGGCTAGTTTTTAACACATCACCTTACTTTGTCTCTCACTGGTGCGAGGCACACTTTTTTTTCTTTAGTGGATCTTAGGAATCCAGAGTCTGAGGGCCCCGCCAAGCCCCTTTTCTGCAAGCTTCTAGAGTGTGCATTCTGTCAGGCTGTGGGTAATCTCTAAAGTTTCAGTGCCTTCACTCCCCATGCCATCCCTCCCTCTGGATGCCACACCCCTATCCTCAGTTCCTGAAAGGGCCACCCCTCTTTTCAGTCAGAGGGCCACTGTGACCTGCAGAGGAAGGAGCAGTGTGTCTCCCTCCCTGTACCATTGTGTTCTGCTTCATGCGTTCAAGGCCCTGCATTCTGTTCGCTGCGGTGGCTCTGAGTCCAGTCACGCCATCGAAGGGGCATTTTAATTAGCAGTGCCTTAGTCATTAGTGAGTTATTGTTTTTGTCTGGAAACACTTAAGTACTGTTTACTCGATGTCTCAATGAAATGCAAAACAGCAATTAAGCAGAAATTTGTTGTATGAGGCAGGGACCAAAATGGATCCTCAAAAGCCAGTTGTGGTTCCCCCATACCAAGGAAAATCTCTTTCCTCTTTGGCCTTCTGATAACTGGAATGTTCCAAATCCTCAGTTTCTTCTCCGACCTGCCCCCTAGAGTTATCGGATAGAAATACTTGGGAGCTTGGCAGCTTCCTGTGTCTTTCCTTCATTGGCACGAACATTTAGATTTGACAAAGTGTTAATGTTTACTTTTTTCCCCTAATTTTGTTTTTTGGTTGTTATTGGTGACCTGGAATATTTCAACATCCTTTTGATTGGAGGTTGTTTGTGAAAAGTGTTGCATATCCTTATGTGATGATTTATAAGACTTGAGTATGTTTTCGTCATCCATTCTTGAGACATTGTTAGTCTGATAGACCCTTTGTGACCACTTGGGAGTGTTGGGATGATGGGATAATATGCCTTTTACTTAAAAAAATCTTTCTATCGATCAATGAAAAAGAAGTTGAAGATAAAGAATTCTGGCTGAGGTGGAGCGGAGAGTGAGTAGAAGGCAAAAATAAATAAAAAGGAGTATTCATGTGACCGTCATGCAACTCGGGTAAGTCCCATTGAACCCAATGGAAGGAATTGCTGTAGAAAGAACAAAACAAACAGCTCCCTCCAAGCACCTCTGCTTTGCTAGTCCCTCTCCCCTTACACGTTTCACGGGAAATGGAGTCATGCAGGGAAGCTGAGGGGCCATGTCAGGGGGCACAGTAACTCTGAATACATACTCTTGGCCTTCTGTGTGGGAGACACATTGGCCTAAAACTTCTTTGCACCAAGTTCATCACTGGGACCCCAGTTTCTCCTTGCTGTGGCTCTTACCTTGCGCTTCCTGTTTCTTCCTTTTTTCCCCCCTTGTTCCCTTCAAACAATATCTTCTGACTTCCAGATTTCTGATAAATTGATAAGAGGCATTGCGTGAGTCAATAGAGCTGTAGACACTTTGCCAATATAACCCCGGCTGTATTGATCTGCCAGTAAATTAAAGTCTTACTTAGAGGCTGCCAATATTTCTAATCTCCTGCCTCACCAATTACATCCTCCCAGCTACCTGGAAGGAGGACTTGAGCCTTTGAACCTTTGTGTTGCTATTGGAAGGGGGCAATGGCCTTCCATGGAGTAGGGGCTGCTTGCCTTGCCTATCTGGTAGGAGAAGGGGGAGTGTGGAGGAAAATGAGCCAGCTTACGTCCTTGTGTGCAATCTGTTTTCATGCTACAAGGTTCATTAGGCAAAATTGCTGGAAAACAAATTCCATCATGGTGGTCACGTACATTTTATACCAAGTCTGCAGACTGCTCTTGCCTTTGGATGGATTCCAAGTTTGGAGGTGGAGAGAGTTGACAGTAGCTAGTATTGAGTATCTTGGGCATGTTTTACGACTTTCACTTTCTTCAAAAAATGTGGACAGCCTTTCTATTGCACTGGGAGAGAAATGGGGATTTGATTAAAAGCTAAGTTACTAGTGTATTTCTCAACAAACTAAACCATGCCCAAGAATTCGTGAAAAAGATGTCAAGAATTAAGATGCACTGGAAGTGGGTGTATGTGCATGATTTTTTTTTTTTTTTTTGGTGTGTTGTCTTACATTCTCATTGGAGTAGAAGTATGAGAGAGGGAGAGTTTATCTCTGTGTCCCTTGTAACTTTTGCCCATGGTATCTCTATGGTGGTCCTCTCTCTCCCATTTGTCTGAAGTAGAGAAATAACAGCTTCCCCAGGTCCACACAGGAATAGTGGGGGCTTGCTGAGTTCCCTGCCCCTGCCGGGATTCCCACTTCCGCAATGTTGGTGTGAGCAGTTGTTCCTCTGATAAAACTCTTCAAGTCCTGTTTATGTGATTGGCTTTGGGACTAAAGCTCCAGATAAATGCTGTATTCTCTCTAATACTCCGGGGTGGGGTGGGGGAATCAATGGGAGGGATAATTCTTCTCTTGCCCAACACTCACACTTCTCAGGTGTTTTTACCTTTGGCGTCACTCAAAAAATATTGCCTTTAATGGAGAATCCAGTCCTGGAGTCCTGTCACTTCTCCAGCTCTCTGAGGAAGGTAGTGTCAGGAGGCGCCTGTGTCCTCTGTAGAAGGAAGAATAGCTTGGACCCTGTGTCCGGGAGGAAGATGCTGGCGTTTTTCTCATTCTCTTCTTCCTCTCCTTACCTCTCAAGTGGGAGGAGTGGCAAGTGAGTTCAGGTCAGGTTAAGTGGGAAGCGTGCCAGTGGGGTACAGCAGTGGCAAAGTCATGGAGTTCACGTGTGGGGCCGGGAGGAGGTGTGAGGCGCTGGCTGAGGCAGAGAAGGAAGCCTGTCCAGGGTTGCCAAGGTCTCCCCCAGGCTGGCCAGAGGACAGCTTCTCCACGTGCTTCCTTGGCTCCCTTGGGCTGCCAGGGAAGATGTCAGACAAGGAGAAACCCCAGGAGGTCGGGATTGACTTTCTCCTTTGTTTGCACTGCATTGTATTGGAGGAGGTGTTTAAGTCTTGTTCACACCTGTCGAGGCTGAAGCCTGGCTTTGAGAGCGGTTTGTAACAAGACTTCTGTTGTTGTTGCCGCCCCACAAGGTTTCTAGCTCACAACAGAGGAACTTTATTGTAGCAACTTGTTAATGTTCAATTAGGCAAATTCTGAATGCCCTGAGGGCAATGGAAGGGCTTTCTGACTTTTCCTGGGTGGCCTACTGCCCCTGTGCCCAGGGGTGGGGAACCGTGGCCCCTAGCTCCCGCGGCCCACAGCTGGGCTGTGACCTGCGCCTGAGAGGTGGGTTGAGGCTGGAGGATGGAGGGCGCGGCTGCTCTGCAACCCGAGTTGTAACAATCCCCCAGCTGTTAGCACTTGTTGCTGCTCCCAGCCCTGGGAGCGGCAGATGCGGTGCCCCAGGCATGGCTGGTGTGCTTATGGCTGGGTTGGCAAACCTGTGTGTGGCAGCCTCAGCATCACAGCCAGGCAGTGGAACCCTGTTATCTTTGGGAATCAAGCCTTACTGGCCACACCTGGGTATGTGCTGGCACTCTTCCTGGCATGAGTTTTCTTGAATGACTGTCCAGCCTTCTGAGGGGCAGTGCTTTCCACCTCCTGCTGGACTGAGGTCTTGAGATCTTGGAAAGGCAAAAACAGGAAGTGCATTGCTCCAAATAGGAGTTCTGACTGGCGGGTTGCTTATGTATTCCCACGTGGACACAGTTGTCTGACAGTTGTCTTTTTATGGGGGGGGGCACAGAAAAAGGGGAACCCTTAGGACTGGAGCTCTGCTTTAAAAAGGATACTGGAGAGTTTCAGAGAGACTGTGTCCCAGTCTGTCCTCACTAGGCCAACTGTCACCCTGGCTGCCCGGAAGGAGATGGGAGCTGGGTGTTCACTCCCCTGTCTCTAGGAGGCAGGGACCTGGCAAGGTCTGGCTGTAAAATATTGCCCCCGTGGCAGCCTTGCTCCACAGTGTTGAGCGATGAGGAGGGCGAAGCACCCGGCAGTGTATTAAACACTAGTTGAGCACAGGAGGGGCAGTATATCACAGGAGAGAGATAAGCAAAGTTCTCTGATAGTGGATCAATAAAGGTTAGTGACATCATATCTCAAAGTGAGGGAACCTGCTTTCTGCACAGCCATTTATCAGATCCCAGCCTGGAAGGGCATTAACCCCTTTCTGGCCAGATTTCTTCTTACTGAGCATAGACCCAAATTCTTTCTTGGGAAGGGGCTAGGGAAAGAGGGAAAGTGTTGCTCTATTCTCCGCTACACTATATTTAAGGAAACTACACATGCTGGTTTTGGAAATACCTTCTGCAGTTAGTGCCTTAAACCAGCAGTAGCTGGGCCATGCATCGTGTGTTTATGGAAAGTTTCCTTACTTTGAAATTTGTGCAGAAATTCCCATTAAAAGGGCAGTCTTTCTTTTGAAGTTTTAACAGTATGCCTGTGTGTTATGGGCACGCAGCTGTATTGACTGTTGAATACCTTGGGCCTCAGTTTTATGTTTGGTGTTTGAGAATCAGGCACTTTTGATTGGACTGGAAAGTTAAAATTGGGTAAGCCGGAGAATGATCATAATTGATCTTTTTTGGCTCTGTGGTGGTCTAGATACTTGGATGTTTTCCAGTGGGATTGGCAAACTATAACCTGTAGACCAGATTTGGCCCGACTTTGTTTTTGTGTATCCTAGGAATTAAAGGTGGTTTTTACATTTTGGGGGAGGAGTACCAAGTATTGAACTGAGGACCTTGTGCTTGCCTGGCAGGTGCTGTGCCACTGAACTATGTCCCTAGCCCCCTACATTTTTAAATGGTGGGGGAAAAGAAAAAGTATTATTTCGTAGTGCATAAACATGTGCACAATTTGTGTTTGCATCCATAAATATTTACTGGCAAACAGCCTTACTTGGCCACTTGTGTTTTGTCTCTGGCTGGTTTCAAACAGCAGCACCCCAAGTTGAACAGTTGCAGTGAGAAGACACAGCCAGCAAAGCCTCCAATAGGTACCTCTCTCTTTATGGAAAACAGCTGGCCCCATAGTCTGCTGTAATCACAAATCTACTAACTGTGTGACCTTGGGTAAGTCACATAACTTCTCCTTCATGTCAGTTTTATTGGTCTCTCTAATACAGTCTCTTCTCCTGCCTATTCCGGGGCGTTCTGAACATCAAGTGAAAATGGATGAGAAATAGTTGTGAAAAACAGCTTACATCTGCAAAGTGCCCCGTGTTAGATTAGTAGACTGTGCACTGTCAATTCACGTGAGATTGCTAGGCCCCGTTCTTGGGAACGTAACCCCTGGTGTAAAAGTGTGAGTCTGTCAAAGTTGTGTAACTATTTTGAGTTGAGCGAAGTTTGAGGTTCTTTGTGAATACTTGAAGGCATGCATCTTCCTGCAGTGAACATCTTTTGCTTTGCAAAGGAACATCAATTTTCCTCTGTGACTGCTGAGATTTTTATCCTTAAAGAGTTGAATCACTTCTTTCCTTCCCATCAGTGATTTATAGATGGGGAGAGGAGGCCTTTTCCTGTAGGTCTCTGACTGTTTATCTTTTGGTTGGGCTCTGACAATCCGCTGGCTGGGATGTTCCCTTTGGCTAGGGTGTTGGGGGCCAGATGCCAGTTGTATGACTGGGGGCAGCTGGGGGAGGGGTGAGGCTAGAGATTCCAGCCCAAAGCTAATGGGCTGATGTCCAAGTAGAAAGTGTATTTTCATTGAGGAAGTGTAGGTATTAGAGAAGCCTGGATTACTGTGTGATTGTGCTGTCAATACTGCCGTATTGAGTCCGTGAGAGCCTGCACAATACGGGGAAACACTTAACTCACTACTGCTGCTTATTGAGAAGCCAATAGCAATTTACTTGCTGACACTTGACATCAAATCCATTCCCAGAGGTACAGCTCCTGCAAACCACCATGGTGCTCCCTCCTCTGCCTGGGCCCCCTCTCCTACTTTGGGGACCCTTCCAGGGTGTGCATCCTGGGGTGGTGGTTGCCCCCAGTCAGGGAGGATGTTTCCATTTAACTTTCATGACTGACAAGACATTGTCTTCTCTTAATCACTCTCCATCTTGTCTTCTTTCAACATGTGCTAAATGACCCTCTCCTGGCTCCTCCCTGGGGTATGTGTTTTCTGCACGTGGGAACTTTCTCCTCTCTTCATAAAACGTTACTTCCTTAAAGTGGATACATGAGGAAATCATATGTGGGAGACCCTGAAGAAAGGCTTGTCTCCAGGAGATGGGCGCATGTCCGGGGGAACAGTCCAGGCTGGAAGAGAGTTGCGTTGGGGAGTAGAGAGCCTCCTGTGGTACCTCATTCAAGAGACAGAGTCTCGCTGTGCCCTGCTTGGGGCGATGTGTGATTTCCCTGTTCATCCTTTTACTACTGGACTCTGTCTGCAAAGCGTCTGGCTGCTGGATGTCTAGTGTTTTTACATAGCCAAGTGCTTTAGATGCCTCCAGACCTTGGGTTCTTTTCTGAATAATTAGCTCACAAATCACAACCTGTGTCTGAGAGGTGAAACCTAATTAACACATCGTGATCTAGGAGTGACCAGCCCAAGGCGACCATTGGCTCCTCTCTAGCCCCAGTGAATGCTGGTGCGGTTTAGTTTTTTTTTTTTTTCCTCCTTCATCTGTGCTTTGGGACCCCAGTCCTCTGATTCTTTTAGTGTACCCTCTGTGGGCTAGTTTGTAGCCGCCACTTGGTGATTGGGTGAAGGAAGAATTAGATTTCAGTTGTCAAAGTTGGATGGCATCAAAGCTAGCCTTGTAGGGGAGTGGAAAAGACTTTGCCTGTGGTGTATGAAGGCTTTATGGAGACTACCATCAATTTAATGGAGTCTGCTTCCAATCTGGAAATTTCTCCTCCCCTGGGAGACTGGCCAGCCTCCTCTTCATGCCTTCCCTTCCCCCATCTTTCCTGGCTCACCTGCCTCTTATTTCCTCTGCCAGAAGACCTTGCTTATTTCCTTCCCATCAAGAAAGGCAGAGCTGTGTGGAAGTGAGGTTAGGCAGTTCTGTGGGTTTTACCTGTTTGCCCGTAGTCTTGATTGGGTGCCAGAATGTAGAGCAAACCTGTTTATTTTAGCACCTTCCTGGTGATGATGTGCTCTGGGACTATGTGATATTTAATTGTGATATATACACACTTTGCTCACAGGTTAACGTTCTCTGGGAAGATGAGAGCACAGAAAGGAAGGTACTCTGCCCAGTTTACAGAAGGGGAAACAGAAGCTGGTCCATGCCCCAGCTGACACCCCCAGTCTTGTCCAGACACAGAAGCCTGACTCCTTTGCTTTTTGTCAAGGTATACTGTAGATGGATCCATGTTACTTGGGCTGACATTGTGGTGTGTGTTGTCATAACGCCTTTCTCTTGGTTACAGCGTGGCTTAAGGATTGGTGGAGGTAGTGGCAAGGTGATGCAATATCTGGTGGATCATGGACCTCCTCCTGCCTGGCATGGGAGGTAATCCCCAAGTCTGTGGGCCCTGCTGTTTGGGACAGCAAGAGATACTCCCACTGAGAGCAGTGATGCTGCCTGATTTCTTGGGGAGGTTGGTTATATCTGCGCTGTTCCACACTGGCTGTCCGGGTGGATTGGGCAGTGAGAGACCCTGGTGTTGAGGCTACTTACTGACCAATATAAAGATGAGGAAACCTTGGCTTTGTTCAGGGTGGACTGCAGGCCTAGGATCATGTGGGTGCAAACTGCTGCACCTTCTAGAATTGTATTTACTTTGGTTTGAAAGAGACTCTCCAAAGCCTATAACTGTTACTTTGGCGTTGTGGCTTATAGGGGGAAGTTGGGGGAATTACCTGCTAGACTTATGTCATCTGTAGAGTTTCTCGAGTTCAGCTTTGTTTTTTCATCCTCATCCTCCAGGGCCCTTGTGCCTGAATTATTACAACACGGTCCTGGTGGGTTTCCCCTCCCATGTCTCTTTCTTCCTCCAGGCCATGTTTGTACTGGAGATTGGGATGTCCATGGTCTATAGGCAGAACTTGGCCTGTAGATATGTTTTTATCAGTATATATATATATATATATATATATATATATATATAGTTGTTTTTTGTTTTTAGTACCAGGGATTGAATTCACAACCTTGCGCTTGCCAGACAAGCACTTGTGCTGCTGAGCTAAATCCCCAGCTGCTGAGCCATTTTCTTAAAAAAAAAAAAAAAAATCAGGAAATTTTGCTACTTCAGGCCTTAGTGGGAAAGGCTGGTTAGGGCAGTGGGGCGGCCCCTCTCGGCAGGGACATGTATTTTTTAGGTCACCAGGACCCACTCCTTTTCTTTTTAATGTTCCAGTTATTACCTTGCCACCTCCTCTTACACGGCCAGCTTGGCTCCTGGGTGTCACCCGCCTGGCTCTTCTGCACGTGCTGCCTGTGCGTGCCGTGCGTGTGCTGCCATTGAATTGAAACTGTTTCAGTGGCCCTTAATGGGGTGATTTTGTCTCCCATTACCCAGGGTAAGGTGGCAGCCTGGAAACATTGGTGGCGGTTACAAGCAGGAGAGGAAAGTACTACTGGCACCCAGTGGGTAGAGACCAGGATCTTGTGCCATGCAGTGGGTAGGGGACCCCCCGCCCCTGCATTGAAGCATTATCTAGTCTAGGGCAGGGTTGTAGCTCAGAGGTGAAGTGTGTACTTGGTCTGTGCAAGACCTCAGGTTGCTTTTTTTTTGTTGTTGTTTTTTTTCCCCCTTGGGTTTTTATCCCCTGCAACACACACACACACGTACATACAATACCCACTGCTTTCTAAGAAATAGGCTCTGGGTTTCATTCCCAGCGCCTCTTCAAAAAATAAGGGCGGGAAGGAAGGAATCCAGCTGAATTGTCAGTTGTGCTGCAGTTTTGCTTGTTAGACTCCCTCGCACCTTGATCCTGTTGTAGCTGGACTTGCAATCCTGCCCCCAAGCTTGCAGACCCTCCTGGTGTCACTGCCTCCACCAGGTCTCCCTTTTGCTGTTCCTTCTTACTCTTGACCTTTGGTTTGAGAGCTTCTCCTTTTCCAGGCACTGGATTAGGTGCTGCAGGTACTGCAGTGGGGGCAAGAGGAGAAAACTCCCTGACTTCATGAAGTCCACACTATCTAACCTCCCTCAATACATAGTGAAATGAGTATTCAGGACAGTGGGGAAGGAGCACCGGGACTTGTAGGGTAAGTAGGAGGGAACATTGAGGAAGGGCCTTCGGGAAAGCTGCATCTGAGAAAGACATGAGGGAGAAGGAGCCGTCTGGACAGAGGGAACCCTTCTTTGAAAGCCCCGAGATGGAGCATACATGACGTGGCTGAGAGATTGGGACGTCCATGCAAGGGGCCTTGTGGCTTGAGCGGATGTGTGCAGAGGAAGGGCACAGTGGGTAGGGCCTCAGAGGGTACTCTGTGGGTTTCCTCTGTGCTCTGAGTGGGCTCAGTGCTTTGGGGACAGGGCTTTATCTACAGGAGTGCCTGACTCAGGTTCAGGCGGGTGCTGCTGGCTGCTGTGCTGGGACAAGGGGGCAGAATTAAGGCGACCCCAGGGAGGTGATTGTAGGCAGGTAGATGAAAAGTGGCACAGGCCAGGCTGGCCAAGGTGCAGGGCTGAGAATGGTGTATTCATTTCCTGGGACTGTTGTCATGTAGTATCACAAATGGAGTGGCTTGAAACGACGGAGACCTGTTCTCAGGGAGGTTCTGGAGGCCAGGTGTCCAAGATCAGTGTGTCAGCAGGGCACGTGTCCTCCAGCGGTTCCAGGTGAGGATCCTTCCTCGTCCCTTCTGGCTCACAGTGGCTGCTGCCAGTCCTTGGCTTGGGGCTCTGTCACATGGTATCTGCCCTCATTTTCCCCAAGCCTTCTTCCTTGCTTGTGTCTCCGTGCCCTGTCCTTTTCTAAGGCACCAGTTGTTGATGATTAGGGCCCACCTTTAAGCACTGTCTCATCATAATTTATACCCTCAAAGGACTCAGTTTCCGAACAAAGTCATATTCTGGGGCTCCCAGTAGACATGAATTTTGGGAAGCTGCTGTTCAGTTCAACCTGCTTCAGATCTGCTGGATATCTTTTGAAGGCGTACATGGGACAGGAGGGAAAGAGCAGTCAAAGGTGACCATGGGAGTTTTGGTTGAATAACTGAAAGGGTGAGATCTCTGGGGCCTTGGTTGGGCTGGCCCATGTCCCTGATCCTCAGACCCTGTGCCCTTGGTTGTCTTTGCTCTCTGTACTCAGCCCCGTTTATCTTTCCTTTTACTAAGCTACTACATGTCTGCTCAGTCTCACGTAACTTAGGCCCCTGAGTTAGCTTCTCAGATACTTAACTGTTTAATTCTGAATGTCAGGGAAAGGTGCCAAGTCCATCTGAGGAGAACAAGAAAGTAATCTAAGAGTTCATTTTTCAAAGATCCTGAGCCTGTAGCCTTGCTGTTAATCATTGCGGTTGCCTTGTAGGGTATGCAGGGTGGGGACATGTCATGATTTTTAGATGAGACTATCTCTAAAATGTCTTAGGGGAATCACTTAGCCATTGGTTCAAATGTAAATTTGAACCCAAATATGCAGGCAAGACACTGATATGGAAGAGTATCAGGGAATGGGGGGCTGTGTATTGTAGGGAGACCTTCTGCTATGTGATGTTTCTTTTGTTTTAGTTTGATTGGCTGAGACAAAAAAAGACCATGCCTCACCTTATGCTTGTACCAACAAAAATTTTAATGGGAAATATCAGGAGGGTACAGGACATTGAAGAGAGATTGAGTAGGAGTCGGCATTGGAAGCCTAAACTAATCCATTCTACTTGACTTCAGTTTCAGTAACTTTTGCTGAATCATAGTAAACGGTGCCGAAGTCAGTAGGTTGGGTATGGCCAGGGCAGCAGGTTACACAGCAGGTTCACCCCATGGGTCCCCCATTTCCTATCACTGTGTCTTTCAGAAGCTGTCTCATAGGGTTAGGGTGTTCCTGGCCCTTGCACACTAGGTGGGGATGTTTTTCTTTCAGAATTTAAGTTGAAGACCTTTTGTTTTAAAATTTCTATTAGAAAGTCAGAACCATGTCTTTATTCCTTTACAGATTGATAGCCATTCAGCCCTCTTGATGGTGCTCCTGGACAGTCTTTGTTTGACGTGGTCTGTAATTTGGTCATGATCTCCAAGGGAGTGTCCTGCCAATGTAGTTTTTGTATATAATTCATTGTAGTCATTAAACAAAACATTTAAACCAAATGTCCTGGTGCCCTTGTGGAGTGTAGGACACTGTTGGTGTGTCTCATTATAGTGATAGTGGCTTTCTCACATTCCTAGTGTTTCTTTTTCTTTCTCTTACACGCTCAGCTTTCAGACCAAGAATGTGAAAGATGTTTGTGGGAAGTTGCAGGGTAGAATGGATTTTGTCTTTCAGCGATGATAAGGAATGGTGATAGTCAGTTCCCATGGAATGTCCACACAGCCCTTTCAAAAGGTTTAAAGGGCTTGGTACACAACTCCGATAGAGCCAGAATAGATGAATGGATATGTATGGAGATATATATTATATTTTAGTGGGTTTATGCTTTGTCAGGAATCTCAGACAGTTCTCTCAATTTTCTTACCAGCGGGTTAAACAAATAAGCTGTCTCAGGAGTGCGTAGATGGAAGGAGAGCTTTTGAAAAGTCTGTAGCATGTATGTGTGTGTGTGTTTTGGGGGGAGGGTGATCCCTGAGTACCCTGTGTGCGATGAGGAGAGGGAGCTGAGAAATCGCTCCAGGAACTCGCTCAGGCTTTGCATCAAGAACTTGCTTCCTGAGAGTAATGGTGACTCACGAACTCCAGTTCATGCCCTCCAAGTAGAAAGGTCTGTGGAAGGAAGATGTTCATTTGAGAGTACAGATGAGTGCAAAGTAGAGTTGCTCAGTAGGCAGGGCAGGCTTGGGAAGGATATAGAGAGTCTAGGTGGCGTCTCCAGGTGGGCATCTTGTTTTCCTTCCCAGTGGTGAGGAAGGGTGTGTTGGTGCAGACCGGCTGGGAGAGTGGTAACTCTTGTGTTCCATGGGCACACACATACGTATGTGTCAGTGCACACACACACAGAGGTACGCTGATGCTGTTGGAAGATGTGGAGTTCCCTCTGGGGCTTAATGCTGTGTCTCGGGGCCATTTTCCTGAGCCTGTGAAGCAGGAGTGAGGCAGAACTCACTGGTCCTTGGCACCTATGGCAGCATTAGGCCATTTCCTGTGGTGAAGTGGCCACTCTTCTTACCTGCCAGGGTCAGCTTTGTAGAGTCACAAATGGCTTTCCTCTCAGCAAGATGAAAAGATGCCAGGCATTTTGCTGTTTTGTTCTCACCTTGAGGACCCTTGGAAGGTTGCGTCTAAGGGAACATGAGGACAAGAGTGGGACAGAGCAGTGTGAGGCCTCTGAGTCCACATTGCCATGGAACTGGAAAGTTGGCACAAGCACTGGTGTGCAAGCAAAGCTGGGTAGTGAGCTTTGGGGGGGTCGTTTAGGAAGGAAGATAATTTTTGAACAAGAACTGTGGCTTTCAGAATACGATCACACTGGGTGAGCACAGGGAGATTGTCTGACAGCTGACTTCGAGTGGGGGAAAGGAGGGAGGCCAGCTTCAGTCTCCAAGGAAGAAAGGTCAGCCTCTTAAGGAGGAAGATAGTATGACGAGACACAACCAGACGTGACAGGTTTAATGCAGAAGCCCTTTCTCCAAATCTCATGAAAATTATAGCCATTTGTGCCTAAAGTTAATGGTATGGCACTGGGGATTGAACCCAGAGCCTTTGCACCGAGTATAGATCCTTGGCCTTTTTCCTTTTATTTTGAGACAGGGTCTGGGTAAAGTTGCTAAGATGCCCAGACAGGGCTCGAACTTCCAGTTGTTCTACCCCAGCCTCCGAGAGTGTTAGGATTGTAGGCATGTAGTACCATGCCCAGTTTAGAGTTATATAAGATTAAAACCATAAGAACATAGACCCCTACTGCTTAATCCAAATGAATAAGAAAACCTAAATCATGGCTTGGAATTGCATGCTAATTTCTGGCCCAGCCTTTAGTATCTCCTTGTTTTTTTTTTTTAAGGTGCATTTAAACATAAGGAATGATCAGCTAACTCCCTAGGGACATGCGTTTGCGCTATGGTGGGGAGATTCTGCCCAAGAATCACCCTGCTCTTGCGTGATTCCATATCCATGGAAGGCATGGAGAACATTCTTGGTTCATACAGAGGTTAGAGTGTCTGTCAGTGGTCATTCTATAGAGGAGGAGGAAATTACCGGTCACTCTTGCACAAGGGCTTTAAATGAAGGCTATAAATTAGTCATATATGGTAGGATCTAAGGAAAACGAGATTCTGTTTCTGAGGCTGGTTTATTTGGAGGGCATTAGGAGAAGCCAGAGGTAAAGAGAAACTAGTTACATAGCATGAAGACTTTGAATCAGGGCAAACTAAAAGGCTGTCATTAATCTTGTCTGGACTTTCAAAATCCAGAGTCATATCTTTCACAAGCTGAAACTGACCGAGAACCCTTTATGGAAAATGGTTAATGTCTGTTTGTCTGTCTGTCTGTTTTTTTTTAAAAAACTACTTTATCTTGCCTAAAGTTGAGCTTTCTACAGGTGGCACTAAAATTGAATGTTTAGATCCTATTGAGTAATCCTAGTTCCCTCAACTGTAAGAACCATGATGTAATGCTTCATGTTAATTGTTAACATAATAGTTTTTTTTGTTATTAACAAAAAGACAGACAGTGTCAGCATCTGGTAGAATTGGGGCTGTGAAGGAGACTATGGGAATGGAGGGTTACATGGTCTGTCCTGTGAGTGAAGAGAGCTGGGAAGACTGGCATAGGAATGGATCTGGTGCGATCCTCCTTTGCATGTAACTGAGAATAGTCTTACAGAAGGGGGTTGAAGGGAGGAGAGGGGAATGGGAGAGGTAGAAGAAGCAAGATTTATCATGTACAGGTACAAATTCCCTATGATGACTGTTATCATTATGTATACCTAACCAATAAAAAGAAAAATGAAAAAAATGAATACATGGCTCTGTAGCAAAGCATTTTCTGTCTGGTGTTTGTGTGGGCTGTTCTTCAAGGAACCGTCCTTGATTTGGTCAATAGTGGTCTGTACCTGTGTGGTGTATAAACCCAGTCCTGGAAAGCTGGCTCCTCCAGAGGTGTTGGGCAATTGGGACCGGCCAGCAGCCAGCTTCTGATGTGGTTGGCTGCCTGGCTCACACCTCTCAGGTGCTGGGGAGAGGGTGAGATCCAATGGCCCCAGGCTACCACCTTCCAGAGCTGCCTCCTTTCTTTGTCTTCAGGAGCCCAATGGCATGGGCCCTGGCTTTCCAGTTCTTCAGGCTGGCTACTTGGCATCGCAGCCCACCTGTGGGCGAGGTTGTCTGGGCCTGTTGTCTGCCCATTTGATAAGAGCAACTATAGAGCTGGGGATTCTTCCTGGTAGATTTCTTAGGCCAGTGTCTCCTTTTAGATAAAATAAAAATGGAGCACACATATATTCTTTGTTTAGCTACTGTATGTTTTATCATTTCTTTGGTTTGTTGTCGGTATTTGTGAATCTCAAATGCCGCAGGCTAGTGGGGCGGTTTTTTCTGTCTGATGTTATTTTGTTAAGCATTTATTTTGGTGCTTACTTGTGACATCAAAGGCCTTGGGGCTCAGTTTTTGGTGATGGGAAAAAAGAAGATTCTGGCCTGTGGGGTCCAGAGAGGAAGGTTGTATGGACCCTAACTAAGCCAAATCATCCTAAAACTCCAGGGACATCCCTGTGACTGTATGTTGTCTGGCACCCCCCTCCCCAGGAAGAATTGTATTCATTTTTTATTGATGCTGAAACAAATTACCACAAACTTGTTGGTTTAAATCAACACTAATTCATTGCCTTGCAGCTTAAAACCCAAAAGTCCAAAATTAGTTTCACTGGGCTCAAGTCAGGGTGTTGACAGGCTGAGTCCTTCTGAAGGAATCTGTGTCTTGGTCTTCTCTAGATTCTGGAGGCTGCCCGCATTCCTTGACCTTTTCCTCACATCACTGTACATTTCTTTCTGTCATTATATGTCCTTCTGTCTACCTTCCCCTTTGTCTTTGTTTTAAGGACTCTTGTGATTACATCAGGCCTACCTGGAAAATCCAGGATAATCTCCTCATCTCAAGATTCTTAACTGGATCCCATCTGCAAAGTCTCTTTTGCCATAAGAGATAGGACATTCCTGGATTCAGGTGTTGGGATGTGGGCATGTTTCAGGGCTGCTAGTCAGCCCCTTCCCCCAGCCCCAGAGGGGTCCTGTGGAGGAACCAGTACAGCTGGCAGGGAAGGCAAGCCCTGGATGGATCTGGCGTCGGGAGCTTGGAGTAAAGCTAGACCCGGTGCTGTGCAGCTCTGCTTATCCCAGCAAACGGTGCTTTCTTGGAAATGGGGGAGGAGGCTTTGTGATCATTGGTAACCTCTTCCCTCCAAAGAATGGTGGCATTGTTTTAAGTTGTATTTTGGAGAAGCCCTGTGCACTTGAGAGAGAACCAGAAGAGAGTGCTTGTAAAGGATTCCCATATGAGTCTCCCCAGGGAAGTCAGCAAAGGTTCTGCAGAGACTGATACAGGGTTAGGGGTCACTTGAAGGGCACAGGCAGGCAGCCTGTGATATGGGCAGGATGGTGGCTGCCTCCCTTCCCCTCCTTGGACAGCCCGTTGGCCTGGGTTCCATCCTTATGTGTGTGTGTGGCAGATTCTGAAATGGTGCCCCCGTGATTGGTCTTCTTTCTGGACTGTAGTTCTTTTGGTTTGTTTGTTTTTGGCAGCTTCTGAGGGAGCAAGGAAAGTAGGTTTATAGAATGTAGATGTGTTTCTAGAATCACTGTGGATGCATTTTCTAGTAGAAGTGATCCTGCCATGGCAGTTCATTCCTTTGGTCAGCCTCTTGGTAATATTAATTTGAACTAAATGGAATTGGCATTTTTGGATTAAATTAGAGTTATTAAATTAAGTAACATTATAGGGGAATGCGTTAAATTCCGGGTAAGATCGTATTTTTTAGATGTGGGAGATGGAGCCCTGGACTGTATGCATGCTAAACCCTTGCTCTAACAGGGAGCTATGCCCCTGGTCCCTAAGGTAAGACACAATTTTGGAACAAGTATAGGTAGTATTGGATGTCTACATTATGCTATCACTCAAAATTGATGATAAAATTATTTCTGTCAGATTCCTTTCTTATATCCAGCAGCCAAGATTAGGAACTAAGTGGTTTCAGTGATATTCAAGTGAGTTAAGGGGTGAAGGCCAGTGGTTGCCATAGTGTGTGGCCACCATTGGATGTCAGCCGCGGTACAGGGGTTGAGCTGAGATGGTAAGGCACACATGTGATAGACCTGAATGGGTGTTTGAGGCTCTTGCCCACTGTGAGATGGACCTGTTTGTGATTTGGTCTTGGAGAATCGACACCAAGTTCCCAGTCCTTGAAGCATTGTTGAGAGACTGCCTCTTCCAATGCCTCTGGCTTTAAGTAGCTCTGATCCATAATATTTAGTGTGATTGTGCTTCGTGCTCTATGAACAGCACCCTGCCTCTAAAGGCAGTATTTCAGGAGTGGTGGAAGATGCTTCCTCCTTGGTCTTGGAACTTCCTTGATAGAAACTCACGTGGTGCCCCAAGCTTTGTGAGAAACAAAATACCTAGAAAAGGGTGTCCCACCAAATCAAGTTCAGGAATGGCGTCTTAATTCTGCTTGTATTTATGTTTTTGCCATTGTTTTTTCATGCAGGCAGGTATTATGTTAAATCTTAAGGATCTATCTGGGCACATGTTCAGTATTAGCCAGAGTGGAAGTCAATTTGAGGGGCTTCTTACTTTGAGTAGAGCTGGTCTGCCTGGCTGCCTGCCTGTGGAGAGTGTGGTTTCTGAAGGACCCACACTGCATACCAGGCCAACTGAGACTTCTGGCTGCCAGCTTAGTCCTTTTATGAGGTGTCTAGAGTCAGCTCCCTGGAGAGGAGGAGGCTGAGATGAGGTCACCTGGGCCTGCAGGTCAGCAAGAGCGATCCTGCCCTGGGGATGTGTGCCAGAGTGCTCTGATAATGCAGCATTTTTACTTTAATGGATCTGAAACGTGGATTATACTATTAACTACTGTTGGACAAAAAGGGATCAGTACAGCTGGTCTGCTTTCCCCTCTGCACTTTTACACTTCCCCTTTTCCAGGGATCAGTCAAAAGGGCAGTTGGTCTTCTTTGTCATTTGCCTTTTGTTTTAGTGCAGTGATTGTTAAATGTCCTATGCTCAGAAGAGTGAGAACAGGAATGGAGGACCATGCAGTGTCTTGAACTTCATTTGGCATGTGGGTGACAGAGGCAGGGCAGCTTCCTTCCTCAGTGGTGGGCATTCTTTGCCTGGCTCTGAAGTTATCTGCTGGGTTGTGGCATTTCCACAGCCTGAGTGTCATGTTCCCTGTGGTCTCTGAGCTGTCAAAGGCCTTGCACTGTGGTGGGGGCCGAGGGCGTCTTGGGCCCAGGGCATGACCCTATAGGTGTGTTCTTCTGTGAAGGGAAGCTCTAGGTACCGGATGCCTTAAAGAATTTCTTTTAGGGTCAAGCAAAGTACGAGAGGAAGGTCCTGACTTCCGCACGGCTTGTCTCCTCCAGCCTGGTGCGAGGGTGGAGATTTTGGTAGCTAGCAGTGAGCGGGTGCCTTTGTATTCTGAAACGTTCTGAATCTCTAAGCTTTGGTACTACTACCTTATCTTTGCATAAAATGTTACAGATCTTAAGTAATATATGATTCCATTTTCTATTTTCCCCATATTTAGGGTAGTGTACTCATTTTTCTTCCATATGGAATGAATTTTTTTGAATAGATGAGGCATTAAATAACCACATCGTACTAATAATACTCCCAAGAGTACATAACTTGGTAGTGTTTGCAATTACGTACAGTGTAATCTGTTGTGTGTGCAGGCGTGTGGATTTCTGTTTACTGGCATCCTTCATTACAGGGTAACATAATATACAGAATTTCCCAGTTGCAGAAATTAGAAAGTAGGAAACAGATTTCTTCAGCATAAATTGAAAAACTGATTTATGGAGTTCGTTTTATTTCCTTTTCTTTTTTTTTTAACTTGGCATCACAGTTTGTGGGAAGGGAGTTGATGTGGCATAGCACTTATAATCATAACTTAATTCAATTAATTTGGGATTGAAATTCATTTTAAGTAATAATGGAGAAGTCTGCAGCAACCAAAATGCACAATGTAGCATTGTAAAAGGAGAAAGGCTTAATAAGGAGGTTGAGGAAGCTGGGAATTGTGTCATCCCTTCAGCTCTGTGTTCACAAATTCCAGGTTTCAAAATGGCAGCCTGGCAGAAACCTGTTTAAATCTTTTTTTTTTTTTTTTTTTTTTTTAAATTCATTTTCTTTAACATTCTTAATTCTGAGTATGGAGCTTACAGAGTTTTTTTGTAAAATTCACTTTCTTTAAAGTTCTTAATTCTGAGTATGGAGCTTACAGAGTTTTTGTTTTTCTTTCTTTCTCTCTTCTTGAGCCACAGATGTAATCATTTTGGGGCCAAGTCTTGCTTAAAAATATAATCTTTAAATTTCATCAGTGAGCATTTTTTTAAAGTTATACATTGTACTTCGCATATCTGGGATGGCTTTATTCCATTCATTGAGAGATGACTTTGCTCTTTAATTTTTAAAGGGGCAATATGTGCCCATGATAAAATTTTTTTTCTCCCTGTGCTGCTGAGTTCTCAATTTCTGTCACCCTAGAATTCACTTTATCGTATAACCAGTGACTGCACAGCATTAAACATTAAGTGTTTTCTTTTTTAAAAAAATGTGTTTTCTACTTATTTTTTTCTTTACGAGAGTTTTCTTCATCTTCTTTCAAAGATGTTTTTACCCTCCATAGAATACTTAGTGTTAAGCATGTTAATGAAATACAGTCACTTGAAAGTTAAAAATAAAAAAAAAAACCCTCTAGAATCAAGAGTGGGTCAGAGAGGAAATGAAATTACTGTTACAGAATCATTAGGCAATATTGAAAACTCTGTGTCTCTAAATGTATGGGTTATTGCCAAAGTTATATTTAGGGGCACATTCATAGCTTGAAATCCTTTCATTATTAAATAAGAGAAAATGAAAATAAATGAATTAAGTGTTCAACTCAGAGTTGGAAAGAATAAAACAAGCCTAGAGACAGCTGGAGTAAAGAATTTTAAGGTACAAGTGATGTTAATAAATTAGAAAAACAGACAAAGGTGTTGAACAGATAAATCTAAGAGCTGTTTATTTGAGAACAAAAAATCAGGGAAATAGACTAACTCACTGTCATGGGTAATTAAGAAAAAAGAGAAACCACATATCCAAAACTAAAAATGAGTTGATGGGATAGAAAAGACTAGCAAATTATAAATTATACTTGAAATAATTATTTTGTAGCATAAAATATGGCAACCTAAAATATAACAACTTTGAAAACCTCAGTGTTGTAACTATTTTAGGGAAATGATTCAGATGTCTGAAACTTTAAACCAGGACTAGGGAAGAAGCTAGACATTAAAAAAAAAATACTTCTAAAAAGGGCCCAGGGTGCAGTAAGTTTAATGGGTAAGTTCTTTTAACATTTGGGGAACAAAATAATTGCCTGCCAAATACACTTTCCCAGAGATTAGGAAAAGAGCCCAAACATCCCCACTGATTTTACAATGCTGTGGAAACCAACCAATTTACAAAGATCATATAAAAAAAAGGCCAAAGATTGAGCTCTGGCATGAGTACAAAAAATGCCAGATAAAGTCATCAAAGATTGAATTTAGCAGTACTGAACAGTGACCACACAGGCTTTGTGCCTGATGTATAAGAGCTAAATATCAGAATATCTTCACTCGAAATGATCATGTAAGTAAAGAAGTAAAAAAAAGTATTAATAGAGGCATTAGGCATTTACTTATTCATAGTTTGCTTAACTCTTTTTTTTTTAAAGTCAAGCTACCACTGGGTGTAGTGGCACATGCTTGTAATCCCACGATGCTAGGAGACTGAGGCAGGAAGATCACAAGCTCGACCCCACCCTAAGTACAATACTTGGCAACTTAGTGAGACCCTGTCTCAAAATTAAATAAATAAGAAATGAGTTTAAAAAAAAAAAAGAACCTGGGGGTGTAGTTCAGTGTGAAGGCACTGGATTAAGTCCCCAGTACTCGGGAAAGATAATCAAGCTACAAAAAGTGTATATACTTAAGAAACCAACAGCCAGTAACTTTGGACTTACTGCTGAGCCTTGAGAGACGGCATTATGAGACTGGGAAATGGACAGACTCATTTCTTTTTTCCTGCCTTATTGAGTTGGCTAGAGTATACCAAACCAAAGTCAAATAATAATGAAATAAGACTGAGGATGTAGCTCAATCGTAGAGCACTTGCCTCGCAAGCTGGAGGCCCCAGGTTCAATCTGAAGTACTGTAAAGAAGAAGAAGAAAAAGAAAAAAGGATTATTTGCAGATGTTATTGTCTTTCTGGAACACCCAACATATATTTAAATTTATAAGGAGTTGAGTTACAAAAATGAAAAAGAAGCAGAGTTTCCCCGTGGACTAGGGAGAAATTAGTTAGAAAATGCAGAGACTGCTGAATGGGATGGAATCTAATGGAAACCGCCTGAAAAAGGCAAAACTTTTCAAGTAAGTGGGAGGAGTTAGCCTAACAGCTCACATTTTTCAGTACTTTGAGTGCCACACATTATTCTAAACACTTTTACATGAACTTAACTCATTTAATCCTCATAAAATCTTCCAATAGTTTACAGATGAAGAAACTGAAATCCAGAGAGTTTAAATAACTGGCCTGGTTACCTAGACTTGAACACTGGTCTAGTTCATACAGTAGTCTACATCGCTGTACTTTATTGCCTCTAGTATGATGTTATGCAGCGTCACATATAATGTAATTATGCAGTAAATGGTATAAGACAGTTTTACATAACCAAGTGAGAGAAGAATTAAGTTAGAGTCATTCCTCATAGCATATATTACTATAAATTCCAGATAAGTTAGTAGGGGAAAAGTGAAACAAATCACAAATGGGCTAGAAGAAAGTATAGGTTAGTATTAATCTGAATATGTGACAGGGAAGAGTTCTAGGCTTAAGAGTTCTAATGAAAAGAATCGTAACAGAAGACATTGATTTATTATACTTAAAAACAATTCTGCATACTGGGCATTCATAGCAAAATTTAAAGGCCAATGAAAAACTGAGAAAAATGTTTATAGCCCAAATAATTGACAGTTCATCCTAAGTATTCTTAACATATAAGGAGCTCTTAAAGCCAATGATCAATAAAGAGAGTAGAGAATAGGCCAAGAGCATGAATGGGCAGCTCATACAAGAATACCCAAGTGACCTTTTTTTTTTCTGAGACAGGTTCTCACTATGTAATTCAGGCTGGACTTGAACTCACTTATGTAGCCCACGCTGGCCTCGAACTCAGCAGTTTTTGTGCCTCGCATCCTGAGTACTGGGATTACAGGCATTATTTCTTTTTAACCATATCATATGTCGTCTAGGAAATTACCTTACAGTTTTTAGATTTGTTATCCTTTCTGTGTGTGCACGTGAATACAGTTCTGGGTTTTGAAGCCAGAGCTTTGTGTATGCAGGCAAGCACTCTACCCTGAGCCATATCCCAGCCCTAGGTTTATTATTATTGTCCTTGCTGGAATATAAGCCCAACCAGGGCAAGAATCTTTGTTGTTTCTTCACTTATTTACCCTTAATATCTGGAACAGGATTGGTGACTCATTAACTCCATTAGTAATAAGGAAATCATTAGAGTTATGGAAAAGACATTTACAAATTCAGATTTTCATTGCAGACATTTATAATAGTGAAAAATGGAAACAATCTAAAAATCTCACAGGGAATTGATTTAAACTGTGGTGCATCCATGTGGCAGATTCCTATGTGTTTATTTAAAACTCCTGCCTCATGGTTATAAATGTGGGAAAATGTTGATGTAAATTAAATGAAAGGAGGCTGTGTGTATTATAGGACTTAAGTTTAATTTTAAAAGTATGCATAAAGGAAAGGCTAAAAGAATACAGTACATATAACAGTGTTTGCTGAGTGTTTATTTCCAGGTGATAGAAATTCAAGCTACTTTTAATATTTTGTTTTCTGAATTCTGAACAGTGAATATCTATTACTTTTATAATGTTAAAGAATATATTTGAAAATTGGCAAGCACGTAGAGTCACTTGAATAGCACTGGTCTGTGGTTGTGTCTGGAAGCCTTTTGGAAGTTGTTCAATCTTGTGAATTAGAACCTAATTTACAAAAGGAAAAAAAACCCACTAAAACATCAAGAAAGGTTTCACAAAATGTTCTTAGGCTACTTAGCCTTAATTATTTATATTTATCATAAGCATTTATGGTATATGTTTGTAAAAATAACGAAAGTCTTAGTGACGAGCAAGCTTGTGGAATCCTCCTGGAGATTACAGAACACCTTTGTATAGTGCAGATCTCTTAGTGAAAATGTTTGTCTGGTTCCCTGGATGTGTTACAGAATTTTAAAATAAGCATAAGTTTCAGCATCAGCTGGATAGAGGATAACACTGTTTTGCAAATGAGGACCCCTCTCTGCCTCCTGCCAATTCTCCTATTTACCACCACATGCATGAATTTAGGGGGACAGTTATGGGAGGAGCTACCGGGTTGTAAGGGACATGTCAAGGTGGAGGAGTGTTAACCTTGTGCCACAGAATGTTAACTTTAATGGGTCAAAAGGGAAGACAAGGGTGATTGATAGGATTTTCCTGGCTGGCAAATCAGAAGTGTGTTCAGCATGTTTGGCCTGAAGCTTCCATAATGGCTGGGGTTCCAGTTTCATCTCTGCTTCTTTATGACTGTGGGTCTCAGTTTCTTTACTTGTAAAAAAGAGAAAGTTAGATTGAATTGTTTCTTTCCTCTTCTTTCAGCCCTAACATTCTAAAGGAATCTATTATGTTTTTATTTTAAGGTATTGTAGGTATCTTTAGATCATCTGTGAGAATGGAAAGGTCCAGTAAATTTCGTTAGTTGACAGTTCCATGGGCTAAACTGTGAAGGGAAAAATAGCTATCATGGATCAGCCTAGTCTAAGTGAGAATTCGCAGGGCTACCGTTTATTGGCCAAAATTTTATCTTTTCACTTGTAAAATGGGAGGATGTATTAGTTATCCCTTGCTGTGTAACAGATTAGTTCTACAATTTATGGCTTACACATCTATTATCTTTTGATTTCTACGGCTCAGGAATCAGGCTATAACTTAGCTGGGTCCACTGTGTTAAGCTGTCTTATGAGGATGGAATCAAAATGTTGGCTGGGACTGTGGTCTCATCTGAAGGACTGACTGGGGAAGGACCTGATTCCAAGCCTATCCTGTGTGGGTTGGTTGATAGGATGCAGTTCCTGCTAGGCTTCCAGATCGAGGGTCTCTGGTCCTTGCTCATTGGGGGCTGGCTTTAGTTCTCTGCCATGTGTCCCTCTCCACAGAGTAGCTTCTGACATGGCATTTGGCTTCATTAGGGAGAAAGTACAGAAGATAGAAACCACAGTCTCCGCAACCTCATCTCAGAAGTGGGATCCTATCACTTTTGCCCTATTCTGTGTGTCTTATCTGTTGGTTAAAAGTGAGTCACTGTGCACATACTGCTCGTGCCTGAGAGGAGGGGATTACCCAAGGATGTAGATGGCAGGAGGGGGGTCAGGGAGCTTCCATCAAGGCTGCCTGCCAGGGTTTATAAGGGGTGAGTGAGGCAATGGTTCCAGCCGTCAGGAATGTCTCAGATGCTTAGCGTTGGCTCCTACTCCCATTCCCAACCCAAGTTTAAAACATGCCTTTGCTAGAGTTTGTGGGTTTTAGTAGAGACTCCAGGAATGGGCTAGAATATGGAAGAGGGTCACATCATAGAATTTGAGATCTATTCAGTTGTCTTTTTCCAGCTCAGCTTTGAAGCATCTGCTGGCTGGACTGTTAGACCCATGACTCCTCACACTGCGTCTACTGGGTGTGGCGCGTCTAGCATAATTTGAGAGGGAAATGGGTGTTTGGCTGCTGAAAACGTCCAGTGTATGTTTCTGTGGGTTAGGCAGCCACTCAGGGAAACACCCAGGAGCTCTTGAGAGTCATAAGTCTGATCAAAACAGCTTCCTGCAGTGGCCCCTTCTTGTGTCTGAATCCTGCCACTTATGAAGGCAAGGAGGAGGTCTGCCTGGCACGTCCCTTGGTTAAGGGATACTCCAGTGGGTTGAGTTGGGTGCCAGACGTTGCCACAACCCTAGGAAATGAGTAAGAAGAAGAAGAAGAAGAAGAAGGAAAAAAAAAAAAAAGGAAAGCACAGTCCTCCCCCTAGAACAAGCTGGGCTTTGTGCAGAGCAGGCTCCAAATATGAAAAGACCATTGTTCCCAGATGGCTTTTTAATTAATGCTCACTACTCACACCCATCAGCTCGCCAAGAAGAGCCGCCTCCTTCCTTCCTTTCTCTGTGCTCTTTGTCCTTCACTTCTCTCCCTGGTGCTCTGGGAACAGGTCAAGGGACGCTCAAAGGTGGGAGATGACAATGACAATGTTGACAGATAGTGTTCTCAGTCTTTGTTCCTGTCCAGGATATGTGGTTGGGTGAGCTCTCACCTGTTGGAGAGCAATGCCTTGCATTTCTAGGTTTGGGAGCCAGCCCTGTCCCCTGTAGGGCTCTGGGAACAAAGCCTAGCCTAGCCTCAGCCCATTCCAGTCCTTTCCTCCAAAACTCTGCACACACCTTCTCTTGCCTGCAGCCAGAACAGAGAACCAGAAACAAACTATTTTCTGTATGTTTTTGCTTCCCCTTGGTTGCCCTGTTCTTGAAGCTGACTGGATTGTGGAGCCTTTAGCTTGCCAGCATTGCTTTCTAGATAAATTCCTGTGCTGCTTCTTTGAATGGGGCCAGTCTAGATGCAGAGAAGAGAGGGTGAAGCACACAAGTCTAGTATAGAGGAAATGGGCGGGTTCCAGAGTTGCTGTGTGGTACTGTGTATCAGCTGGCTCTTGTGGGATCCCCCCAATACCCGATGCTGGAAGGTATTGCCTGTCTGCTTCGTGCACTGTATGAGGTTCTGTTACCTAATGCAGGACAGATGGGCCCAAGCCAGTTCTGCCGAGACCTGGATTGAGCCTACATGATTTTCTTGATAATAGTTTCTGCGAGCCTTGCCTCAAAACTGTATCTCATAAAAACTTTTCTTGTTACACTCCCACACCTGAGGATTTGCCCTATGTCTGTGTCTTAAACACTTAGGCACAACCTCAGCCGATTATGCATTTTGTAATTTTGTGTGCAAAGTGCCACTGTGTATGTAGGACAGAATAATTCAGGAAGATCTTGAGTCAGATCACTGGGAGAATGTCTATTATCACCCATATACTAATGTGGAGATGGTTATGTAGCCAGTGTGGCGTTAACTCTGTGTTGTTGCAAAGATGGCAGATTTTCAAGTTACAGGGTCATGAACATTTTAAATCAAGAAACCCCCAAGGCCTAGTTTAGTGATGAAAAAACCTTGGAGGAGAGATCTGACCAGCAGATAAGGTACACGTGATTCCCGGAAAATCTGTTAACTCCGGGCCCATCCAGCCTAACTTCTTGACATCTCACACAAATGTAATTGTAAATGCCGTGGGAAAGAATTCCAAGTAGGAGTGCATTTTGCAGAGTTTGTGAGGGAAAAAACAAGCATGAATGACTGCGGTGAGGCCAGATCAGAGTGACAGTCCAGGTTCTCAGTCGAGGAGGCTGTCAGTCGCTGCGTTGTGGGAGCTACCAACCTCTTGTGGCCCCCGAGCCCTTGAGGTGTGGCCAGTCTGCGTCAACTTGTGTGGTGAGTATAAAATACAGCCAGACTTCTCAGGCTTAGTCTGAAAACAAGAGGGACATACCTTAATAAAATCTGGATTGATCACATTTGAAATAATATGTTAGACATGTTGAGTTAAATACTATTGATTTCAGTTACATCTTTTTTTCTTCTAAAAATGTGCTTTCTAAGAAATTCGAAATTATGTATGTTATTTATTTATTTATTTGAGATGGTTTCATTATGTAGTCTAGGCTGGCTTTGAACTTGCTGTGTTGCCCCTGCTGGCCTCAAACTCATAATCCTCCCGCTGTGGCCTCCTGGGTGCTGGGATTACAGTCATTCAGCGCCACACCCAGCTGATGGTTCCCTTGCAGATGAAGGATGGTTCAATGCGGAAATTCCAAAGATGTGTGGGGTGTGGTTGTTGGTTAGTGAACTTCATGGGAAGTCAAGTTTTATTACAACAGAGTGTTCTGTGAATGATTCCGGGAGAGACCACCTGTGTTTGCTTTTTTGGATTAATCTACTTTGGACATATGTGTCCCTTCCAGCTGTCATCGGATTTTGAAGTGATGAGACAGACATTGTGGACAGGAGCATGAGCTGCCCCCACGTCCGTGATGGCTAGGTGCCATGGGAGGTAGGGGACCTGGGGCCAGATCTTGGGAAGCACCAGAGGGGTTGCCCAAGAGCCAGAGCAGCCCCCAAGGGTAAAGGACGCTGTTACTCAACTTGTGAGATTTTTAAGGGAAGACAGTGATTGCTCAAACAGACCTCTGGACCCTCTGAATCTTATGCAGGTTACACAGGCTTATGGCATTTTATTGGTGGTAGTAGGGTCGTTGTGGGATAGTACTTAGCATGTACAAGGCCCTGGGTTCAAGCCTCAGAACCAAACGAACAAACAAACACCTTATCAGAGTAAAGCTGCTGTGTTGTATAACACAAAGAATTTACCCTCCTAGACTTCAGTGGGGGTGAGGTCAAGAACGTTTGTGTGTGTTTGTTGTGTGTGTGTGTGTGTGTGTTGGATGGGAGTGTCTTTGTATAAGGCAAAGTTAGAATTCTGTTTGTGATTTCCTTTTTCCAAGGTGACTTGGAAGGGTCAGTGTTTGAGCAAATCCCAGTGATTCTCTTTCAAGAACACGGAGATCTTGTCCACTGCACTGCAGGAGGTAGCCTCTTTGGGTACAGTGAACCCTCCAGCCTTACTCTTGGCTTTTACTGTGAAGGGGTTGAGAGTTCACCATTGTAGTTGTCAGTAGCAATATCTTGAGGGCTAGCAAAGCAAGATGGACCTTCAGCTTCTTTTTAGTTTCCTTTCCTGGTGATCCTGTGTCCAGAGGACTGGTCAGACCAGTTCATATCTGGCTGATTATTATCAGTTATATCAGAAATAGTCTCTTGTATCTGGCAGTTCAGGGTTACCAGGTGAAACTGCCATAGTGACAGTGGTGAGCCTTTCATTGTGAGTACATGGGGGAAGTCAGGGCTGTTTCTGCAGAGAGGGGATCCTAACTAAGCCTCCGCCCCTCCTCTCCCCGCCCTGTAGGCTCACAGCCTCTTGTGAATCTTAGCTTGCTGTGAGGTTTGAGGTCCTGCTTGTTTAGTAGGGTGTCGTGGATCACTGTTAGCAGATTGGTACTTGAGAATGTCTGGGTAGCTGCATGAGTTATAGATTCCAGCCCTTCATGGAGGAACTACTTGGAACTCTGGGCCCACTGGTTTTACAGAACATGAAAGCTCACACCCTTCAACAAATTATTGTCTAGTTGGCCTAATAATTATCCACATAAATAATTACCTGTGTTTAGGGGCTTAGAAAAAGTAGAAGAAGTTATGAGTAAATATTAGTAGTGAAGAGGAAAGCCAGAATGGGACAGTGCCATTGGAAAGGAACATTGAGAAATTCTGGAGCCTCAGGGCCAGGGCAGCTGGAAGGCTACCAGTGTTTGTGTTTTCAGCTTGCACTATTCTCATAGTGCTCATCTGACTCTCCTAACAGCCTTAGCAGCGGTCATTTGGTCAGATTCAGACTTTGTGTGTATCTTAGTGAGGAGCTGAGGCCCCATGAAATTAGGCGATCTGTCCAAGCTCTTACAGCTAGGAAGCAGCAGGGCTCCTTGAGGGGTTGTGGGCTGATTCCTGTGTTCTTGCTGCACACCGTGTTGCTCCCTTGGCTCAGTCTCCACAGTAGCTTGGAGAGTTCTGAGGACTGACTGACAACCTTTGTGTGTTTCATATTAGAGGAATTTGGGGGCTGGTCCTGGAGAGAAGAATATGACAGCTGTTAACTGGATGGTGATTGGAGGAACAAAAAAGGTGTCCATCAGAGAGGATTGTGCCAGCGATTTAATTTCCTTTATTTCAGGACTGGAAGTTATTTAAATTACTTTATAGACTTCCTGTTTCCTTACAAGAGCTCATTAAGTTCAGGCTGAATTGCTGTGTTGCCCTAATGGAGAGCCTGGACCTGCAGTTCCCATTCCGTCCTCCAGAGAACCCAGATCAGAGAGGCCTGTGAGAGCAGAGGAGTTTAGAGATAGCTCAGAATCGGGGCCCTTTTAATAGACGAATGATTATGACTCCACACTCATGCTCTTCCTCAAGGATAAAGTATCGCCAGTACTCTGGACTCTCAGGACTATTTCCTGGAACTTGTTAATTCACTAGCGTGTTGGGAAGTGGGGGGCACATTTCTCCCGGCTTTAGGAATGGAACGCTGTCTCTGTTTTTGGTGACTGGAGTGCAGCCTTGTACTGAGTGGATACCTAGAAATAGAAACATGCATGAGGAAGCCTGAAGATTCCCCCTGGTGATCAGGAAAACGTGCTGCATGACTACAGACTAGTTAACCCTCTGTTTTACTTGATGGAAAGGCTTTCAGTTGGATTCTGGGATTGTGCTACAGCTTTCAAACCTTGCCCAAAGGCAGGTCTTGAAGAGATGT
>PVJX010000891.1:186230-197609 GCA_004027295.1 Dolichotis patagonum
GCATAGTTTCAATTACAATAATATCAAACATAACACAATAGTATAAAGCCATGCATATAGTGAAAGAATTCCAGGGCTTTCTGAACCAAATAACAGAAAATGATCAATGGGTATTATAATATCTCATTTTTGATAAAAAAGAAAAAAATTTGTTTGAACTATCACACATATTCAAATTCCAATAAGACACAATGTGGTAAATAGAACCAATGGTAATAGAACAAAAAAAGCATGGTAGGACTCTAAGAAGGATAACATTAAATCAGCAATAGCTGTCATAATGTTTTCTTAGAAGTCCAATGTGCTATCCATTGAAGAGATGTATTTTTGGCTAGATAATTTACCTTGAAACCTGCCAAGAAAAAATAATTTTTAGACGACCAGGAAACACCCCCACCCCTTGTGCAACTTTAATTATTCCATCAGGGGGAAACTTGCCCCAGAGCTCAGGACTGAGTCGGCTGCTGAGTGCTAATTAGAACTAATAGCTCCAGCAAACAGGTGTTCAGAGGGCAAAGAGATGGTGTCAACATCACGAAGCTGGCTGGCTCCCTGCAGATGTGCACCCACCTGGGGAAAAGTAGAGAAAGTGGAGGCCACATCTAGGCCTTCATTGACCGAATGACTTTTATTCCATGAACTGAGGTTCTTGTTAATGCCTTGTGGGTTCCACTGATGCTCAGCACATACTCAGTTTTACCTGATCCAGAAATTCCTGGGAAACCCCAGGAATAGACCTGGGGCTTGAAGAGAGGCATCATGCTTTCCTAGTAGGCAGACAAGAATCTAAAGATGGAAGTAATACAGCCACTTAAATATAACCCAAGTCACACTTGCATGTCTAAGTGAGTGCTGAGTCTTAAATATTCATTTACAATGTTAAAGTCTGTAATTTCTTCATAAAGAATTCTAAAATAATAAAGATGACCTGGTAGGCAAAATTCCCTTGTATTTTCTAAAAGCTTTTGATAAGGTCCCTCATAAAAGATTGAGAGAGAACAAAACCACAGTGTGGCGCGAAGTCCTTGTTGTGGATTAAAAAATGATTAAGTGATAGGGAACAGAGGAAGGCTGGTGGAGACCCACTGCTCGTAGCGGGGAGAGGTTAATCGAGGGGCGTCTGAGGACTCAGTCGTGGGGGCTGGAGTTATTAAGTGTATTAATTGTCTGGAGAAGGAAATGGAGGGTGAATTAGTGCAGTCCACTGCTGCCACCCTGGATTCTGTAACTGGCTTCAACCCAGAGAGGCTGTGAATGCTTTGGGAGACCAGATGGTGCAGTGGTGGAGAAAAAGGAGTGTGAAGTCTGTGGAGTCAGTCAGATAGGCAGAAAGTCCTGTTCGCATTGGATGGCTTCCGTGTTTCCGGGAAAAGAGCTTCGGGATCGTGGGCATCAGCACTGCCATGAATTGGCTTTTACACTAGAAAGCAGATGAAGAACATTGTGGGAGGTGGGCTTGCTTGGGAAGGATGACCCAGATGCTGCTGTGCTGTTGGGTGTCTTTGTATTGTCCTGTTCAGGGTGAATGGAATTTATTTTTAGAGTCGCCATGAGGCTGTCTGCTGTATGTGGAATGCTTGCTTCTTTATTTCTTAGTGGGGACTTCGTGTGTTATCCTGAACCATGCCAAACACACAGAAGTGACTTGCAGAGGTGGCCTATTGGGAAAATCTGGGATTACTAACTCATAGCAGATTACACTGAAGATCCCTTAGATTTGGCCAGCATCTTCTAAAAGTGAGGCATCCTACTGTTTTGGGGAAAAGACTGGTTTTGAGTGGGCTAGACTGGAGGAGGAAGAGCGGGCCAGCCAATAGTGGTGCTGCCAACGGACATCCCACCTTTTTACAATTTTTTTTCAATGCTTCTCCAAGGGTACTTGCTGTGTGTCTTCCATGACTGAGATGAAAGTTTCTTGTGCGTGGCTGGCTACTTTGAGAGCTTGTGCTTTCCTGAATCGGCTCCTCCAGGCAAAACTTACACTTCTTCCTCAGCCACCCTCCTTTATTTACCAATTTTCTTCTGTAGCTGTCGAACTCCTTACCCAAGTCCCACTTTAATTAAAACCTGGAAAAGTGCTGGCCTCCCTCAGAAATGTTGCTGAGTCCTTCCTTTTGGCCGTGAGCAGATGCCTCTGTGTGGGTTTGGGGTCCCTGGCAGGGCCCCCCAGGGAATTTTTGCAATCTTGGTCCAGCATAGTTAGAAGCTGCAATTATTACTTGGTCGCTAATTACCCCTCCTAGCATTAGATCAGTGTACAGAGGGAGCTCGGCGCCTGTCAGCAGAGGTCAGCCAGAGGTCCTCTCACTCAACAGCCCTCCTGTGATAGCTGGATAGGGGAAGGCATTAATAGGAGGAGGCTGGGGGGCCAGCTCCACTGCAGGGTCCTTGCTGGGGGAAGGGGAGAAGCAGAAGCGCTATTGATGACTGAAGAGGTCACAGTGCTGATAACCCCTCACATGACCCTTCTCAGGAAGCCTGCAGAAGGCAGAGAAGCTCTTGCATTGAGAGGAGGTGCTGAGCAGGGAGTAAGACATACAGAAAGGAAACCAGGACAGGACTCCGGGTGACTCAGTGGTTGCCTCTGTTAGGAAGATCAGTTCTGCCCCAGCCTCTTTGAAGGGGAGAGAGAGCCCCAGCTGAGGCATTACTTCTATGTATCTCTGTTTCCTGTATTGTTTGCTTTTCATTTCTCTTGTGGTGGTCATAAATGTTCTGAAATGGTAAAGCCATGCATACCTGGTTTTGCATCGTGCCAAGCTGTGCAATCTGAGGAATCACAGATGTGTGCCAGTTCTATTGGATCAAATAAACATTGAATAGATAGCGATTAGAATTATAACACTCAGCCACCTATCACCCAGAACCATCTAGCCTGTGGCCAGTGATGTGTATATGATAGACTGGAAAATAATGATGGAAAAGGCACTGAGAACAGCAGTCTCTCTTGTCTGTGGTTTCATTTTCCATGGTTTCCGTTATCCCAGATCAACTAAGGTCTGCAAGTATGAAATGGAAAATTCCAGAAATAAACAGTTCATAAGTTTTAAATAACTTGGATTACAGCATTTTGTTATCATTGTTCTATTATACTATTAGTCATTGTGGTTAATCTCTTACAGTGTCCAGTTTTAAATTGAACTTTATCAGATGTATGTATATGTAAGAGGAAACAGTGGAGGATTTTCTACCGAGAACACCTTGCCCTGCAGATAAAGGGGAGGGAGACTCTTCTTTCCAAAGCCAGCTCGCTGTCTTTCAGACATCTGTGTATAAGCAAGTCTCTGCTTTTCTGAGCCTTACAGATATGCATAGGTCTTTGTTGGGTTTTTAAGCAAATGAAATGAGGATATGTTCTTTGTATGTATGTATTAATGTTCATAGCTAACACTTATGAAGCATCTACTGTGTTCTAAATACCTGATGCCCTCAGTAATCCACATCCAGTGGGACAAATAGGATCTCTATACCCGTTACATTTTTAATGAATTTGAGACTCAAAGTAGCTTAACAATCTGGTGTAGAGCACTTGCCTGGCATGCTCAAGGTTCTGGGTTCAATTCCCAAGGCTACCAAGACAAAACGAACTAGAACAAAAAAGCTTGTGCCTATACCTTTTAAATTATCCTCTTAATTGGAATTCCAGCTTGGAGCATACACTCCTAATCATGAATGTGGGACTACTGCATACTCTTATGTGCACTGTATATTATGCTTATTACTATAGTATACTGATACTATCTATTATATTATAATTTATACTGTGCAGTATATCAATGCTGTACTAATACTATACATAGTGTGTACAGGGTTTATTATTGACCCACTTCAAGGTTTATTTTAGGGCCTCTCTCATATCTGCCTGTTGAGTGTGTTATTGTTTAAAGCAGGAAGGGCTGTAAAGAGACTGTACATCTTTTTCTGGCTAGGTGTCTTCTCACATCCCTTAGCAGCTACACCAAAGTCCTGAGTGCTCACATTCTGTCATCTGTTTGGTCCTGCACTGGTCAGGACAGGCTTGAACTCCCCCGGTATCTCTCCCCCATCAAATCAGGGCAGGATCAGTGCACACTATTGAAGCGGGCCTCTTTGGAGACACTGGATGATGTGTCATTTTGATAACATTCCTGCAGTCTGAGACACAGGCTTTTGGAGCAGTTTCAGAACCCTGAGTACTATTTCTTCACAGGCACGATGTATTTTCCAAGCTCCAGAGGCCAGGACCCTCTAGACCCTGGTCCTGTCCTAAACATCAGAGGTTGCCGAGGTCCGGTGTAGGAGGTCAGTGCACCCCACTTCTACTCATTCAGTAGAACTGCTCCTCCCTGTCTTTTGAGCATCTGACTCTGGGCAGGGCTGAGATACAGCACCATTTGATCTGCGTAATAAATGTACAGAAAAGCACCTGAGTCCTAAGCCAGGGAAGTGCAGCTAGCAAGGCCTGGAGACCAGGCTGCAGTGCCTGGGGAGGGGAAGATGTACAGTGATAACTTGAGCCTCTCATTCTGAATTCTTCATTTTCCTGAGCCAGAGGAACCCCAGGCCTGTGCATAAAACATACTTTACAAAACTCAAGTTTTACTGGACTTCCACCTCCTTGGTGCTGACTAACACCACTTCCCCTCATATAACTTCACATTTGTGTAATTAACATATAATTTGATACCTGGAAATTCATGTTGGGTGGAGCTGGAAAGGATTACTCAGCTTTTAGCAATTCAGACTCTTGAGTTAGAGAACTCTATGTGCTGCGTCCCACTTCGGTTCTCTTATTACTGCTAACTTGTTTTGTCATTAGTTTTGCTACTTATTTCTTCCTTGTGTAAAAGACAAGTGGCTTGATTATACAGTATGTTTTTCTTTATCCTTTAAACAAAGGAAGGCCTGTTGATGTACGCATGCTGACTGCCTGCTTGTGTAGCATGCTTGTACTTAGCTTTCTTTTTCTATCTGCTGGTGGAATTGGATGGTGCTAGCGTTCATTTCACTTCTGGCTTCTTCATCAGGGCAGTTCCATCAGCTTTAAAAAATGCAGTAAGTAATTATCAGTGGAGAACAAAGATGAAAATTTATGATGATTTTGCAATTTAAATTTATAGTGTATGCCGAGGGTTATAAGTTTTGTTGGAGAACTTATTTATTATGTTGACACTTGTATTAATGTGGGGCGCCATGATTCTTAATGTCAATGATACATGCCCATTTGAAGATGGAAAAGTCGGGTGCATGCAGACTGGTTGCTGAGAACCACCCCTGTTGAAAGCCAGTCAGGCTATCTTGGAAATAAATCCAAATATCTATGTTCTTCGACAGCAGAAGTTTGTAGCAATATAGATAGGAAATGTAAACAGTATGAACTTGGAGAAATGAATAGAGTGAATCCCACAATTGCAGTGGCAAATGTGTTCCAGCTTGCATGCTTTCTCTCAGTGGTCACAGCTTCGTGATCCAGTGGATTGAGAAGACTCTGAGTCCATGGCCCAGTTATGCCTGCTCTGTTCGCTTGGCTGTAGGGAAGGTGAAAGCTGAGAATAGCTCCAGAGCTGCCCATTTGTTCTCTGCCCTGCATTGTACTTGTGAGCCTTTCAAGGGTTTGAGAACTTGACTTTGGAAAGCTTCTAAATTTGTTCCTAGCAGGTTGATTTATTTTGTTGAGGTCAAATTAGAGCTAATGGCCCTAATGGTTTACAATGCTCCTAAATGGTTCTTAGCACTTAGGCAGGCTCAGCTGGCCGTTGCGGGCGTGTTTCCAAGTGTGGACCATATCATTCTTAGGGTATATTTTTTGTTGAAGTTATTGTTCACAGTACAACTAATATGTGCAAGAAAGGTTAAAAGGTAACAGCAGAATTATTTATGCTTAATAGTAAACTTTCTCTTGATATCAAATCCAGGAAGATGTTCGTTAACACGGATCCTGGGGTGCCAGGAGTGAATGAGTGCCGTGTCCACTCTAGAATTTTGTAGGTGGTGATTCTTTGTCCTTTGCCTTTTTCCTGGGACTGTACTGTTGATGAAATGTGGTAACAGGGAAGCCTCCGATTTCCTCCGACCATTCCTGGTTGCCAAATAGTTCCTGTGAGAGCAGGTAACCAGGTTAAACTAAGCCCTAGTGCATCCCTTCCAGCTGTGGTGTGGTATCTGTAAGTTCATGGTGAGGTCTTTGGCAAAGGGATTACACTTTACATAAAACTGTGTGATTGAGAGTGTGGGTGGGGCAGAACCAGGCGTCTACAAAAGAGCTGCGTGTCTCCACTAGCCGAAGATATTAAACTGTGCATGTGTGTGCAGAGGCACACTCCGGGCAGTGCCCTTCCAGGGCTGCCTGGTACAACTGTAAAGGGAGAGACTCGGCCAGGTAGAGGCTTCTCTGCCTAAGCCAGGCAGAAGTTTTCATGAACAATTTCTCCATGCTTTGATAAGGGAAAGAAGCAAGCAGGTTGTCTCCACCTGCCCCCTAAGTTGTGGTTTTGAAGGCCTAGTCAGACTCGCTTCTGGATTAATCCTCTTGGCTGCTATGAATTGAGCCAAAGCTCTGCAGGGCTGGAGGTAGTGGGGGGCAGGCACGGCTCATCTTCCAGTTGCTAATTGAATGGCTTCTGGATTTCCCTAAACACCTAAGTTCCTTTTCAACCTCTTTCATACTCTGGAAACACACTCAAGGACCTTGAGGCTATACTTCATCTCAGGACTTGATACACTGTCTTCGCTTGTGCAGTTTGAGGAACATTATGCTGCCCATGAGATGCCTGCATTCCAGTTCTTCTTGGACATAATAGCACAGCTTGAGTGACCATGCTGTCCATGTTGAGGCAGATGGCTACTGGTGACCAAGAAGGAGTTAATTTCCACTGTTAATAAAGCTAAGCTGGTGCACTGGGCACGATAGACCACAAGCCCTGTGCTCAGTCCAGCAGCCAAACTCACCCTTGAGTTGTGCTGTTGGAAATGCGTTCTGGAAACCATGTTTGACCCTGTTCAGTTAGTTCCATGGTCACCAAGTTCTCCAGAGAAGTTTTAATTACCAACCAAGGTGGTGCGGTTTCTTAAATGTGTTATAACAAATGGATGTCAGCCCAAAGAGCGCTGAACAGCCCCCCTCCATCGATAAAACCCCGTAATTATGACATGGCAGGTTCCGAGGAGGAAATCTACACACACTAAGTGTCTGACGGCTGGGCTTCCGTCTTCTTTGGTGAAGTCGGGGGCAGGGAAGGGTGGAGGAGGACAGATAGACACTCCACCCAGGATAGACTGACATTGCTTTTCTTGATAGTCTGGGGTTGAAGGCTGCTTTTTGGTGGTGGGCAACATGTAGGGGTGAGAGCTTGCAGAGAGTGGGGTGATTAAAAGGAAAGTCCTTGAAATGGCAAATCTTTATTAGTTTTGTAAACAGCTTTAGGAAGCACTAGGAGCATCTTGCAGGGACCCTGCAATTATCATAATAAACAGTTTTATCATCTGCTTGGCAATCAATATTGTGGCTTATGCTGCTTTAGTATCTCAGTGGTATTGATTACCTTAACAACTGTGCTGCGGTCAACTTCCATTAACCCCTGCTCTGCCAGTGGGGACTGTACCTTCCATGGTTGGGTGGAAGACTGCTCTGGTCATATCCCAGGCGAGTGCCGGAATTTGACAGCTGGCCCGTGAGGTGAATGCAGCTTTTATCTCAAAACGCTGAGGAGAAGGAAGGATTTTAAACAGTGGATCTGGAAACTAAAACAGCTTCTTAAAGGTGTCTTTGTGTGTGTGTGTGTGTGTATGCGCGCCTGTGTACAAAGACAGTATTACAGTAGTGGGGTTCCACGTGTGTCTCAAGAATTTTAATGTTAAGGGTAAAAATTCTGTTTTGTTCCTGCCTTGGGCCTGGCCACTGTTCTTCCAGCTCTACTTTTGCCCTCTCTGGGGACAGGTCGGCATGTGAGGAATTCACTTGAGGCCTGTAGCTCTCAACATCCTTGTGCAACAGGCATTCTTTGGACTCTTCTCACACTTGTTCTGTGGTCTGCATTTTATGGGTAGAGAGAAAGCATTTTGGGGGGACATTTAGTTCTAGGATTCAGGCTGCCCTGGGCCAGTGAGTGTCTGGAATCAGGCGATCATCAGATGACAGAATGTTGGAGATGGATTGTGGTGCCACCTGAGATTATATCACTACCACTGGCCGACCTGTCTCTGGTCTGGTTAATGTTTACATTCTCCTTTCCTTCTCCTGAAATGAAGGCAGTAAGGACAGTTTTCTGTGGGAAAGAAACTGGAGTGCACTGTGCTGATAAGTCAGTAGGCAGTCTGTCACTTAGGGGTTCAGTAGTAGTAAGTGACAGTCATCCAGGAGGTTTTGGGAGAAGATCTTGCCAGTGGGTTTTGGTCGTGGTGGTATGTGGGAAGCTTTTCATTTTTTTTCCCTTCTTTTAAATGCCATATTTTGTTTTAAATGAGAAAAATGCATGTATGTGTGTAGGTTTATATACATTTGTTTATGTATATTAATACACACATGTGCATATATAATGTATATGTATATTAATACACGCATGTGCATATATAAATACATAACATGTATACATATAGAAAAATATATATTCTATTGAATCCCAGAGCTAAGCGTACCCCATGATAAGGCTTACCCTTTTGATCCAGCCTTACTGAATACGATCATGGGGTCCTCAACTTTGCAGTTCCAACAATATGCGTACAGTTCAACTTGAATGACATTGATCTTTCCCAGGAAGCCATCTCCCACATCTCAAGAGTAAATGTTTAAAGTTTATGAACACAGATTGCATGAAGTCACAGGGGAATGGAGAAGGAAGGAAGAGGTGGCTTAGGAGGTGAGTAAATTTGGTGGCAGATATTACCTTCTTGCCCTTCTTGTGAAGCTGCAACCTGTGGTTCTTTAACCTTGTGGTTGACCAGCAGGCACTGAGAACCAGGCATGGAATTTTAGCAGATGGAGAGGGAAGCCAGCAGGAATGTGATTATGGTGAGGACCTGGGACTGATTTTGGAGAAGTGGAGGCAGGTATATGCAAGAGGTTACAGCTGTATGGGATTTCTGCTCATGGAGCTCAGGCTTGAAGCAGTCAAGGACCCATGCAAGAGAGAATGAGGAAGCTAGTGCAGACTCTGGGTAGAAGACAGAAGGCTCTAAGGCAGTGATGACGAACTCTTTAGTGCTTTCAATGCTAACAAACAGCCCATATGTGCCATAGGTTTGCCACCACTGCTCTAAGCTATCACTGGCGTGGGATATGTGGGATATGTGCCATAGGTTTGCCACCACTGCTGTAAGCTATCACTGGCATGGTCAGGATAGTGATGGCAAGATAAGACCTTGGCCGTGGGCCTGACGAACAGGGTCTTCCTCTACACTCCAGCAGGGCCCAGGCACACTAGCAGTAAGGAAATAGAATTGTGCTGAGGAGGGAAGGCTCCAGGGACTAATGGTAGGCCTCTTCCTTCCCACTTTGCAGAGGACCGTGGCTTCAACAGGTCTTCCCTCTGAACCTCTCTCCTCCATGAAGTCACCTTCCCTTTGAGAAGGAGTCAAGGATCCTGGTCATGTTTTGTCTTCTGGACCCACTTACTTTTGTCACTTACCTGTCTTCTCCCCAGAATGCCTTGATTCTCTAACTCAGAAAGTTTCATTTTGAGCATGAATGGTCTTCCTAAAAATGTCACTCACATCAGGCAGTTAGAGGATAATCACTGAACATCAGGTTACTAGTAAGTCTCATCTTCCATCATGGTGGGAACTGAGACGCTACAGGCTCAGAGCCCACCGGTGGTATCATAGAGCACACTGAAGAACCTGCCTATGCCTGTAGAAGATGAGACATCCACGCAGGTGTGTGCACATTGACTGCTGTGCTCCTGATCCCCTCTACCCTCTGGTCTTCACTCCAACTCTGTGTCGCGGGCAACTCTTCTAGGCTGAGCTCATTTTTTTTTTTTTTTTTTAGCATTTTTTAAAAATTTTATTTTCAAGGGGGGTAAAATTAAACACAACAAAACAGAACAGAACGGGACATAAGAAAGCATAAATTTCGAAGCTAGACAACCAGATATCTTTACTATCTGTCATATTGTCTCTTGTTTTCTTCCAAATGGTTGTCCATATCTTTGCATATGGGGAGCTCATACTAAATAACATAGCCAATCTTTTCACAAGATGTGTAGTTCACTACACATCTGCTAAGGGGGGGGCACAGGACAGGGGACAGGACAGGGGACAGGACGACATGAGATGTTTGATTCTCAGCCTGTGCGCCGGCAGCCTCACAGCTGCCCCCCAGAGAGGGGAGGCATTCCTTGTTCTACCAGCACCCTGAGTCAACCGCACGGTGCAGGTCCCGTCGATGTGCCAGGGTCTCTCGCCTTCGGGCTGCCGAAAGTCTGCCACACTCACAGCTGCCCCCCCAGAGAGGGGAGGAGCTCCTTGTTCTCCTGGCACCCCGAGTCAACCCCATGGTGCAGGTCCCGAGGTGCCAGGGTCTCTCCCCTGCAGGCCCCCAAAAGTCTGCCATACTTAGCTGCTATCTCTTTCTGATGAATTGACCATTCCATTTCCAAAGTTCTGAAATGGCCAACAGACCACAGAAAGAATTCTCTTTAGGCTCCTGTTTGAAACCAGCGCTATAGCGATCTGCTGGCCTTGACTCAGGGCCAAGCTGAGCTCATTCTTGAGCAGCAACTCCATGCTGGCAGCTTATTCTGTGGTCTTGCAAATAATTTTTGAGCCGAGGGGATGTTTCCGGCAGCAGTGTTGTCTGTGAAGCAGAGGGTATCATAGGAGTTGTATTTTTTTTTTTAAATTTGGTGCTTTCCTGAATTTGTTTTCTAGGCCCTGATCTACATAATACTCTACAATATCTTCCTACTAATATTCCTGCCTGTTTGGAACAAGTCAGTATTTGGTGTTACCCATTGAGTATCCCTTATCCAAAATACTGGGGACCAAAACTGTCTTAGGTTTTAGATGGTATCAGGGGTATTTGCATAGAAAAAATAAGATATCTTTGGGATGGGACCCAAGTCTAAAGGCAAAATTCATTTTTTATATGCCACTTGTACACATAATCTGAAAGTAATTTTATATGGAGTTGTTAATAATTTTGTTTTTTGGTGTATAGAATTTTCCAGTTGGGGTTTTGTTTTTTCAGAATAGTGGGGCTCAACTTAGATTCATAACTCTGCCTGTGTTCTTTCCCAAGTCTTTGGTACACTTTCTTTGTTTAGGTGAAAGGTGTTTTTGAAGGATGCTTGGGGTTTTCTGTGTATAGCAGGTGGACCTCTGTTTTCATCCTTTCCATGTCTCTGAGAGCTGGTGACTTTCTTGGAGGAAGAGCTGTCTCCACAGAGAGAAAAGCACTCTAGT
>PVJX010000892.1:0-197466 GCA_004027295.1 Dolichotis patagonum
TTTTTTTTTTCTGTGAGTGAGATTCTGTGCAGTGATTGGCCTTCAAGGGACCTCAACTTGCATTTAGGTTCTGTAACCCTTGAATGGGGCTGTTTATAATATTTTTCACCTAAAAATAGAATTATGTTAACAAATATTTGGATCGAAACATGTATTTAAGTGTTCCTGGATATCTAATCTATTTTTGCAAACATCCAGTTCTCTCCTATTGCAATTTGATCCCACCATTCTTTTTTCTTTCTTTCTTTCTTTTTATTTTAATCATGAAATGCTCCCAGAATATCAAAAAAGCAGAAGGAATAACATAATGACCTTCTTGCTACTATTGGTTATCCAGCCAGACCAAGTCAATATTTTCCATTATTTTCCAGAGCTCTTCACTTAGGCTATTTTTTTAAAACTTTGAAAATAGTTTAGACTCCAGTGAAATTGCTTGTCTTCTCGACCCACCTTCTCTCCAACTGCTTCTCTAGAAGTTCCACTACATGAACTTAGTGTTTATTTCCACATGCGTGAACTTTACAGTGTGACCTCATCTCTATGTGTCTCTAAGTAAAACGCAGACTTGAAGGCTTTAACTTGGGGGGAGAAGCAGGAAGTGGGGCCTGAACCCAGGCCTTCTTACGTGCTGAGTAGGGCCCTACCCTGGAGCGACTTCTCCAACCCACCATTTCAGCTTTTTATAAAAATAGCACCATACGCTACACAGTATCCTTCAGTCTGCTTCTTAGCACCTTATTTCCAAGACTAATTCATTTTACCACATTCACTGTCAATTTTCATCTAGACCTGAAACCTAGTTTTCCTATATTTTGCTTATTCACTGGACAATTTGACCACACACACATACAAAATTTATCATCTGGGAGAGAAAATGAAGAATTGCAGACAATTTTTTTGGAGGCAGCTATGAATTCATCTCATCTGTTTACTGTGAAGAAACTGATGAAGAAAAACAGCATATATTTAGATTTTATTATGTTGTTGCTATTGGCATTGTTACTTGGTGGGCTAGATTTTGAGACAGGGTCTTGCTGTGTAGCCCAGGCTGACCTTGAACTCAAGATCTTCCTGCTTTGAATCACAGGTGTGTAGTGACTATACACTGATTATATAGTTTTTAAAGATTATTTGAGCTACTTGAGTAATTCTCCCATGGTATGAAGAGCAATGAATGTACTGCTAAGCCTCTATAAGGCTATAAGGGGGGAAGAGATTGCATACTAGGATTTAGTGGTCCTATAGTCTCTTTCTGATTCTGCTATTCTTGGCAGTTTATTCAATTTAACGGATCTCTCCATTTTCTTCTCACTAAAATTAATCAATTTGTACTAGACACTCGACAATGGTTTTCAATGATCCATAAAATAAAAATTGTGACGGCTGAAAATTTATTTCAAGTCATATTTGGGGGCAACATTTCATTTTCTATGTGAAGTAGAGTATTATTATTATAATACATTGATAAGATGTGTTCCTCAGCTTTGCATCACTGTAACCAAATACCTAACATACACGATGCAAAGGGGGAAAGGCTTATTCTGTCTCATGGATTCAGAAATTTCAGTCCATGGTTGGCTGGCTCCGTTGCATTTAGGCCTGTGTCGAGACAAAAACATCACAGCTGAAGGAAAGCTGCTCAGCTAATGGCAGAGAGAAAGGGAAAGAGCTAGAGAGGAAGGGACCTGAAACAAACCACAGGCCCCACGATCATGTGCCAGGACCCACTTCAATTACACCTCTCCTAAGTTTCCATTATCTCCCAACAATAGACTGAACTGTGGCCTCCTCAATGGATACAGCCACTGCTGAAGTTAGAACTTGTCTTAGTTACTTCCTCATTGCTGGACAAAGGCCCGACACCCACAGGGTAAGGAGGAGAGTTTGTTTTGGCTCACGGTTTGTAGAGGTTTCAGTCCATAGACTGCAGGGCTGAGGGCATGGCCAAGGAGGCTTGCTCATAGCATGGCAGCAGGAAGCAGAGAATGATCGAGGGAGGAGGGAGGGAGATAGGTCCTGCTAGGCTGTGACCCCAGTGACCCAGCTCCTTCAGAGACCAGGCTTCACCCCCCAACATCGCACTTAGCTATAAACTCCTCCATGGGCTAAGCCACTGATGAACATCAAAACTGATTATCTACTCGTCTCCCCAAAGCCCGACCTATGAGCGCATGAAGCTTTGGGGCGACACCTAGATCTAAGCCATGTGCAGCCTGCAATCCGGTCACCTCCTCCACCTCCTGGAAGCCCCACTTCTGAACACCAAGATTTGGGGGACCACTCACACAGGGAAAGTGGGTGATGTTTGACTACTCATTATTTAGGACAGAGGGCCTTTACCCATTTGAATGATTGTGCAGGGTCCGGTTGTGGTTTTACCTTCACCACACATTTTTCTCGTATCTATAATCTACTCAGTTCTGAGTCCTTGGCAAGAGACCCTGCCCTGATTATGCCACTGCTCTTGTGGGGAAATCAGGCAGTGATTTCCACAAGTGCAGGGACTCTCTGGAGAAAAATTAGGAGGCCCTGGGGGCACCCTGTGTGGGATCTGCTGTGTCCTTATTATTCGAGGGTCATTTTATAGCAAAGATAGGGCTCTGTTATCAAAGTCGCAACCCGTAGAATCCTTCCTCAATCCCTTTTGAGGGAAAAGCAGTCACTTTCGAAGGCTGTCAGATTTGTCAGACATAAACTACCTTTAGTCTAGAAAATAATTGAGCACGATTAAAACCACGATGCTGCTCTTTGTAACCAATGTGGGAGTCGCCGCCCCAACCTTCCCAACCCTCCCTCAACAGCTCCAGCTGCTGTCCGACACTGGGAAAGCAAGGACAGGAACTCTTCCTTAAATTGTCACTTTCCTGGAAGTAAATGTAAAAGTATGATCAGAGCTAAAGACAGTACAGACGCTAACACTGGGAAAAGAAATCTTGGTGATTGCCTGAGCATCTGATCTCTTGTTCACCAATGCTATGTATGAAAAGCATAAGTGTATATGAAAAATGGATTATGAATATAAATTTATATGAAAAAAGATTTGCCCCACCCTTCTTTTGCATGGAAGAACAAACCGTGAAACTATGATGGGGAAGGAGTTGCTCTAGATGGTTTTATTTCAAAAGGAGCATTGTGGGACGCCGTCTTTATCACATGACCTCTCCTCCTGCGCACTTCACAGCTTTCACACTCAGAAACCACTCACATCATGTGCTGGGAATGTGGTAAAATTACATTAAAAAATCACATTAAAGAGATAGGTTTCCTTTGCTGCTCTAAGTATTAGCCTCCTCTCCCCTCATGGATCATGGGTTATATTTAAGGAACTAGAGAATGTTTTCTCTTTTATTCTTTCTCATTAATTCTTCTAGAACATTTATTCATTAAATAGTATGGGTTGTTACACTCTGTTAACTGTGTGGAGTAGCAGATTTTAATTTTGAGACACTAAGGCCAATATCAAAGCTCTGCCTAGGCTGGATTTCGTGGTTAGGTGTATTAAATCAGACCCCACTTTCATCTCTATCCTGTTTCTCACTACAGGGGCTGGAACCCAGGATTGGTCTACCACAGCCACATCTCCAGCTCTATTTACTTTCTGCCCAGTGTCTATTTTTGTATTTCCCTAATCCTCCCCTCACAGCCAATAGCTAACTACAGATGCACAATACACCTGATTGGAATTCTAGGTAAAACAGCAGCCCTTTCTTAGGAGGAACTAAATTCACTTCAGTGGTGTCTTCTTTTCCTTTTTCTCAGTGGTAGGTTTCCACTTTCTTGCTCTCTGTCTCTCTCTCTTTTTGTAGTACTGGGGACCGAATCCAAAACCTTTGTACTGAGCTATATTCCCAGCTCCTTTTTATTTAGTTTTTTTTTTTTTAAATTTTGAGACAGTATCTCACTAAGTTGCCCACGCCAGGTTCAAACCTGTGATCCTCCTAACTTGGCCTCCCAAAATGCTGGGATCACAGTTATGTACCACCATGCCTGGCTCACAGTCTCTTTCTTACACACCACACCCACATCACTCTTTTCACTTTTGTGCATTCTCACTCCTATTAAAAACTCCACAGATTCTCTCATCCCATCTCCTTTCCCATGACTCTTTCCCTACTTCCAGGAGTCACATCTGCTTGAGTCTGCAGGTGTTTCTGCCTTCGGCCCTGGCAGTGTGAGCAGAGGCACCGCTGCCAACCTGTCCAAACACTGCTGCGATTGTGGAGGGCGGATGAGCAGGTGGAAACAAGAGCATCTCTGCGGCCCTGAGCCGGGCCAGGAGCCTGCTGAGTCAGCCTGGCTCTGAGAGAGAGGCGGCAGGAGGCGTCACTGTACCTGTGCCTCCCAAAAGCAGGAATGGGGAGGCAGCAAGAAAGAAGGCTTCTCCAAGAAAGAGTGCAGAGGGGAGCGCAGGGATCGGGGTCCCCAGAGACCAAGGAGAGTGCCTTGTCCAAAGGGTCAGGGATAGTTGGGACTCTGTACAATAAGGACAAGCGTCCACCTTGTGGTTTGGTTTCATCATGCGTAGCACAGGGAGTGCCAGGCAGTAAGCAGGGGAGCTGGGGATCAGGGCTCCAAGGGTAGTGAAAGGTGGGGGCAGAAGATGGCACCCAGGAGCAAAGGAAGCAGTACCATTGCTTCCAGTACAACCGGTGCAGGCACTGTGCCTGTCTGGGTACTGGGATGATAGAGAGGGTGGCACAGGTTTGTCACAGCTGCTGGGCAGCACAGACCAGGTCATCCGGGACCACAGAGAGCCATGCTGGGCTTTGGCTCAGGGAGGTGGAGGTCACGGAGAGCAAAGAAGAAGATGCCCTGCAATAAGTCAAGGAGACAGGCAGCGTGCAGGGACAGGATAAGCCAGATGGCCGTGTTGGTGTCCACCTGGGACGCCAACCAGGTGCTCAAATGAAAATGTAAATCGACATAAGTGGAAGTCTGTTTCCCCCCACGCTTTGCTGGTGGTACGGGATCATTAAGTGTATCCACAATGTCCTGACCTCATTCGGCTAGGAGCAGGATTAAGTAGATCCCTTAATCGTGGTCTGGCTACATTCAGGACAAAACCACAAAGTATGTTTTTTAAACTAACACACATTTAATAAGATATAGGGTGTCCTGAAGAGATTTAATTGACAGTGTTGAGAGTCATACAACTTTATGGTGAGAATTCACTCTCCAGGAATAATTTATTTCAATTAGTCACATTTTAATCTTCCTCTAAACTGAAACTAGTGCAAATATCTATGAGGTGCGATTTAAAAAATTACTCTACTGTGAATTACATTAAAAAAAGATTATAATAAAAAATATATTGCCTTTAAATCCCCTGTATTTTCTCCCCCTCACTTTGAACACACTTGTGCCATCATTCTTGTCATTTTGCGAAGCGGTTCTGAAAACATCTGAATGTTTTCGTTCAGCATCATTATTTTCCTCTCTCAAAAAATTAAAAAGTGTTATTTGTGTCTACAGTGACATGTCAAGATTGAAAATTAAGCACAGACTAGCATTTGGCTACCGAACAATTGGCAAGTTCACAAGTTAAAATTTATAATCGCAGTGTGAAGTTGACTCCTTTATTAAAGGAAGAGTCAGCCTATAAAAAGATAAGATTGGATTGTAGCTAGAGATTGCAAATCTTGAGTGCATTTAGATTTTTGCCAGCAGGTAATTAATGACTTTTCCAAAGGTGTTTAGAGTGGAAGTGTAAACACAAATGTGTGTTTATTTACTTCCTTATTATGACTAGCACATGTTTAATGATCTATAAGCTGATCCATAGTCCATCCAACAGTGTTATGAATACACAACCTTTAAATGCTTTTGTCCAAAGTGTCCGACAATCCATCCTAGCGACCCACCCCTGTGTTACAGTTATTGCTGTCTGAGTTATAACAGCTACCCTGGGAATCTTGTCTGAACAGCAAGCTGACTGCTGTTCACAGTCAGATCTGCTCTTTCCCACCCCCGAACATACACAAAAGATTTTTGTCATTCTTGGCATTGGGCAATAGCAGAAGTGAGACCTGCCAGCAGAGCTCGGAGGCAGAATGTCCCTCCACCTGTTCTGTGCTGGAAGACCGGCTTCCAAGTGCGGGCCGGGTGGGGGCTGCTTCCTTGAATGGCAGCTGAATGCGCCAGCAGGCCCTTGGCAGCGAGGCCCCGGGCACTGAAGCTGGGCATTCAGGAGAGCTAAATGGAGACAAGAAACTTGAGCAAACCGCTTCCTGGAACATCGAGAACCTGAATGGGAAATTCAGAAGGACCAGATTCGCTCTATTCTTAGACCAGCCAAGGTCAAATTTCCAAGACCCTATTTTTTCAGAGCTTTTCCCTAAAAAGTGCCGGCAATGTAGAAGGACAATAAAAATACTCCCTTTTCTTATAGAAAATGTTAATTTACTTATTGTTTTGTTGCACTCTTGCTTGAGAAGTTTTTATTATTTATTTATTTGCTACTCCATAGTGACAGCTTTGTACCCCAAATCAAGCAGAATTATGATGGAGAGATTCATTTAAAGGAGACAAATAAAAATGATATGTTGTGTACCAGTTCTCCAAGATGAATGCCATTGTTATGTATCACAAACACAAACTAATAAAAAGTAAAAGAAATGAGTAAAACTAGCCATCCTTCCTGGTAAGCGGCATGAGCCGTGGGCGCCCCAGGGAGTGAATGTCAGTGTTCCCCATGAACCTAACAGTGCGCGGGCTGAGAATAAATGTCCCGTGCCACCCCCATCCTGTTAGCAACTGGGGGGTTTCGAGGTCAGCTAGAGTTGATAGCAACTAAGGTACATAAAGCAACTAAATGCTTCTATTGTTTGGTTGATTATGCTGACCTGCGGCCAGAGGTCTGAGCATCTCTTGGGAGAATGATTTATGCAATATAGCAAATATGGGGGATTCCTTCTGTCTTGTCTTTGAAGGTCAATACTGTTTTCACTGTTTTGCTTTGATCTGCTTGTGTTTGCTCTATTCAATATTCTGTTTTGATTGGTTTTATAGTGTTCTGTTTTAGTTTGATTTTGCTATAGCTGATTGAATGGACAACTATTGTGAATACTATACATACTATATATATACTATATATATACTATATATACTATTGTGAATACAAGATATACTATGGTACCTCTGTTATTGTTATCCCGGTATCCTGCTCTGAAGTTCTGTATCAATTTCACTGTATTGTCTTGATTGGCTTTGTTCTGTCCTGTTTTGTTGTATTTTACTATCTTTAAAATAAAAATAATGATGTATTTCACATCTCAAGGGACAGTCCTTCAGTGAGGGGTTCTGACTATGTCAGTTCGCTCTTATATCTTTCATTGGCATGATAACGGGGCCAGGAATAGTGTTCCTAGGTGTGGCAGGAATAATGGGCCAAGTGGAGAAACCCTTACCAGCAAGGGCGGTGAGTTGACAGCAAAAGACTGAACAGAAGTCGTGGGCTTTCGTTAATTCCATGTTCTCTATCTGGTCCTTCCTGGAACTCTAGTTTCAAACCCAGAGTCCCCAAAATCCTAGCATTTGAGGAAAGTTCTGAAAAGTGCCTGCTGATTGATAAAAATTCTCCCACTAATATCAATTTTTCAGGAAGCTTCAAAGTAATTGTTTGCTAATTTAAATACAACCTCAAGGTTGATTTTTAGTTCGGGAAAAGAAATCTAAACCCCTTGGTTTCCTCCTGGGAAGATAAACTCATTATTATTTAACAACGATATTTGTTTATAAACAAAATCCCTCAAAACAGGAATTCCATGGAGCAAATCATTTTAACAGAAGCTTTTTAGGCAAGTGTGATGTACATCTATAATCCCAGCACTTGGGAGGCTGAGGCAGAAAGGTCACTGCAAGCTCCAGCCAGCCTAGGATACATAGTGAATTCAAGCCTGAATTACATAGACTGGCCTAAGAAAACCAACTAAGGAAAGGATTTCATTTTTCAAAATTTTCATTAAAAAATTTACAAACGGTGGCTAACTTCCCATTAGATTCTGTATCTAATTTGAAATCCTGAAAGTTTATAAATACTGTCCTAGGTGAGGCTATGGGAAATTTCAGGGTTCTCCCCACAGAGGTTTCCTCTACTGAGTGTGTGGTGCTGGGTTAAGGGGTCCCTAACACTGGCCTGACTCCCTGGAACTGGGAGGATGTGGCTGGAATTCACTAGAAAGGGATCTGGCTTGAGTCAGGCAGACTTCTCCTAGAGATGTGGATTCTTCAGCGAGGTTTTATCAAAATAAAGACAAAAAGTGCATGGACTCCACAAACTCAACCAATGTGCACAACTGTGTTTATGATGAGGCCTCCTTTTGTCTGGGCAGCAATAACAAAATCACTTGTTTTTCAATCTGTACAGAGGTATATTCATTCCTTAAATTGTCCGACGTTATTTCATGTATCTATCACATTCCAGACTCTGGGCCAAGGCTGGGAACAGAAAGACAAATAAGACTCCTGGGTGTCACCAACTGACCAGTTATTGAGTTACCCTGATATCATCTGAGTTACCCTGACATCAAGCTGGGACTTGGGTCCCAAACCTTCTCCCCACTGAAAAGATTGCACCCAAACTGCTCCTGGGACAGTTTCTCTACTCCATAGGTCCCATGGGCTTTAGGATCTACACAGCTGGCTTTCCCAGGCAACTTCTCTAAGAGTCTAGTGTCTTGTCCCAGACCAGGTGCTGTTTAAAAGCTCTGATTCTCCTTCCTTCACCCTCTGGACAGCTCTCACTCATGCCTGATAAGAAGTAGAGAAACAGGGCCGGGGATTTAACTTAGCAGCATAAGCGCCTGCCTTGCAAGCACCTGGTTATGAGTTCAATCCTGGGTACAAAAAAAAAAAAAAAGAAGTAGAGAAACAAAGCCAAGTCCCTCTGTGGTATTCCCACCCACCATGCAGGCCTCCAGACTTCATGGAATCCATCCTCATATCACCAGTCTTGTTACGTGACAGGGGATGAGCATGAAGGATATTGTACTACAGCCTTGCAAGATGTTACCGTGGGAGACCCCGGAGGGAGGACCCTGGCAGACAGGTAACAAGATCACTGTGTCTTATTTATCACACCTGTGTGTGAATCTATAATTATCCCTTTATAAAAAGTTTAACTCAAAACAAACAAATGAATCCAGAGCACAAATTACTTGGCTTGTGTTATGGTTTGTGTCTAGATGTCCCCCCCAAAGCATCACACAGTCATGGGGTACAGGCTTTCCAGAGATGGCTGAATCTAGAGCTTGTGATTCTGGGATTAAGATGTGGGTGCTATACCCACCCTAGCACGGGAAACTTGCATACAATATAAGGGACAGAAAGAGATTTGTCTTTTTTCTCCCTTGTCGTTTTTGCTGTCTTCTGCTGCCATGAACTCCATCAGCCTTGGAGCCAGCTGATTATGGACTGAAACCTCTACAAACAAAAATAAACCTTTTCCCCTTTAACTTCAGGTGTTGAGTATTTTTGTCTTAGCAACAAGAGAAAAGTAACTAAGACAGCCTGTCATTTTCCTCCTCTTAAATTTGCAGTGTAGCTAAATAAAAATCTACCAGTAGCCACCAGTGAGGTTCTGTGGCTTCCATATTCATGGACACAGGCAGATGGACCAGGAGACCTGCAGGTGTGACAGAGGAAACTGACTTCCCTGATACAGGCAACCAGGAAAAGGTGATTCATCATACAGTGACAAGTCTTGAGTAGGGTATTTTTAGGATCAGTTAACACAGCACTTCACCATCCATAGTTGGAGACCACAGTTCTTTCAGCTTCCATCCTGCTCTCTTCTCCATGGCAGCTTAGTCCTCAAGCTGGCTCAGGTGTGAGTACCTAGATGGATGCTGTCACACTGTGTTCCACCTGAGGCTGTGAACATAATCTCTTTTCATAAGCTTCATTTTAAGAGTGGGGGGATGGATTGATTGCCATTGTCCCTAATTGGATCCTTGTATGGCAGTTAAGGTTAAATGTCAGATTAACTGGCTTGGGTTCCACCTACGGAAGTGGGGGAGCACACGTCTAGGTGAGTCTGGGTGGGTCATGGAGAGGTGAACTGGGGGACTATATTTGGTCTCTGGCCCCTTCCTCTCTGACACTGTTCCTGTGCTCTGCTTTCCAGCCACCATGAACTAAGCATCTGTACCACACTGCACTCTTCCACCATGATGTCTCTGCGCTGTATCCAGCCAACCATGGACCAAATCATCGGAAACCATAAGCCAATTAAACATCACTTCCTTAAATTTTGAGTGTCAGATATTGTGTCCAATGATGAGAAAGCTAACATATCTTGAAAGGGGGGATAATTAAATCTGGTGGGAAAAAATCATGCTTTACTGACGAGCAAGTGCAGCAACTCATCATCACCAACCATGGCTTCAGGCCATGAAGAAGGAGATGGAAAGGCAGTGGGAACTGGGAGAAATGCACTTTGATAGCCTGTTCTGATTCCACACCATGGAAGACCACAGTCCAGCTTGCCAAGTAGGCCTGGGAAATGCGAGACAAAGTGGGATGTAAGGAAGAGAGGCCACCATCACTGGAGCCCAGAGAATGAACTTCCAAAAAGGAGGCTGCAGGTCTGCCACAGTGGCACTTGTTGTAAACGATCCTGGCTTGGGTTTCAAGGTGAGCAAAGTTTTTTATGTCATTTTTCTTTGTTTGCTTTGCATCCAGTTAAGGTGCAATAATGCTTACGAAGCTGAGTATGGTGGCACACACCTGTAATCCCAGCACTCTGCGAGGCTGAGACCAAAGGATCATAAGTTCAAGCCCAGCCTGGGCACCTTAATGACCCTGTCTCAAAATTAAAAAAAAAATTAAGAATGCATTGGGAATGTAGCTCATTGCAAATGCCCTGGGTTCAATCCCTAGTACTGAAAACAAAATGCTTAAGGGTTTTTTAAAACTAACAAAATGAAGAAATACAATAACTCCTTTTTAAATTTTTTATTTCTGACATTCCAAAGATTTCTCTCTTTTTTTTTTAATTTACTCCAACTTTCTGACATACAAGTGTAGTGCCCACTGGAGAGTCTAGTGGGACAAGAGTCAGTCTGTGCATTAGAAGATATAGCCACATTCAGTGAGGGCAGAAGGGTATAGAATATGGGAAAGTGAGGGGTATTTACTACCTGCCTGACTATGGACCCAAGGAGCAGATCGCCAGTCTCTATCTGCATTCCCAATGCCTGTCACAGAGTCGATGCTCAATAAATACCGATTGAATTCATTAAAACTTCCCTTCTCTACTACCAAACAATAAAAACCTGGCTATAGTATTCCTGGCAGACAGCTTTAAGAAGAAAAGAGGGAAGCTGGAGGTCTCTCTGTGTCATTCTGTGTGTCACATCTTGCCACTCGTGTGGTCCTGAATGTCAGGTTTCCCAAGTGGCCTCTGCCAGGACCTAAACCCTGGAGACAGGAACCTGCTGTCCCAATCAGGGAAGCCAATGCTGAGCAAGAGGTAGGGCCTCGCCACCCATGCAGCAGAGGAGGGAGGAGGCAGGGGGACTGGGATCCCCCCTGTCTTGCTGCTGAAATGAGGCCGAGTGCTACATCTCCAGACCTGGAAGGCCACTGCATCTGTGATGCAGCCCAAAGGTTCCTGCCAGGGCCTGGGGCAGTGGGAGGAGCATAAAAACACACTGCTGAGCCCATCAAAATTTTTAAAACATGGAGAAAATTACTCCTTTCCCCTAGAGCAGTTTCATTACCGACCTTTGGTTATGTTTTGCTGCTGTTATTGTTGCTGCTGTTATTGATGTGTTTATTTGTTTGTTTGGTCAATTGGTTGATATTTTGAGACCAGGTCTCACTTTGTGGGTCACTTTGGCCTTGATCTCATGGCAATCCTCCTGCTCCAGTCTCTTGAGTGCAGGGATCACAGACCCAGCTTTTTCTCTTTTAAATTCTTATTCTCTTTCCCTTCTTTATTTGTTTATGCTTCTTTTTCTCCTGTCTCAACTTCCTCCTCTACCAGAAAACTGATATTTTGTTAAGAAAAATATAATTTAATATTTGAGAGCTAGTTTTTCATGATTTTCTGAACTTTTCTAGAAAATTATTCTGCCATCCTGCATTGATGTTCATAATTTATGAAGACAAAAGGCTCCAAATAAGTGTACAATGAATGCACGAAGAGGAAGAAACCAATTATTTAGACCAATTATTTAAAGGCTTAACATTTTTGCACCTTGGGCTCTACCACTTTAGAGTTCAACTTGATGCCATTGCTATTGGAATTCCTAAGATTACAACTGCCATCTCTGCCTTACAGGCTTCCTTTATCTGCACAGACCTTTCCTGTCCTGTGTTTTCTTTCCCCTGAGGTCCATTACAAGGCACTTATTGTTGGCTTGATATTTATTAGGGGGAAAGGGAACAGGGGACCTTCTTTAAAAAAAAAAACTGTGAACCCAAGTGTTTGGGGAAAGGTGGAGGAAACAGGAAGTCATGAGATGTTGGCCCCAACCAAGATAGGCACACTTGTTTGGGGTGAAGTCTGGAGTGACTTCAAAATGAAGAATGTCTCCCTAGTTAATTAATTTTCAAAACTCAGTGTGCCTATACAAACATACCTGTGACAGTGTGTATGACTTTGTAGATCTAAGTCACCAGTTCCAGGTAATTCAGGTATAGTTTCCCACATGCCATAAGACAAAGAAGACTTTCCTCCTTGTAAGTCAATTTTCCTCCTTACAAGGAGGAAAGTGTTCTTTATCTTATGGTTTCAGGGCATTCCGTCCATGGCTGACTTGTGTACTGCTTTGGGGCCTGTAGTAGAAGAGGTAGTCAGAAGGTAAAGGGGTGGATCCCAATGTCCCCTGCAAGAGCATGCCCAGTGACCTACCTTCCCTTTACTGTGTCCCATCGGGTACAGGTTCTACCACCTCCCATTCACCACAGGCTGAGGACTAACCCCCCTCCTTTGACCCTTTATGGGACATTAAAAATTCAAATTATGCCAGTGTGGTTTCATTCAGTCCTTCAACAGTTCTATTAGGTTGGTGTCTTAATCAGTTTAGGATGCCACGAAAACATACTATACAAGACGTAGCAGAGGGCACAAGCATTGATTTTCTCCTAGTTCTAGACCCTGGAAGTCCAAGATCCAGGTGCTGGTGGGGTTGGTGAGTGGTGAGGTTCTCTAGGGTGGCAGACAGCTACATTCTCACTGTGTGGTCACAATACTGTCCCCTGTGCTTCAGAGAGAGAGAGAGAGAGAGAGAGAGAGAGAGAGAGAGAGAAAGCTGGTGCTTCTTCTCAGAAAGATACTAATGTGATAGGACCCAGGCCTTACTCTTCATGTCATATCCAACCCTAATTACTCCCTCACAGGCCCACATCCAAACGCAGCCATGTAGGGAGCTAGGGCTTAACGTTATAAATTTGGGGAGACACATGTGTACAGTCTCCCACAGTAAGTAATGTTATTCCTCCTGTTTTTCAGATTAAGAGACTGATTGAGTAATTTGAGCCCAGACAGACTGAGTAATTAGCCCAAGGCCATCCAGCTGATAAATGGTGATACTGGGTATGAAATTCAATGCCCATGTTCTCAACCACCACGCTGTGCTGTCTCCCATCACCCAGCAGCCACCAGCATCATCCAGCCACATCGCCAGGCCCTGGTTTAACCCCGTCACACTATTTTCAGAGATTTGTCTGCTTTTTAAAAAATTCTTCCCTACAGGAAAAAAAAATACTATTTTTATTTTATTATAAATAGATTTCTATATTGTCAAGTTTAGAAATAATAATTTGTAATTATTAAAACCTAGCTTTGTGTTTGGCAATAAGGATTGAAACCAGGGCTTTTCCCCCGAGTCACCTCCCCAGGGGGGGTTTAATTCTTGGCTCAATCTAGCTTTTAAAATGCTTCTATGTCTTAGTAACTCTAGGAGAGACCTCTGCTAAGTTTCTATATTTAAACTTTTAAAAATAAACAATAAGAAAACAAACAATTTATGACCAAGGAGGTAGCTCAGCAGAATTGTACTTGTCTGGCATATGCCAGACCCTGGGCTGGATTCGTAGCACTGCAAACAAATGAAGAAGAAAAGAAAGAAGGGGAAGGGGAAGAAGAGAAAGAGGAAGTTGAAAAAGAAGGTAGGAGGGGAGAGAGAGAAGGAGACCAAGAAGTAGAGAAAGTGAAGGAGGAGAATAAGGAGGAGGAAGAGAAAGAAGAGGAGAAGGAGAAAGAGGAGGAGGAGAAGAAAACGGAGGAAGAGGAAGGAGAAGAGGCGAAGAAGGAGGAGAAGGAGGGGGTCGTGAAGAGGAAGAAAGTGAGCAGCCTATTTGAAAAGTAGATTAAAGACCTTGGAAGACATTCACCCAAGAAGATGCACAAGTGCAAAGAGCATAGGAAAAGATACCCCCATCATGTGCCATCAGGGACATGCCAATCAGAACAGAACTGAGACACCATGGCATACCTAGCCCCTATCAGAGCCGAAAAATCCTGGACACTGTGTCACCAAGTGCTACTGCAGTCAGCACAATAGGAACTCCACTGCTGGTGGGAGTGTAAAACAGAACAAGCACCTTGAAAGACAGTTTGGTGGTTTCTTACAAAACAAGCTTCTATATTTAACTCTTGTGGTTAAAAATATAACCAGTGGGTGATTTTTTTTTAAAGGTTCTATTACTGGTTGAAATGTTTTTAAAAATTTAATTCAACTTTCTACTCGGAACACTAGAGCACTGTCCTTTTGTGAGGTTATGTTTTGTTTTCGGTTTTTGAGACCAGGTCTCACCATTCTATTCAAGCTGGCCTGGAACTCACTACGTAACCCAGGCCGACCTCAAACTTATGGTGATCCTCCTGCCTCAGCCTCACCCCCCTGAGTACCGGGATAACAGGTGTGAGCCACCATCTGGGGCTCTGGAACTCTTGCTAGTCAATGAAAAAAAAAACATTTTTATAGCAACTTACAGACTTCTCTATGTTGCAATGAAACATGTGCCAAGAAGGAGCTGATGGGCTGGCTGATAACAGTCTTGGGGTTTTGTTTTGGGGGTACTGGGGGTCAAATCCAGAACTCGTGTCTGCTAGGCGAGTGCTCTACCCAGAGCCACAGGTCCAGCCCACCAGCCCTAGGATTTTCATGGAAGTAGATGAGAGGGACTTCGAGGTGGGTGAGTGCACAGATTCTGGAATCTGGTTCTCCAAGGCCCTGTCCTTGAGCAAGTTGTTCAGCCTGCTCCAGCTCCTCCGTAGCAAAATGCAGATAGTAGATGCTTCTGCCTCAGGTGAGTTTGAGTGCAGAATCCATATTAAATGCAAATCAGACAGGTTCTACAGAAACACCCACTAATTTTCTTTCCACTTCAAAGGGAATGTTTTATTATACTTTTTAAAAACTATGATCACTCCCCAAAGGCTCACTGAGCTCACGGGGAACTCTGTGTGTGGTGACAGGACTGTGAGTCTGGAGTCCAGGTCAGGCCCCAACTCATTCTCAGGTTGTGAGTTACACAGGAAACAGAAGCCCCGGAGGCAAAAGAGGCCTCACACAGCAGGATCGATGTGGACCGCAGGCCCTGCCCCTAAACCACAGCTAAAAGGCCCGACCTGGGGCGCTTACAGCGCTGGCTTCCTCCCCACGGCAAACACCGTGGCGCCCTGCAGCCCTTGACTTCCGGTGAACGCACCTGTGCGCAGCCTCGCTCTTTGTGCAGGAAGACATTGCAAAGTGGGGGTTTTCTCTTTATGATCTGTTAAAATCCGGCGTTTCTGTTGTTAGAATGAGTGTAGGTTATTAAGAACAACGGAAAACATTTTGACTGGCTGAGCTTAATTTGAAAACAAGCTTTAATTTAGACAGAGGGCCATAGAGATACAACTTACCCCCACTCCTCACAAACACACACACATACACACACACACACACACACACACACACACAGAGAGTCTGTTCACCCTGCTGAAGGGACTGGGGAATTTTGTGGCTCTGAGGGCAGAGTTGGGGATAATGGCTGGGATGGCTGAGAACCAAGAAGAGGAAGTTTGAAGGGGAGTATGAATTCTCTTCCCATACAGCTATTTGGGCTTGTTTAAACCCCAATGCCTGGACAAGTGTGAGCCGGACAGTAGAGGGGTGGGGGACAATTGGCAAGAACTTTTTTGTAAAACTGAGGCTAGAACCCAAGGCCTTTGCATGGAACTTGCATTGCCTAGCCCCTCTGAGACAGGATCTCACTCACTAACTTGCTAAATTGCCCAGCCTGGGCTAGAACTTGTGGTCCTCCTACCTCAGCCTCTCAGAGTGCTGGGATCACAGTCACCATAGCCAGCTGACAAGAAACCTTTTGAGGCTCAATCTGAACCATGGCTGCAGTCACAGGTCACAAGGAGGAGCTCAGAGCTGGGAGGAAGAGTGGTTTCCATGGCTCCCACACCACACCTCATTCTGCTCTGACTACCCAAGGGCTGGCAGGCTTGGTGATGCTGGCAGGAACCAGGTCCTTGGCTTGAGCTGAGGTCCTTTTATGAAGGGCAGTGGTGGCACCAAGGGCTTCAAAGGAGGCGCTGCAGGATGCAGACTTGGAGGAGCCAAGCAGGAGAGCAAGGACTGAGTGGCTCTGTGTAGTTACAACAGCTGTTTTGTAAGAATGAATGACACGTCTAGTTGGGGATGCCTAGAAATAGCTGGAGGACATGAGGTCAAACTAAGAGCCTGTCTACCTTTGTAATTTGGACATCAAAAGGAAACGAAACCTGCCTCTCTATGTCTGGAGAGAATTAGATAGAGTCACTAAACTATAATTGCAATTAATGGGCTACTTTATATGCAAACCTAATTTCAGAGGAAAAAATTTGGTAGCTTACAATAAAATGAGATGAGAGCCATTGCCAAAGTGTTTACGTATTGGAAGAATTGAGAGGCAAAAACAGTTTTTTTTTGGAATTAGATTATGCAAAAACAGAAAACAACAAAGCTTGGAAAGACTGGAACTTGCCTGTAGGGAACATTTTACCACAAGTCACAGCATTTGTTTTCAAGGACAGTTCATGAGTGGAAAGACAGATGAAAGAAGGACTGAGGACTTGTCTTAAATATTTGATCTTACCATACTTATTACCGAGAAAATAGGGATCGACCTTATCAAAAGATCAGAGGGTGGATGGAAATGAACACCTTTGGTCCAACTGAGGTTTGAGGATTTGGTTTTCTGCAGTGCTGGGGCTCAAACCCAGGGCCTCAAGCATAGTAGGCTAGCACTCTGCCACCAGGCTCCAGCCCAGCCTAGGTACTACTGTTGTACTCTTGATCCAAGGATATCCTGATATTTTGAGACACCTCCAAACCAGCCTTGTGAATTACTGTAAGACACACAGTACTGGGACTGAGAATACAGTTCAGTGGTAGAGCTCTGGGATTTGGCCCCAGCACAGTGTGCACACAAATGCACGTGCACACACGCACACACACACACACACACACTCACACGCCTGGGGTACAGACAGTGGGCCCAGCCCTGTGGGCCACAAGGTTACAGCACTGAAGACCAGGCCTGCAGAATCTCAGCACCTGCCTATCACACTGGCACAGTGAAAAACACTCCTGCAGACTTCCTCGTTAGAGCTGTTTCCCTGAGACCAATGGCCTTTGGTTGCCCCTTCTGTCTGTCCAATTCCCACCAGTGGTAAACCCTTCTCTGACTGGTGTAAGCCTTTCCTTGTCCTCTTCATATATGACTTATTTATACGTAAATAATAAATATTGACCTAACTGTGCTTTAACTACTCGAGATAATATGGGCGAGGATTGCATCCATGCTCTTCACCTGTGAACCCTCAGGACCTGACACAGGGCCTAGCATGCAGTAAACAGTAACATTTGCCCAATAGGTGGATGAATGAATATTAGCATCTCTGCAGATTTTCCCTACTTGACTCAAAGCTCAAGCTAAAGCACCAATCTGTTACCCACTCGTACTATTCATATTTTTAACTATTTTCAATATTAGATAATCAATATGTGAATATACCATCATTGTAAAAAACTCAAACACCCAGGTACACATATTAAAGTTACGGTCTTACATGTTTAAATTCAGGCACAATAAAGCTTTTGTTTTGGTATCAGGAATCGAACTCAGGACTTTGCATTTGCCGGGCAGGTGCTGTACCACGGAGTTGTATCCCTGGTCCAAAGCTATTTTTTAAAAAAAAATCTACAATCTGATTTCATGACTCCACCCTAACCTAGTCCCGCATTCCTTCTCCTAGGTGCAAAACCACTCTTTGGTTTCACATGTAAACTTTCAGATCTTTTCCTGTGTGTTTTATAGATAGGTAGACAGACAGATCTTTGTGCATGTGTATCCAGATAACTATTCACATATTTATGCTGTCCAACACATATGTGGTGCATAGATATATCCAGAGTGTTTTAATCTGGGTGCAGCGTAAAGGCAGAAGCATGTGAGATATTGCAGAGGGAACTGAACACAGGTAACGGAGAATTTAAGAGGCCATACAGAGCATGGTAGAAGCCACAATAGCCCTGGGGTGGAGGGATAGAGGGAGGTCACTAGAACCCAGGAGCTCGGGCCATCTGGAAGCATCCAGAGCCCCAGAAGCCCCTCCAGCCTATAGCTGAAAGCGAGGAGTGAGGGGCCGCCGAGCAGGGGGGAGGGGAGCACTAACCTGGCTTCTCCTCTTCTGCCATGCCTCAGTGTCCATCTCTGGCTCTCTTTGGCCAAGTCTTCAAATGAGCCCAGAAAATGTGGGGGTTTTTTGTGGTATAAAACCCAGGAAGAAGATGCTTCAGAACAGACATGAGTGCATATAGACAAAGGGCAACCTATGTCATTTAAAATAAAACATAAATAGCTCCCTGGCATATGTAGGGTTCTAAATTTATCATTTGCCATTTTTATAGAGATAAAATCTGTCTAAAAAGGCCTTTGAGAGCAGCCTTGGTCCACAGAATCAAGGGACAGCAGGTGGCACAGGTGGGCAGCAGAAGGCAGGCATTTGTGGGAGAAATGCACTGGTAACAAAAGGACAGACACATCACAGCACAGCAGCAGGGGTCGCTGGGTGCAGGTCCTGCCCTGCTGCAGAGTAGAAGGAAGGCAGGGACCAAAGACTCAGAACTTTCCGAGCCCTAGGGAACCGGGGCTCCCATTTTGACTCAGAATTTCTACATTATGAGGAACTGAAATGCAGCAAAGCAATAGGCCAGGAAGCCAGACAGACCTTAAGCCACTTCATTGTCTTTTTTTTTTTTTTTCTTTTCCTTTTTGAGGACAAAGCAAAGGAGGTGTTCAGGGACAGTTTAGCACCAGTGCCTCCTCTTCCTGCCGTGAGTCACCAAGCAGAGAAGGTGTGGTGAGGAACGAGACAATCTAGAAGCAATGGTTCCAGAATGTCCTGCTCTGCTCAGATGCCTAGCCCGTCTTACGAAAGCACCTCTCCTCCTTAGACGCTGCCCTGACCTCCTGGCTGCTGGTGAACAACTTTGGAGGTTTCCATACGTCTCAGGTACTGTGCTAAATAACAGAGGAATCAGACACAATAATGAATAGGCCATGTTCCTCCAGAAGCCTCACGGGGAATCAGAAATGAAAGCATATTCCTGTAGTGCAAGGTGATAAAATAATAAAATCCATAGCCCAAGAGAGAAAGTGAGTTTGGGGGAGGAAAGCACAAGGAGGTAGACAGAGAAGGCTTCCAAAGGTGACATCAGGGATGGCTCACAGGAGGAATAGGAACATTTTTGATTTCCAGGTCCAGTATTAAAATAATCCAATTAGACCAACCGTCCCCCAATCACCACTATTATTGTTTGAAGATTTACAGAGAGATCATTCTCATCCTCACTGGCTCTCATTACATAATGGAAGACCACACTCATGCACACATATGCACAAGTGTACACACCCCGCTTGTGATGGAGAAGCTGAATCCACCACCCCATCGGTCAGGGTGGACAGGGCCAGACTGAGACTTTCAGAGCCTCTGAGAATGTTTGAGGCTCTGCCCAGGATTTAATACTAGATGGTGCCATCAGTCAAATGGCTATAAGGCAGCCCAACAAGGTTCTTCTCTGTCCTGCACTGATGCTTTGTATGTTTTTTCCACTCCATTTTTTAAGCTGGTCACACAGATTCACAGGTTTCCTTTTGACAAATTGGCACATGCACATAACACTCATTGATCATGTTTGCTCCCGTGTCTTTCCCTTTGCCTTGTTTTGCACTGGGAGGGTTCAATGCATGCAAAGTATTTTGCTCACATCCATTCCCCTAATTGCCTGCCCTTCCACTCCAGGATAAGAAGGAAGGCTATGTTTGAAAATATAAGAGAGCCAACTCTTCCCCCTAAAACATCCTTCTGAGTACTGGGGGACCCTGCCTCACGGGTGCCCCACAGATACATAGCCTGCCGTGGGTGTCAGGCACCAAAGATGCAGCCCCTTTCTCTCCCCCAAAGCCCTAGCTGAGGCTGGACCCAAGTTCATGTTCACATTCTGAACCAAACACACTTCCACCTCTTCTCTCACTTCCCCACATGGTACCCACATTAGGACTCTTTATCCCTCTGCCACCAAACACAGAGTTTGTAACTCACAAAGACCCAGACGTCTGGGTCACCACAAGAAAAGGTAGGTATGAGAAGCAACTTCCTTAGGCTGAGCCCAGTAGCTTGGAGCAAGATGAAGTCCCTGTCACAGCGAGGCATCCAGGAGCCCAGGCTACACCTCTGAACTTTTTATTTTTCACTTTGAGACAGAGTCTCACTAAGTTGACCAGACTGGGCTAGAACTTTGTTCCTCCTGCCTCAGCCTCCCAACTTCTGAAATTTTAGGAGTGTGCCACTAAGCTTGGCTCTTTTTGCTTTCTTTTATACTCTTATGAATATTCTGTTTTTCCAGGGAAGAATTTGGAGGCTTGTTCTGAATCTTGAGGAGCAAGCAGCAAGTCTCTGGGGCGGTTGGCTCCAATGGCTTTTCCACAGGGCCCACAGGCAGGACGAGGAAGCAGAGGGGAAACTGGCACAGAAGGTGCCCAGAGAGAAGGCACTGCTGTGGGGATGGTGCCAATGCCATGGAAGGCATTGTCCCAGAGCCCAGCTGGGATGGAGAAGGCCTCCCAGGCAGTGGTGCTGGGGTACTGAGGGGACACATCCTCAGGACACGTCCTTAGCTGATCCCATTCCAGAGCACACTACACAGCAGGCTGTATGGTAAAAACTGTGTTTAAAATTTCATATTTTTACTTTTTAAACTTTTTATTACAAACTAAGACAGAGGGCCTGGGATGTGGCTTATGAGTATGAGGTTTGCTTCTTGTGCACAAGGCCCTGGGTTCCATTCATTACCAGCATCACAAAAACACAAACCTAAGATACAACATGCATAGTAGCCAGGCCAGCCCCAGGTCAGGGCCCTCAATGTCACTGTCTTTCACCTCTATGTCTGGAAGACCTTCAGGGGCACTGACACCCATGGAACTGTCACCTTCTGTGATGGTAGTGTCTCTTGTGGTCTATTTCCTTAAGGGCCTTATTCTTTCTTTCTTGCTGCAGCCTCCACTTTTCTCTGGGGGTTGCTAAGGCCACCAGACACCATTTGTTATGGTTTGTGTCTGGATGTTCCCCTAAAGCCTTATACAGTCATGGGGGTGGGCTTCTAGAGTTTGTGATTGATTTATAACCCAATGCTGGGGTTATGCACCTAAGGGTGGGTGGCCTCAGAATACAATATAAGGGACAGACATAAGGGACAGAAAGAATCTTCTCTCATGCTCCTCCCTTTTGCTTTTGTGGCTTTTGCTGTCTTCTGCATGAATGGCTGCCCCTCAGCCATGCCACCTGCCTGGGAGTCAGCTGATTACAGACAGAAACCTGTACAAACCGTAACCTAAATAAACATTTCCCTCTTCAACTTTGGGGGTTGGATATTTTGTCTTAGCAATAAAAGAAAAGTAACTAAGACACTGGGTGTTTTTGTTTTTGTTTTTGTTTTTGTTTTTGTTTTGCTCAGCCCCAGGCCTCTCTGTCTTGAAGATCTGTACTGCTCTCTATGTGCATTTTTTATGCCTCTCAAAAAAAAATGCATACTCTAAAAGAAGGAAGAAATATAGTGATCATGTAAATGGGTAAATAGCTGTTCATCACGGTTATCAAGTACTATGCTGCAAGAGCAATGCTTCATTAACATTAGTATCTCTTCCAACTCATGCAAAATGTGTTATACTACACTTGATTGTAACAACCATGACATTGCTGGGTGGCAGAAACTTCTCAGGCCCAATGGGAGACATCATCATGTATGTGGTCCATCAGTAACGGAGACATTGTCACATAGCACATGGTTGTATTTCAGGGGATACCTGGAAGGATGATCATGTGGGAAGCTAGAGGCAGATGCCACCTTGTATGGACAGGGGAGAGAGAAGGACCAAAGGTCACATTCAGGAAACCAGGAAATGCCAGGGTGGTAGAGAAGCTGCTGCTTAAAAACACCACAGTGCAGGCACTGAAGCATATGGCTCAGAAGGGTCCTTGCTGGTAGTGGCCACCACCTTGGTGTCACACATCTGATGAGCCATCACAGTGGGTTGTAGGGGTGTTCCTAGGAGCCATTCTGACACGGGGACTATGAGCAATGACTCAACAGCACATAGAAGTGTCTCCAAACCTGGCCCAGTGATGCAAACCTGTGATCCCAGCACTCCGGGGTAAGACAGGAGGATCACAAATTCAAGCCCAGCCTGGTACTTTAGTAAGATGCTATCTCAAAATAAAAAATAAAAAGGGGTTGGAGATGTGGCTCAGTGCAAAGTTCTGGTTCAGTCTCCAGTCTTGAAAAAAATGTCTCCAAATCACATAAATAAAGTCAATCTATTTGTGTCACCTGTCTCAGCTTCCCTTTAGCCAGACTCTAGGACACCCAGGATCACCCTAAGTCTCCCAAACAGGGCAAAGAAATAGACTCTGAATGGGGGGAGGTAGCAGCCTTAACTAAGTGTGATTTCAAATATGTACCATTTACCACTTTTGCAAAAACATTTGCCCCCATGTACCTGGCACAAGGGCTTCAGGCAGAGTCCCTAGGGAGGAGTAAGTTAACTTCCCGTCACCTAGGCCGGAGAGTTCATTCTACTGCAGGGTGGGCAGCAGGGCAAGCACAGAGGATTTCTCTGAGTATTGCTCATAGTGATAATATTTCACTCAATGCAGACCTGCTGTTAGCATGACTAGATGGTTTATTAAATTAATACAAATTTGAATTAGTAAAGAAGGAACCATTTTGGGTAGCTTTTACATTCCGACTTTGGAATCACTCCCTTCTAAATCAGAGATCCCACACTTACTCACTCAACAAATGTGCACTGAGGATCCTGGCGCTGTGCTAAGCTTACATGGTGAGAAAAGCACATGCAGAACCTGCATTAAAGGGCCACGGGTCAGGAGACATAGAGATGGGACCTACAGTTACAGGCTGAGAGGGAAAAGGTTCAGGCTCCTCCTGAGAGGAGAGCAAGGAATTAAAAGACTGAGAGCACTTGGGGATCTAACCCAGGGCCTTGCACAAGTCAAGCTGTTGCTCCACCACTGAACAGCATCTCCAGTCCTCAACAATCACTGCCAAGCGTCTGCTCTCTGCCTGCCTGTGGCCAAGGACTAGGCAGATGTCGAGCAGAACTTCAGTGCTGCTCTTCCAGATGGCCAGGGCAGGTGCACCCGCCTATGGGTTGCAACCAGCCATGGCCTCCTCAGAGGGTGACGTGGCTGTGGAGGTGGACCAGCTAGGCTACCTGCTGCCATGGGCTTCCTGAATAAGCCAGATGCACCAAGAGGCAGAGGTAGGAGGGTTTCTTGGGGTGTTACAGATAAAAGGAACCTTGGGAACAAAGGCCTGAGGAAGGGAGGGAGCACATGAGAGGGAGAAAAAGACAAAAAGACTGCAGTGTGGCTGACTGAGAGGGCTCCAGGGAAGAGGACAGGAGGGGCTGTGCCACTGGGATGGGTGAATGGGCCTGAATCCCAAGGGAGAGACTCACCCAACTGGCATCTAAACCACTCTAGCTGCCTTGTGAATATTGGGTTACAGGGTTACTTTGGCAGGAACTGCATCCTAATTACTTTCCTCTTTCTCGCTTTCCTTTCCGGTGACCTCAGAGATTTAAATAAATGCTTGCCAGATACACAGCAGACAGCACGCCAACAGTGAGGGCCAGCGTGGCTCGAGGAAGAGCCCACAGCTTGATGCAGATCCGTCTGCCCTCCCCTCTCAGGGGTCTGTGGCTCTGGGCAGGTCACTCATCCTATCCCAAGCCCTCCCTTCATAAAGCGGGGAGAACAATGCCTACTCCACCAAGTTGGGTGAGCAATAGGAAGGGTGTGGGCCCATTACTTGGCTTTGGCAGAACTCCAGGGGTACTGGCAACCATTGTGGTCCTGTCAAACAAGGCAGAGGGAGAATTTTAATACGCAATGTCCATATGAGTACTACGTATTTCTGCAGATGCCTGTCTAATGAGATCTTCCTAATACGCGTGTTGGAAAACAGGTTTGTATTACAGGTGTGATTAAAATATACATGGACATGCAATAAAATTTTTTAAAAGTTTTCTCTGTAAGTTTATGTAAGTTGCCTCGTATTGGCTTTTTTCCTGCATGCAGTTGTTCCCTGGAGAAACTGAACCCATTTATTTACCCTGTCTGTTATCCCCTAAATGGAATGACATCAGTGTCTCAAGAATAATCTTATTTATTCTTTTCTCCAGAGCTTCCTGGAAAGCCTGGTACTAGGTAGTAGCTGCTCAGTAAATACTTGTAGGATGGAAAAATAAATAAAAAATGAATGCATGCATTTAACTTATGAGTCTAGCAATTATATTTTACAAATTATATCAAGATACATTGTCTCTTCTACAGAATATGAGTATCTTCAAGAGAATTTGACATGGAGTATTTGAAATCCAGACTTTCCTGGAAATTTTCAGGATATATGATCATCATCATATATTCTTAAATAGCTGAGTTTCTTTCAAAAAGAGTTACAAGTAACTACAACAAGTTTCATGGTGGGCTCATGTGACACTTACTTTTGTGCCTAAAACTTGTTCCAAGTCACTAGGCATGATGCCATGTGCCTGAATCCTGGCGCTCTGGGAGGCTGAGTGAAGAGGATCACAAGTCTGAGCACAGCCTGGGCAATTTAACAACTCAGTGAGACCCAGTCTCAAAATAAAACATAGACAAAGGCTGGGAGTATAGCTCAGTGTGAAGGTTCTGGGTTCAATTCTCAGTACTGGGGGAAATAAAAGTTGCGCATCCTCTGTTCACAGAAAAGGAACAATCTAGAAGACATTAAAAGACTGTCAGCCACTCACACAAGGACTCAGGGTCAGCTTTTCTCTTATCTCACTCACTAGAATTAGTTGCCTTTATCAGATCTCTTCGGGTACAAAGAAAGCTCGTGAGACAGCCATACATTTTGTTTGTGAAGCCCAGCTGAGTCCAGCTCAACAGAGCTTCGATTCAAAGGGGAAATAGAATATGCACCAAGTGAGGAGGCCAGGAACAAAGACTCCAGTATGACAGTTTACAGGAGAGCTAAATAAGCACTCCAGATAGCATCAAGAAGGTAAAAAGCCTCGAGAATGTAGAAGAGATAAACTGGAGGGGGAAATGGAGAGGAGCTGGAAGGATCAATTTAAAATCAATGAAGAAATTTAAGATTTCATTTTAAAGGAATCTTTTTTAATAGTAAGGCTTGTGGTAATATCATTTACATACAATAAAACTGCCCTTTTGGTGTAGAATGTAATTATCACATACAGTTGGGTCATTACCATCACTACCAAGATATGAAACCCTTTAATCATCTCAAAACTCTCTTGCCCCTTTGCTCCCTCCCCCTTTGCTCCTAATAATCCTGATCTGTTTTCCATCCCTCTAGGGCTGCCTACTCTAAAGAGGTTTAAGGGGCTGAGGATGCAGCTCCATGGTGGAACACTTGCATAGTATGCATGAGGTCCTGGGTTCAATCTCTAGTACCTAATAATAATAACACTAAGAATAAGAGTAAATAACAGGGCCAGGAATATAGCTCAGTGGCATAAGCATCTACCTGATACAAAAAAAAAAAAAGGAATGAGGAACAATTTAAAGTGGGAAAGAGACTAAGATTTTTTTCTCATCCCCCACCATTTCCTACTAAAGCATCACTCAGTGAATTTACATGTATTAAGGATCTATCATTTGCCAAAGATTTTTCAGATAATGTTTTTCCCTTTTACAGTTTGTCCATGAAGGCTGTATTGTCCCCATCTCTCAAATAAGAAGGAAAAAAAAAGCTGAGTGTGGTGACACATACCTGTAACACCAGCTCTTGGGAGGTTGAGGCAGGAGGAGTGCTGTGAATTCAAAGCCAGCCTGGGCTACAGAGTGAGTTCAAGGCCAGCCTGAATTGCAAAGTGGAACCCTGTCTCAAAAACACACACACAAAGAAAGAAAGAAAGAAAGAAAGAAAGAAAGAAAGAAAGAAAGAGAAAGATTAGATATGAAACTTACTGATAAGCTACAGTGCAGAGAGTTACAATCAAAATTGACAATGATGTTACACGTGGTTTATGTCTGAGTGTTAGACTACAGCTGACTTGTACTTTCATCTATATTTCTTTATATGACAATGAGCTGATATAAATAGAAAAACTACTTTTTATGATTAAATAGATGAATACATACTCCATGCATATGGACGAAGGCTGATTCCAAAGCCTGTACTTTCTACAGAGCCAAGATGGAAGGTAGGGGAAATGGTTTAGAAGGGAATAAAAGAAAAACCCTTACCAACTGGCTTCCATTCAAAGCAAGAAATCAGAGTCAGGTTTAGAGCAGGAAGCACATCGATGCCCTGCTCTCTCTAGCTCTAGTGATAGGGCAGCCTCTTCACCTTCAGAAAGGTCTCCAGCCCGAATGTCCTTCCACAGGGCTGGGGGTCTGTGATGCACAGAGACATGGCTCCAGACTGTGTCTTTCTACCTGCTCCAGAAGACCAGGCAGGAACAAACTCGGCATCCCTGAGGGAAGACAGGTGAATGTCGGCCTCTCACAGCTTCCGGAGTGGCAGCAAAGGGCACCATGAGACCAAAGCCAAGAGAACCCAGGCCAGAACACAGGTCAGACTTGAACACAGAAGCAACTAATGAGCTGAGACAAAATCATATCATATCATATCAAAATCATAAATCATATTTAACTCATATGTTTGAGGAAGAATTAGTATCTAGACTATGTAAAGTGTTCTACATATCAAAAATTAAAGAAAAAGCAGCTTGGCCTCACTTGAACAGACATTTCATAAAGGAAGACACAAATGGCCAATAAGCACTTTAAAAGATGCTCAGTGTCATTAATCATCAGAGAAATGCAAATGAAATCAACAACACGATACTGCTACCCATGTGAACAGCTAGGGAAGGGGACAGGGCATATAAAACACAGGCCTGACCTCCCATGCACTGTGGGTATTGTATCTGCCTTAGGAAACATCTGACAGTTTCTTATGAAACTAGATCAACACTTATGCTATGGCCCAGCAATTCCACTTCTAAGTACTCAGCCAAGAGTTAAGAAAATAGTTCTGCAGACGCTGACACCAAAACGTTCCTAGCAGTTTTAATTGTCAGACCAATGGATGGGTATCCATACTAGGGAATAGTACTCAGCATTCTGAAGAGACAAACTCTGACATGGCTGATCATGTGGGTAAGTCTGCAAAACATCGTGCTGAGTGAAAAAAGACATAGAAAAAAATATACTGTGTGTCAGCCCAAAGTGATGATGCGCGGTTGTTAAGTTTGGCACCCTGGAGGTCTGAGGCCAGAGGATCACAAGTTAGAGTCTCGTCTGGGCAACTTAGCAACTCAGGAAAATCCTGTCTCAAAAAATAAAAGAGGCCAAGAATGTAGCTCAATCCCCAGTACCAAAAAAAGAAAAAGAAAGTAAACACTGTCTTGCATCTATGTGAAGTGCTATAAGATGCTGGAAAAAACTAGGAACAGTAGTTGCTTCTGAGGCTGTGGGGCCGAAGGAAGGAGCATGAAAGAACTCTTTGGAATGACACTAATATTTTGTATCCTGATTGGGCTTTGTGTTATGCAAATGTTTCTGTTTGTCAAAAATCACTGAATTTGGGGCTGGGGATTTAGCTCAGCAGCATAAGCACCTGCCTGGCAAGTGTGAGGTTGTGAGTTTGATCCCCAGTACCAAAAAAAAAAAAAAAAAATTACTGAATGCCACACTTAAAATGTATATGCTTCACTGTATTTAAGTTTTATCTCACTAAAAACCACTAATAAAAAAGAACTGTGTGTAGTCAAATATTGGACTCTGGTGATGATATACAGAATAAAACCTTTAGAGCAAAAGTGTGTAGACTTTTGACATTTGGCAAAAAAAGAAAAGAGAAAAAGATGGATCGATGAATGAATAGGGGGATGACTACACAGATTTGTGGTAAAGTATGTAAAGCAAAAGTTAATTTTAGAAGCTAGAGGGTAACTATATGAGTGTTAGCTAAAAAATCATTTCATGTTGTCTGGATATTTGAAAATCGTTATAATGTAATGCTGGAAAAAATAGGTTATAATTTAGGAGAAAAAAAATAAAGGTCAGACAAAAAGAATGAAGCTAATGTTAGAGTACAGTATTATAAGGAATCACAGATCTGCTTTTGAGTTTCTTAAGAGTCAAAGCAAAAAGGGGCTGGGGACGTGGACAAACGGAAAGAAGTAGGGTGAGAAAGAGAGAGAAAGAGAGAAGAGAGAAAATTTCAGTTACAAGTTTAGTAATGCTTGTGTGATTAAAAATGAATCTAACAAAGCATCCTCTTTTGGAGCGGGGCAGTATCTCACAGTGTTGCCTAGGCTGGTCTGTAACTCCTGGGCTCTTGTCTCAGCCTTCTGAGGAGCTGGGACTAGAGGTATCGCCACCTCACTCAGATTCAGCGTGTGTTTAGGAAAGCACTACTTCTGGAGAGGAGAGTGCAGTGAGACTGTAAGATACAGGCATGGCACAGCGCCTTTCCTTATTAAATAAGCAGGATACTCATTTCTCTCCCACACATCATAAACCACAGATAATACTTTGGGTCTGATGCGGCCACTCTATCCAAGTGAGCAACTAGGAAAAATAGGTGATAGGAAAACCAAAGTTCTACAACACAGACAATGGCTGCAATGCTTTAGCCAGGAAAAAAATTACATCAAAAGATAGAAAGAAGCTTGAAAACCTCTAAGAAATAGATTCTAGCATTTAGCTCATGCATCTACTTAGAGATACCCTGCTAAATTCAGTCTTCTCTGAATATGTACCATATGCTTGGTACCACAGGGAATGATAATAATAGCTTTCTTACACCATCTTTCGACAATTCTAAGATGCGTGTTTTTTGCACATTTTGACATTTCCAAAACTGGGACAGGTATTATAATTCACGGCGTGTTATAACTGGTTAAAAATTTTTTTCTTAATGGTACATAAAAAATGGGATCTTAATGGTGTGTGTGTGTGTGTGTGTGTGTGTGTGTGTGTTTGAGACAGGGCCCTACTATGCAGTCCAGACTGGACTTGAACTCTCTATGTGCCCCAAACTAACCTTGAACTTGCACCCATCTGCTTCAGCCTCCCCACTGCTGGCGTTAAATCTTAGGTTGCCATGTTGGCAAGCATCTTGGATGTATTAACACACAACTTCTAGTACTTTGAAGTTCAAAGTCTATGCATGTTATTTGAGCCTTACAACATCATATTTTGGTAATATGGGTAATTATTCCTATTCCAAATATAAAAATTGGAATTTAGGGAGGATAAGTGACACCACTCCAAAGTCCTCAGCTAGAATATGATGAGGCTATAACTCTAATATAAATACACTGTTTTTCTCCCAATATCACACAAAATATTTATAGAAAAGACCAGGAGTGGTAGTGCATACCTGTATTCCCAGCACTCAGGAGGCTGAGTCAGGAGGATTGCTGTGAGTTTGAGGCCAGCCTGGGCTACAAAGTGAGTTCTATAGCAAGACCCCATCTCAAAAAGACAAAAAAAAAATTTACTGAATGAAAACTCCATGGAAACAGAGCTTTGCTTTTGTGCATTGCTGAGGCACCAAAGTATAAAGCATTGCACGGCATATAGGAGCTACTTAATGGGTGTAGCTTGAATGAGTCCATCCATATTATGTGATTTAAGTGGAGGAGAGGTCAAAAGGGAAAGAACTCTGTGGGTTGTAGTGGTTTGGGAAGTTTAGACAAGATGACTCTTTTGTCCTTTTCTCTACTGTGACAAATTCTCATAGAGGACTCAAACATCCATGGCACCTTCTTCCATGGCTTCCAGGTTAAGCCAAACAATTTAGTATAAAGCATTCTGGAATTTGCATGGGAGGACCTGGGTTATTTCCCTAGCATGAAACTCTGGGAGAGAAAAAGTAACTTTCCCGAGCCTCAGTTTTCTTCTATTTGAAATCAGGAACAGCAGAACCCATTAGGCGGAAGTGACACCAGCTTCCTGGCACACAGGAAGGCCTCAGCAGCACAGTCACTTTGCTCTCCCTCCAACATGCTCCACTTGAGCTTGGTAAACACTTCTTTTTCACTCTTTCCTCCCAAGAGGTTGCAAACTTAAAAAAAGGAAAAAAGGCTCTGTTTGGTTTACATACATCTCTCCAGACCTCAGGATAATACTTGACACATTTTAAGGGCCCTGAAACATTTTCAAGGTTCGTTCATTCATTGATTAAATCCACACATATTTACTGTGTGCTGCCACAAGCTAGAACTTTCTGGTCACTGAAGATATGGCAGTAAACAATAGTAACAAAGATCTCTGCTTTTGGGCTGGGACAGTATCCCCGTGGCCCATACCTGCTTAGTATGCACAGTCTTGGGTTCCATCCCCAACACTGCAAAAGAAAAAATAAAACCTCTGCCTTCAGGGAAAAAAACGAACGAGACATGAATAAATACATAATGCATGGCAGTAAGTGCTAAATAAAATAGGGAAGTGTGAGGGGCAGCCAGGGGTGACTTGTTGCAAAATTAATTTGAATTAAAAGCCTCACTCCTGTGGTAATGTTTGAGAAGAGACTCCAAGGAAACAAGGAGAAAACCATACAGACAACCAAATTAAATGTGAAGAGCAATTTCAGTATTTGTAGGAAATACAAATGGAAAAAAAGTAGACAGAATATTCTGGAAGGTGGGAACATGTCACCAGAATCCTGATGGAGTTCAGAAGCCTGGCATGGACAATGCTATGTGGAACAGTGAGGCTGGAGGTTCAGGTCTCAGGTTGTCTGGGGGAGAAGCTGCCTTTTTCTTTGTGATATTGGGGAAGCACTGAAGGCTTGGGAGGAGGTAGGCGTGACAGGAAGCTTCCTCCAGGAGAATAAGAGAATGTTGGCCCAGTCAGGGAGCATGAAATGGAAAAGACAGCAGTTCCATGTGAGAAATCTTGAGTTTGACATCATGGTCAGTTAACAAACAGAACTTTCTTGGCAAAAGAGTTAAGAGAGAACAGGGCTTATGACTTGAGGGTGTAGCTCATCTAAATCCAGACGGTTATATAATCATCTTTCTAGAGCTGCAGACTCCATGAGCAACAAACAGACCTTGTTAGAATTTCACTTCTGGCCTAAGAACTGGTACAGCATTCCTCTTTGGAATTTTCCAAGCTTACGCCAAGACTAGACAACCACAGTCAGCAGTAATGAGAATGATATGCAGGACCTGGAGGGAGATAGACCAGCAAAGTCAGTCCTTGTGGCAAAAAGCCCCTGAGAAGTGGGGCGCAATGTGCTTGAGGGGGTTCCAACACAGGAAAAAATCTGCAAGAGCCTGCATCATGCCAGATGCTTCTACCTTATGGGAGGGTTTTTGCTCAGAACTGCACTACATGAAATGATTTAGACATCCTTCAGTGAGCAACATGCCAATGATTCATCCTGTCCAAAAAATATACGGCCCCTCACATTCGACTTTTCAATCTAGCACTGATTGGAAATATCAGGGAAGGAACAAAATTCTCCCTTTGACATTTGGAATGAGTTCTCGTTTATCCTCCAGCAAGTTGAAAGGAGGGGTGGGGGCTGTGAGTGGCGCAGAACCAACGAAAGGGGTTTGTAAAACATGGGGAGAAGTGATGCAGGAAGACAGGAAGCAGTGCATCTTTATATAAGATGCACAAGCCCGACTAAAGTGCCTGTGGCTGTGTGACAGTGGAAATCTACCGCTGAGAAAAGAGAAAAATAAATGTCATTGAATAAACTCAGTTCTCACTGACAAAAACAAAAAGCTGCTGTTTTACCTATAATTCCAACCAGGTGTATTATGTGCTTACAGTTAGCTATTGGCTGCAGGAGAGGAAAGAAAATAAAAAGAGGGGCCTGGGCAAAAAAAAATAAATAAATAGAGCTTTAAGTGTAGCTCAGTGGTAGACGGCTCTTGGGTTCAATTCTCTGTCCTGGGAGAGACAGGAATGAGGCAGGAAATAGACAGAGGGAGAGGGAGAAGGAGAAGGGGAGAGAGAGGGAGAAGGAGAATAAAGAGAGAGGAAGAAAGACAGGGAGAGGGAGAGACAGAGAGAAGACAGACAGACACACAGAAAGAGAGAAAGAGGAGACAGAGACAGAGAGGAGAGAGATGAAAGACTTCAACTTGAAAAACATTATCTTAGCCCACAGATCTTCAAACATTTTGCTTACATAACTCCCAAAAGAATTTTTAAAGCCATGTAACTCCTTGCATATTTTAAGCTGACATCTAAAATTTTTCATCGTAAGATAAAATAAGATGATGACACACTATAATTGGAATAAATATTTCATGGTACTTCTTGGTTAAAAACAGGTTTTAACTTCCTAGGGAATAAGACATCCCAGATTTGAAAAAAAAAAAGAATGTTAACATTTTATGAGTCAGTTTTATTCAATGTTTCTCAAAGGTCTGTCCTACAAGATCCTGTACTGCACTTTAAGAGAAGGCATTGCTAACTTACGGCTAACTTACAGTTCAGCTGTGCCAAGCCCAGTGCTTCCCCCAAAAGCAAATGTCTACCTGCAATTTCCAGTTTCACCCTTCACAGAAATAAATGTTCCATAGACAAATGAGGGAAGCCCATGGGTACCAGGCAATCAATTAATAATAAGCAAAAATGTCTTCCACAAACCAAAATTTCTTCCTTTTTTTTACTTTTATATGCATCTATAAAAAATATAGAAACCCTTTCTTAAAATAATACAGTCACACCTAACAAAAATATTCAGTCCCTATGGACATTTCCCATGTTCCCCAAATGCCCTTTATGGCTGGTTTTCCTAAGCCAATATCCAATCCTGGGCTATCGACAGCATCTGGATTTTGTGTCCTATTTCCTTTTCAGTCTAGAACATACGTTTCTACCAGAGGTGATATTGCCCCTAAAGGAGCAAAAAGTGATTTGTTGTCCATGAAAAAAATTTTACTCTTTTTGTGTACAAAGCACAAATATATGTACAATGTATAGATGTCTACACGGGGGGCAGTATTTTCATAGTGGTGTGATAAACTAGGGGGAAATATGAAAAACACTTGTTTGGCAGTGTGTGGGCAATAATGGGGAGGCTGCAGGCTTGGCTGGGGTTCCAGGGTGACAGGAGGGCCAGAGGCGAATGACAGTGGCATGGGCTGCAACGGCACATGTGTGTCCTGCCTCAGGCCTCCAAGTGGGAAAAGGCTGTAGGTGCTGCTCCTCTGCTTTACATCAGCTTCCTGAATCTCACACAACCCAGAGCTATGCAGGGAATTCTTGGTGTTCTGTCTCTAGCTTTGCTGAACTGGCACCCAAACCAACCCAGTAAGGGTCTTCATATGCAGTTTAAAGCCCACCGATTGCCAGGATGGCAAAGGGTCAGGGAGCTTCTCTGAAAGTTGTGCTTGGGAGTTCTGGGTTAGACTTATAGCCTTGTTGCCTATTCTTAAGAGTGAACATGCTAAAACTAAACCTCAGCAGCTAAGAGGGGATATTACTGCTTTCCCCCAGGGCTTAGGCAGTGGAAGCAAGAGGGGCCTAGGGAGGGAAACTTCAGTCTTACAGGCATAGGTTGGGGTGGGGGGAGATATTGACTGTTAACCTCTCTGCAATTTGGTTTATTCATCCAAAAAAAAAATGGGTAATACCCACTTTGCAGGATTCTATATAGGACAAAAGCAAAACAAAGTCCAGGTACATAGTGCCAGGCGATAGGAATTGCTAAATAAATGACAGCCATTATTTCAAAGATATCTTCCTAGTTAATAAAATCATGCTGATTTTTTGGGCCCACTGAATTTTTGGAAGCTCACACAAGTCAAAGGCTGGTTATGCTAGAAGTTAGAGTTTACAGAACCATCAGTGCACAGCCCCTACAATCAGTTTTCCATTCCTTGAATTGCAAAAACAGGCGGGTAAAACCTGATAGTCCCAATTAGTCCACTTCCAATTGACAGATGCCATCATTAGCTGCAGGCAGAGGGCAGAAGTAGATAGGAAATCCGTTTGATGCTGCTTTGCTATTCAGTATTTCCCAAAGGCAGATGCCTCCTTCATGGTTCTTCATGCCTCAGAGAGCTGGAATTGACTGGGGAATTATGGAGGCAAATAGAGTTGTGGAGGATAGAAAAAGGTCACTCTTGTCCTGTCATAGTTTGAGTCTCTCCGCCATCGCATTCTCTTGCTCCAGGATATAATTTATGGGTTATAAATGCACTTCACGGTCAGAAACCAGTCAGCCCTGAATTTGTCAAGACTTTGTGGTTGCAAGAAAAAGAAATTCGAGTCAAATTATCTATAAGCAAACAAGTAAACAAGAAAACAAAGAAGAAAAGAAGCTATGGTTTTCTGTCTCTTTGCTTCAGCAGTGGGTAGCCCAAGTAGAGTGGACCTTAGGAGAGGGCAGTGCCTTAGCAGTAGAGTCAGATCTTTATGCCTCCCCTAATCTGTGTAAGGCTTACATTTTGTCCCCCTATAGATGAGCTTGCGCACTGTCCTATGGAAGGAAAGTGGAGGAGCATGGTTTCAACAAGCCCTGGCCATAGCATCACAGTCTAGGGTTATCAGTGGAGAAAACTTGTATCTCCCAAAGCGTGCATGCAGATTCCCAGAGAAGACTCATTGGTTCAGGCTGATGTAGCTGAGTGCATGGTGATGATGCTTCACCAAGCCTGAGCCTCATGCTTACCCCGTGGGCTACCTACCGGTCTAGAGCCCACTAAAGTCACAAGGACAAAAGACAGATCACTCTTCAGTGGAGTAAGGTGGTGCACCAGAAAGAGGTAGGGAGGAGAGCTGAGCAGACGCAACTGATAGGAGCCTCTTACTTACTGATCCTTTTTGTCCCAAGGTTTCCAACAAGAGTCTCAGAAAATAGGGAGTACATTTACCATCTCAAAGGAAAAGCTCCTTGTGACAGAAAGCAAAAAAAGAACACAGAAGAAAAGCACTGAGTGAACAGTTTGCCATCAGAATTCCACAGATGAGTGCATCGTCTCTCCGTGCCTTCAGGAATTTAATCTCTAGGAGACTGGCTGTCACATCTGCCAACCTCAAACCCTTAGGGTGTGAGTTCACCTAGCTCACTGGGCTTCTGTAAGAACTATATGAAAAATGCAAATGAGAGGCATAGGACAAAGCCTGACGCACAGAAAATTATTTGATAAATAAAAACAGTTTGTGTATTCACAGAGCAACCACATCCTCATGACACACTGAGGTCTGTTTCTTGCAAATACCTATCACTCCCTGCTTAGGGTCCTTTTCTGGCATAGGGAGACCCATTGGAAAGTTAATGTTCCACGAATCTTAACCCTCAGGAGTCAGGAAATAGTCTAGCTTCCTCATCCTCGGTGAGTGGCTCAGAGACTTCTGGATGCTCTTGCACAGTCCCCAGATGAACCTCACCCCAACTGATACCTCCACTCCAGAATGTGCCCCTTTTGCTTGGCTTCCTTTCTCGTCCTGTCCTACCACTGTAGGCCCCCGCCAGTCCTTCCTGCAGTCACCTCCTGAGTAAACTACTTACACTTGAATCCCCTGCTCAGATTGGGCCTCTGGGGAACCCAAACCAGGACAATTGAATTCGTAAAGAAAATTTGAGAGAGGATCTGCAGCAGAACACCCACCATCATCATTCTATGACTGGTAGGATTTAAGCTGTTTTCCTCTTTATCTGAGCTTAAAACATTTCCATCATGGAAGTATAAGAGGGTGATCAAGATATATGGTGAGAGTTTAAATTAAAATAGTACAGTAAAAGACATACTGCCAAGAATGATAGGATAATGTTTTCAAAGCAAGGAAGAGTATTTAAAGTATTTTACTATAATTAAATTTTAATTTAAATATTATATAGATAGATAGATAGATAGTGGGCCTTTGTTTTGTTTTTTGAGATGGGGTCTCACTATCTAGGCCAGGTTGCCCTTAAACTCATGGCAATCCTCCTGCCTCAGCCTCTCTAGTGCTGGAACATACAGGTTTCACTGTATGTTCTGCTCACCCCTCATTGATCGAATATTTATAGCCATCTCTGTCTAATGAATACATTATGGTATGGTATCTACTTTACTCACTGGATCTGGAAATATGTGACTTCTGACCCTTCTCCAAAGTCAAAATGACCATGAAAAGTCGATGTTTTGGATCGATGCAGAACACTGAGGCAGCTGAACAGTGCAACTCAAGCCACTCACGAAAGAAGACTTGCAGAACTGCTTCGGAAAGCAGCAAGGATGATGGGACAAGTGTGTTTGGCAAGGAGGAGGATTTTGAGGGAGAGTCATGGCAATATGTTTTTTACTTTAGTAATTCTTTTTATAAATTTAATCACACTCTATATACCCAGTAAGCAGGACTCACTTTTGCACCCACAAAGCCCATTCTTGCTGCGACTCACACCTTCCCTGGCCCTTTCTGTTCCTCTGCCCTTCCTCCAGGCTTCCCAGACCCATTCTGCCCATGATGCCACCTGGTGTCTATGGTGGATTAACTAATGGGCAGCTTGCAACACCCAGCTGAACCAAATCAGCGTGGTTCTGGTACAGAAGCCCCCCCCCCAGGACTGTTGCCAACAGCAGAAAAGCAGAACTAGCGGGAAGATGCTGGTGCTGTTGATTCCTTGGAGACACTTGTCAAGGTGGCTTTCCTGATATGAACTCAGCTGTTCTCACTGTCAGTAGAGCTTGGGTCTTCGCTGTCAATGGGGCTGGCTACCGTTCTCTTCGGAGGAACCCTACCTTGAGTGTCATTTCCTGGCTCCAGTGCAGATCCCTCAATCCGCTGGCACAGATCCTTCATCCTGCTAGCAGATTTTCTAGCTTCCACCACTGACCTTCAGGCCTTCCCAGTTCAGATTCTTGCTCACACTTTCAGGAAACATTGTTGTGGGCTCTAGACCTCCAACTGGACTCATGCAGAACATTGCCAGGCCCTCAGCTGGATTCTTTGGGTCTCTAGTGCGTGGACAGATCTCCTGTACTCTTCTGAATTTGACTTTTATTATAAAATAATCTTATACATTATGTGTCCTGTATTAAATGTATTCCCTTGAAAACCCTGACTCTAACAGTGTCCATTTCACCCCATCGGCATTACGAGTTCCTCCCATTCCCTATGTTGCTTTAAAGAGATTGGATAAAAACACTTCTTTGCCATAAGAGTCTTTCAAATTTCTGGATTACTTGGAATAGCAGTAGAACCACTTCCACCAAAAAATAGTGTTACACCATTTCAGGGTAAATTACTCTCTCCTTGAAAATTATTTAAGATATTATCTGAGCAGCATCTGCTGTTTCAGTCTTTCACAAAGGGTCTTTTTATAGGACAGCAGCCATTGGGGAAGAAAAGAGAGAAACAGAAGCTGGCTGGGGTGCAGTCATTCCACCATCCATAAACGATCTTTTCATGAGGACACAGCCGATAAGGAGAGAAGGAAAGACAAAAAGCATTCTTGACTTAGGAATGGAATAGCTGCTCCCCCTCAGCATCTGATTCAGATACTCATAGTGGCTCTCTTAGGGCTGTGCCTCTTGTGAATTATGAGTTCCCTGCCCCACCCCCAGGCTTCATACTAAAGACAAGACACAGCTGCCAAGGCCTCCAGAGATTTCCCAGCAGTGTACTATGGTGAAATAAAACACCATATTATGCTGGAAAACTAGCCAGTCCTTTCTTCACATGGGCTGTGCTATCTCATGACCAGGATGAAGGATCCCAGGTCCTGGACACTTACTGCTTGTCTTGAGATTTGTTGCATGATCTACACAGTTCTCAGCTTGTATGTGTGCTCCCAGCATGATGTGAGTGATTATCTTCTGTACCCTGGTGCCCTTGAAGTCCCAAATGTCCTGGAATATCGACAGGCTGGGGATCCTCCCTGTTGACATCTTTGATGTCCCTATTACCGGAGGATTGCATTATACAAATGGGCTGATGTTTATGCATAATAATTGGTTGAACTGCTTCTGATGTTGCAATTTCAGCTTGAGGTGACCTAGAAAAAACTGGAACCAGCTAAAACGGGTCTGTAACCCCTTATGGAGATTTGGCGCATATTAGAGAAATATTGGGAGGGTGTGAAATTAGAGACTGTCACTAGTTCAATGGCTTAAACCCCAATAGAAACTGCTATAGTTTGCAACAGGAATGTCTCCTAAAGGCCCATATGTTAATGGCTTAGTCTTCAGCTTAGTACTCCTGGGAGGTGGTAAAGCTATTAGTGAGTGGGGCCTAGTGAGAGGAAGTCAGCTCACTCGGGAGCATGCCTTTGAGGAGAGTATTGGGATATAAGCCCCCTCTTCACTCTTTCTTTGTTTCCTCACAACCATGAGTTAAACATACCTCCTCTGCCATGCAATCTCCAGCATGTCACAGGCCAAAGTAACAGGGCCAAGTGCACATGGACTGAGACCTCTGAAATTGTGCATCAGGATAAACCTTTCCTCACTTGTTTGTCTCAAGCATTTTATCATAGTGACAGAAAGCTGACCAATACAGAGACTGAGGCTGAAATTAAACATCCTATCTTGATTTTAAGTGTTTGAAAAGGTTTCAAATCCCAGCTCCTAAGTGGGATTAACCAGTACAGGAGAGGGACCTTAGAAATGACTGAGTTCTTCCTACTGATGACAGTAGGTCTCTAAGTGTCCATAGATAGCTCTTCCTATATCTTCCCTCTACTATTTTGTCTATTTATAAACTAGCAGAAAGGATGAATGAACATCTTTCTCCTTGCTTGATAGGACTTGTATTCAGAAATTTCAACTTCATTAAAACTGTCAGATGTTAAAGAATCAAATTTCTTTCTGATGTATCTGAGAGAATAGGTAAGGATCTGTCTTCATCACTTTCTTGTTCCTGGGAGACAACTTAACAGAGGAAAGGCAGAGAGGCATAGTAGAGAAAAGACCACTTGCTTCACTGTGGTGGGAAGCAGATTTTCAAGGGAGGAACTAAGGAGGGAGATAAATCTCTTCTAGGCCACACTTACAGTGACCCACCCCTTTTGATCAGATTCCACCTAACAGCAGGTGAGCTATAAGCTACTATAACCCATCATGTCCCAAATGTCCCACCTATGACCACATGAGGCTTTGGGGGGAACATTTAGATCTAAACCAACACAGGATTCAACAGTAACACAAATGTTAATGTATACGTTCTATTTGAGTCCATTTAGAGGTACTCAAGTAAAAGCCAAAGCAACTGAATTTAACAGCTAAGGGACACAGATAGAATCTTATTTATTTTTCTATCCTTTCTTATTTATTTATTTATTTGGTAAGGAGTGCTCAGATGAAGTTGGGTTGAATTATTAGAATGTAAACATCTATATCTATTTTGAAAAAAAATTACAGAACAATCAAAAGCAATAAATACATAAACTATACTGAGTCATTTCTCAGCTTCTCATTTATGAGGCTAGAATTCTTCCCCAGTATAACTTGGTAATATATTTGCAAGTTGTCACAATGGCTGAAGAAAGAGAAATGACAATTGTCACTGTCCCATTTTCTTGATATGAGCCCAGTATCAGCCTATGTTTTAGAGTCAAAGTAGAAGGATTTAGGCTGGGGCAGAGGAGCAGAAATACTGCCTAGAATCTACCCTGGACTTCCTTTGAGTCTCCTTTCCTTCTTTGACTAAAACAACTTGTGAATCCAGCCCTCACTCTCAGCACAGCAGATGAAACTTACCCTGGCAAAATTATGTACTTCTTTAGGGAGGGATTCTGCTCTCTCTCTCTCTCTCTCTCTCTCTCTCTCTCTCTCTCTCTCTTCCTCTCATAGAAGCATAGCTTTCTTCACATTCTCCAAGGTTTCCATGACCAAGAAAATTTCTGTTGCTAGAGAGGTCTGCAAGTTCTAAACTTGAAGAACAAGCACAAAGCCTGATGTTCTGGCCACCAGGCTGCTCTATGCAGTGGCTGTGCAGATCCCAAATTCTTGGACTCTGCCTAACCTGGGACTGTCATTTGGATGGGAAAATGACAATTATTAATTATCATTATTATGATTATGTATTATTATTTTAGACACCAGGGGTTGAAACTAGGGCTTTTACACTAAGCCATATTCCTAGTCTTTTTAAATTTAGATTTCTCCTTTAAAAATGGATATATTTTTTGCAAACACGATATTTACATTTGTTTATTTTTTATTTTGAGGCAGAGTCTGCCTAATTTGCCCAGGCTGGGCTTGAACGTGAGATTAATTCTCTTGTCTCAACCTCCCAGAATACCAGGATTATAGCTATGTGCTATCACACTCAGCAGGCAATTATTAATTTTAAAAATGAAGCTTAGAAAGGGCTGCCACTTAGTTTTTGGTCAACAGTTTGTATAACCCCATGCTATCAATATAAATATTTTGCATCAGAGATTTGCTTAGGTTCTTCTGTAGAAAAATGCTTCATACTGCAGAAATGATGAAGATGCGAACACTACCCAGGTCACGATTACCTCTCATTCGTTCAATATGACACAGAGAGGCAAATTTGTCATACTTAAGTAACATTTTAAGTAGTGGTTCTAAAATACACACACGCTCAGTGGTTTACACATATTATCTTATTTAACCAAGGTTTACAGGGTTCACACACCAGCCCAATTATCACGTCCTGGTCAGCAGCACAGTCAGCTACCCAGAACAGATCAGGCCCGAGGCCTTTCCTGTTTGGTGACAGGCCTGGGCCATCCCCATAGGAGACAGCATGACGATGATGCGGCTTTGCCAGGGGATGTGGAATTCAGCAGTAACAAATTTTTTTAAAAAGTTTCTCAAATGTAACCTAATAGGGCCCTCTCAGCTGAATAGATAAGGAAAGACTGGTAATGATTTATTTAAAAGAGCGAACCTCTAATTGGTGAATGATGCTTTTTAAAATAACTTGAAGAAAAGAGGAAACCATAGAGCATGTTCCGAGATGGGCAGCTTTCCAAACAGGGCAATTACTGCTGGGGGAAAGCAGAGCCAAGATGGAGGAGGGTGTCCAGAAGCCAGTGGCTACGCTGGAGGAGCATCTAGAGATAAAGGGGTCAGAAGGGCCTAGGGAAGATTAGCCCACAGCCCTGGACACCCTTGGGCTGGAGCCCCAGAGACCAGAGGGCGGCTGCTATCTGAACAGCTCAGACACTGGGAATCTAAGAATTAACCATGCGAGCTGCAGGCCTCAGAGGCCAAGACCTTTCTGTGGTTTGTTTTGTTTGGCTACAAATCATTTACTTAATACACTGTAGTTTTTAGGACAGTACATGCTCTATTAATCTATGATCGCTACTGGGTTGAGAGAGAAAACCCAAAGTTTGTATACAAAAAGACAAAAGTCTCAGGCAACTCATTTGGAATCCCTCCTATCTCTCAGAAGCTATTCCTGTTCCCCACTCCATTTCTCCAATAAATTTTCCTACTCTGAAAAAAAAAAAACGCTTCCCAGATACCTATGTGAGAAAAATCAGTGGTTTATTTTTGAAAGGAGGGAATAACTATACTGTTATCTAAATCCCATTGGCTTTTAAATGACCCCGAATTCCAGTCAGTTTATTGATGCATTGGTGTCCTTCACCAAATTCTATTTTACAAAAATGCCTACTTGTCTTTACTTTTAAATCTATTTAAAAACTTTGGAAGAATGCAGAGCTAAGAAATTGAAGAGTGTGATGGAAGAGTTGTTTAAGGATTTGCTCTCTCCCTGTATTTACTCATCAAACACTATTTTTTTTTTTCAAAAAGAAGGTTTTTTTACACTGGGATAACACTGATCTTTATCCCTAGCCCTGTTTTAGTTTTTTAAAATTTATTTTGAGACAAAGTCTTGCTAATTTGCTTAGGCATGGCTCAAACTTTTGACCCTCCTGCCTCAGCCCTCCAGAGTGCTGGGATTAAAGACATAAACTACCAAACACAGTTTAGAGTCAGGAATGTGTTCTGTTAATTCATTTGCTAGATGCAATCTCATCTCTTAGCTGGGGTGCTGCCTGTGGAATTGGTAAAAGCTATAATGCAAATAGCTCTCAGAAAAACAAGTTCATTTGTACTGTATTTTCCCTTTCATGGTTTATCTGACTGCAATGATCTTCTTCCAAAATATCTTGCCAGAACTTGCAGAGTTTTAGCAGAAATTTGTATGGAGCAATCAAGCAATGGCAAGTACTAGAGGGGGTAAAACAGCGAGTCCTGACTGTGAAAAGTATTTACATACATTCCAGAGCATTCCAAACTTATACAGAATAAACTTAGTGGAGAAAGGCATTCCATGCCCAAAATTGTGTCTTTGAAACTGGGATCTGAGTAGAAGAAATGTGCTATGTTACTTCCACATAAAGAGAAACAGAACAGAATTTGTAGGCCCAAATGGAGAGTTCCGGGAAGATTCATGAGAGAAGGGCAAACGCACACAGAATAGATACTCCGCATAAGGACATGCTTTGCAATTTGAGCATATTTGAGCTTGCAATGGAATTTTAAAGCCATCCAGAAACAACAGATGTTTGAACCCAAATGATCCAACTCCTTGATGCCAAAATTAGGGCTCTGATGGGGAACGTTAGAGTTGTTCGCAACATAGGAAAAATAACTTCAGGATCTCTTTTCCATGTGAACAATTCAAAGAGATTTGTTCTGTGGCTTACTGACCCTATCTGTGCCCATTTATAGTGGAAGTGAAAAAGTTTCTGGCAACAAAAACAAAAAAACAAAACAAAAAAAGAATCTTCATTTATTGAAAAAGTTTCTGGCAAATGGGACTATTAATAACCGAAGTCCAAGTGTCTTTTCTACGTCTGACTTCAATCTCTTCTCTTGCCCTTTTTAATCACTCTGTCTCTAAATTGAATTATGAAACTAGAAGGAAGAGTCATTGGAACATTATTTACCCCAAATCTTTTATGAAAATGTAATGTAATAACTTCTTACATATATGTTATATTTCATATGAAACATTGTATACATGCATACATTTTTCCTATGTGTGTATCCACATAACTCAGAATTATCAAACCATTTAATATTTGTAAGCAGCCAAGCCATATATTATAAACAAACAAAAACCAACCTACACTGAATCTCACCAACAATAAAAAAGCAAACCATTTCTTAAGCTTCTCCCCACAACCCTCGATTAAACAGGTAATAGATACATGTCAAATTTTTGCTTTTCTTGGTTACAAAAGATATATCTGGGCTAGGGCTGGGGATTTAGCTCAGTGGCATAAACACTTGGCTGGCAAGCACAAGGTCATAAATTCCATCCCCGGTACAAAAAAAATTTATATATATATATATATATATATATATATATATATATATATATATGCAAAAACAATATTATCATTTTTATTAGCTTGTCAGATTAGCCCCCCCCCATTGAACAAATGAATGTACATCAGGCACAGCAGCACACACCTATAATCCCAGCATTCTGGAAGGCCGAGGCAGGAGGATTGTAAGTTCAAACTCAGTCTGGGCAATTTAGTGACCGAACGAGACCCTATCTCAAAATAAAAAATTTTTAAAAATTAAGAAATGGACTGGGAATATATCACAGTGTGATGCCCCTGGTTTCAATCTCCAGTACCACAAAGAACAAAATGTAATTTACACTATCCCATAGCTTTTTCTCAGTGCCCACAGAAACTTCTTGTATACTTCACTTACTAAATAAACTTCCCAGCAAGACTGGAAGGTACATTTGTCTCCAGAAGAGTGTAAGTCTAAAGATGTTTTTCGTGTTAGCCACACAAATAGTGTAAAATAGCACCTTTGAGGAGAAAGCGGGAATACAGTCAGGGTTCTAAAAGGCGGCCAGACTCTGGCTGCATTTTAAAAATAGCCCAGCAGCTATGATTATAATTTGGCTCCCCAGCACGTAAGCTTGAGATGAACAGGAAATAGGAGTACATCTCCCAGGCCTGATAAGAGACTCTAATGCAAGACATATGTGCTGTTACTAAACTGGCAAGCAAGGCCTGGCCAGAGAGAAAAAAAGGTTATATTTATCTTTAACCTAAAGATCAAACTTAGAAATCTTATAGGAATTTTTTTTGAGTTTCCATTGAGTCAAGTGATGAAGTTGAGAATGTACAGCATAGATTCAATTGCTAAAAAATATTTTTTTTTAAAAATAAAGACTTGAAATAACTTACCAAGGAAAATCTGTGAAGTTGGCTCTGTATCCCATCCCTGGGTTTTCTCAGCAAGTGGTACTAGGACAGCACTGGTCCTTAGAGAAGTCACCACTGAGCAAGGGGACATTCCTAGGAGAAGAATCCCCTTTGTCTATAAAAGGCCCAACTAGAGCTTACTAAGGACATTGTTTTAAGAAAATTTTCCAGTATCAATAATTATTTATAGAGAAATATGGCAGAAATCCCTGAGATTACTCTTCAATTCTAGGAAGGAACTGATGGTTTATACATTTCCAAATAGGTGTTTTAGGCAAGGCAGAAGATAGAGGAACACAGTTTAGCAATGGATATGTGACAGCATATTGATGACAGACAGACAGCCCCAATTAAAGACAGTGAAATACAGCTGATGCCCAGGCTTGACATTAAAATACAGGGTGGAGTTAATAGCTTGCTAATAGACCATGATAAGGAAGACATGAACCACCTGGAAAACAACAAAAACTTTTTAAAAATTGTTTTTAACTTGTAACTTCTATTCCTTTACAGATAGAGGTCTAGGAAAATTTCTGGTTATTCAGAATAAGAATAAGAAGCAATTTGTTCACAGTGATGCATGCTTATCATTTCAGCTATTGGAGGGGCTGAGGCAAAGATTGCGAGTTCAGAGTCAGCCTGAGCAGTTTAATGAGATTCCATCTCAAAACAAAAAGGATTGGAGTTGTAGCTCAGTGTGAAGCCCTGGGTTCAATTCTTAGTACCACAAAAACTGACCAACCAAACAACAGTAAGACTACATCCCAAAGAAACAAAACATACCCATTGGGCAGGGGATGTAGCTCAAGGGTACAATGCTTATCTAGCATGTGGGAAGTCCTAGGTTTAATCCCCAGTACCACAAAAAAATTACTTTTGTCCTTTCAGCAAATATTTATCCATACAGTGTTCTTATAATTGCAGGAGATGCAGCAATGGGCTAGATTGGTAGGGTGCTTACATTCTAGGAGGAGTCAGAAACAAGTGAGCAAGATTACTTCAAAGGAAATCATCACTATGTGTACAGAAAGACGGATGAGGTGGTCTATCAGTCAGCTTGTCACTGGTGGGACTGAATACCTGACATATACAATTTAAAGGAGGACAGGATTATTTTGGCTTATGGTTCCAGATGTTTCAGTCCATGGTCATCCACTGGCTCCAAGGTAGAAACAGTCCCCATTAAATGAAAGAGGAAAGCTACTCACATTATAGCAGCCAGCAAGTAGAGAGAAAGGGGAAGAACCCAAGAAGAGGCACACCCCCTCCAAGGTGCACCTCCAGGGACCTCCCTTCTCCAACCAGGCCCCATCTTGCACCAGCCCACTCCCCCTCCACTAATGAGGTCATCAGTGGGTTATCTGTCATGAGGTCAGCATCCTTATGATCCCAACACCTGTCCAAACCCCCGCCTCCGACTATTGCTGCATGTCGGATTGAACTCTCAATTCATGACTCTTTCAGGGCCACTTTCTAGCTAAAACATAATAGGTGAGGTTATTTTAAATAGAGTAGTCAAGGAATGCTTTACTTGAGGTGACTAACAAGAGGCCAAATGAATGAATCTAGAGGAATATTCAAGCAATAGAGGCAAGCACTAGTGCAAAGGTGCTGAGGCTGAAGCAACTTTGATTTCTTCAAGGAACAGAAAAAAAGTCAGCTAAAGTTATAACATGGTAATTGATGGGGAGAAAGGAAAAAATGAAGTAGGAGGGGGAGGCAGGAGCAAGGTTATTCAGGAGTCATTGTTCCTTTTGCTATGGCTTGCATAACTATCCCCCCACTCCCAAGGATCACAAGTTAAAGACCTGGACCCCAGCACATGGCACCAGGGGAAGAAGGTGGAACTTTAAAGAGTTGGGGCCCAGTAGAGGTTGAGTCACTGGGGGTGTGCCCTTGGGCTGGAACCCAGGCCTCGTCATTATTGCTTTTCCTTCCCAGGTGCCACGAAGCAAGCAGCTTCCTTGGCACATTCTCCCATGTGAGGTGCTGCCTCACCACAGGCCAAAAAGCAGCAAATCCATTTGCCTGATCATAGACAGAAACCTCCAAATGATGAGGCAAGATAAACCTGTCTTCCTTAGACACTGGTACACTCACCCAGGTGTCCCCGAATGGAAAGCTGACTAACACAGGAAGGTCCTGTTCTTTGGGAAAGATGACCTTGTTCCAAAGGGACTAAAATGAGTCAGGACTCACATGAGACTAGAGTTTGTCTCTCACAGCCTCCCTCCCTCCTCCTCCAGTACCATCTCATCTGTAACCTCCTACATCTTTTTTACTCTCTGTTCATACCATTGGCCTCTGGAGGGATCCTTTGTTGCCCCTTGGACACTCATTTGTGTTTATCTCTTTAATAGCACTTAAAACATAAATTCATGATTATTTTTTCCAAGTCAGCCTCCTCCACTTAAATTATAATTACACAGGACATCAAGAAGTGTGTCATAACACATTTATATCCCTAGAGTTCATCCCACACTGAACGCAACAAGGGCCCACAATCAACTATTGGATCATTAAAGAAGTTAGAGACAAAGAAAGAATTGCGCATGTTTTTTTTTTTCTCCATCCTTGAGGCCATGGGTTCCTTGTAGCCTACATTTGAAAAGCTTATCCTTGAGCTCATTCATAAAATCTTCCCTAATGCACAAGAGGTTTCTCCAGAAAGATAAAAAGGAAGAGTGTGATGTTTCCCTGCAAAATATTGTCATGTTAACTTGCTTCTTAGGGCAGTTAAGATATGTATCCTTTGGTAGGATAATGTCAGTACTCAATGGGCCCCTCTGTTGTAGAGGTACCTGCTGCCTTTCTGTGACTTGCTGTTAGGATGGGATGGGGTTTAGGACACTTTTTCATACCAGGATGGTGATCTCTGCTCTTCTATGGAAAGACGATGAGGATACAACTCCTAGCTGATGATGGATAAGAAAAGTACAGGAGGCAAAGGAAATTCATCACAGGATGCTTTTCCTCATAGAAACGAGAAATATAACCTCACTTGGGAGTCACCTGAGCCGGTCAACAATAGCTCTTTGGGAGCATGTAATTGCGTCTAGGTAGAAACCAACCTTTCCACACACCCTGCATTTGAAATCAGAGTTCAGGAAATGAGCAGAAACCCTGATGTGGAGATGTATGGCAAGCATCCCGAAGGTACTGAGCTGAAATAATCTCTACCATATGGAATTATTACATGGATAACTTTCATATACACAAAATGGATTAGAAAATATAATGGCAGAAAAAATTATAATAAACTTAAAATACTTCCTCTTTCATATAAGCAAAGTGTCAGTAAAACTTTGAAACCACACAGATGTTGCTTTTATCAGATAGGCAAATGCATAAAACTTTTATAAGACGTCCTGGAAATAGACACCATCTTTATGAAAGGCCATGGAACAATAGTGTCAAAATTATAATACATTTATATTTTATCCTACCAGGGTCATCTCTGGGAATTTGTCCTTTGTTATCTGTATTATGGAAAATGACCAACACATACTGTTATTCATTGCCACATGATATGTAATAGCAAATAAAGAGGGCAGGGGGCAAACATCCATCAAGAGTCTTTTTTAGTATAAAACAATGTGCTAAAATAGATTACACAGGGCCTGGGGTGAAGTTCAGTGTTAGAGCATGTGCTTAGCATGCAGGAAGTCCTGGGTTCCATCCCTGGCACCAAAACAAACAAAGAACTAAATGAACAATGCAAATCTTAACTAAGGGGCATTTTACAAAATACCTGGTAAGTATTCCTCAAAAGTGTCAAGATCACCAAACACAAAGTCTAAGAACCTATGTCAGCTAAGAGGAACCTCAGGGGACATGAAGACTAAACATGGGCAATGATGTCTTGCAACAGGAAAACAGCATCCAAGTAAAGTATTAACTCTAGTTAATAACCATGTGTCAATGAAGTGTTCACAATAGGGGAGACCGAGTGACTGACATATGGGAATTTTCTATAATATTTTCATATTTTTCACAAATATTAAGTTATTCTTTTAAAATGAAGACTACTAATACAAATAAATAAATTATAAGTGATCCATAAAGCAGAATAATTCTATAAAATGCTAAGAAAGGACAAGGAAGCTGACTCAGAACTGGTAAGGAAAGAGCCTCAGTGTTGTTAAGTTTAAAAAGCAGTTGTACAAGAACTTGTCTTTGCCTAGAGAAACCCTGAATGCATATCCAAGTACCTAGTAACAGCAGCCATCTACCTAGGATAGAGTGGGGAAATCAGAATGCATGAAAAACCGAGCAAGAACTCACGCACACATGCATACACACATGTAAAGTTCATGCACGAAATACCTATTTAACAAATCAGGTCAGTACTTCCCTATAGGACTCATAATAAATAAGCAGTAAAATGAACCCCTGGGTAAACCAAGGCCATAGTTGAAAAGCAATTTCCTTTCTCAGGAATCTTCTGCCTCTCGTGTCTCTATCAGTGAATAAGTAGAAAATGAGTAGAAAATGAAACAGTAAGTAAAAAAATAAGTAGAAAATGAAACAGCAGCTGATTTGAGCCTATCAAAACTGTAGGCTACAACCAAAATTCTTAAATGACTTTGCCTAAAAGACCATGCTATCTTTCCACAACATTCTATTTCCTTCTCTGTCAAGTGAGGGTAAGCCTAAATAAAATTTACTGCTCTAAAAAACTCTTATTATCAACTGAAAGAGATAATTTATGGGTATAAAAAAGAAAAAGAGCACAGATGGCAGATCCATAAAACATTGTTTGAAATGAAAGACACGCTATGAAAATTTGTTGTTTTCAAGAAAGAGTAGGGCTGAGGATATAGCTGAGTGGCACAGAGCCTGTCCGGCAAGAGTAAGATCCTGAGTTTGATTCCAGTTACCAAAAAAATAAAAGTAAAAAATAAAAAACAAGGTCAATTTTTGTCTAGCTCTAGAATGAAGTCCTTTCACCAACTATTTCCACAGTAAATATATAAAAGGGATGGAATCTGACATCAGAAATTAACTCATTAATAAAAAACTATGTAGTGATTTAAATAAGGTTCAGTTTGCCTTTATCCCAAAGAGCTAGTAGAAGTAGAAACATAATTCAAATGGAAAGGCATTTATTCATATGACCTTCACAAGGATATTGTCTTCAAGTCAGATAGATCTACACCCTAACATTTGGAAGACCTGGGTCCAAAGTCATCATTCCATGTGTATAAATATATTAATGTTATGAATGAAGCAAAAAAATTATTAAATGCATATTTATATCCTTCTACCTTGACACTTTCAAAACAACCTGAAAAATCAGGTTTGAATTTAGAGTTTTCTGACTCCTCACAGTTCCATACCCATCATAGCAGGGATGAGAGGGAAAGCCGGCCTTCTACCCCAAGTGTGAGGCCTTGGGAGGACAGAGGTGGAGAAGGCATGAAGGCTGCTTGAGTGACAGGAACTGAAAACTTCTCCTCTGTCCTGACTGCCCTATATATGGCCTGGTGGGGACACACGGTGTGAGTGACACATCCACTTGGCAACACGGACACCTCATACCACGAGGAGGGGCAGCACCAAAGGGAGGCTAGAGTGTGGGCCTCAGATATTCAGGGGGCTCAGGGTGGGGACCTATCTTGCCCTGTTCTAAGGGTGAGATTGCTTCAGAGGCTTCTCAGTGATTAATCTTCAATAAAGGAATAGAGAGTAAAGCTTTCTGGATTCTTTGGAATATTGCTTTGGATTTTTGTTCTATTTTTGAGCTGCTGGGGTACATGGTAGGCAAGCACAGTGCCACTGAGTCTCCACTCAAGTCCTGGAATATTGCTTTGAAATGAACAATTTATTTAAATTTTAATTGATAAATGGTATAAATTTTAAAATGTAGTGAGTTGTCTTTTGGCCATGTTGGGATTTTGTGAAATTCAAACGCCTGTGAAAAATGCAGTGAAATGGAGTTGGTTGATGATTATTATTATTTTATATAGTTTTTTTTTTTTTGTACTAAGGATCAAACTCACGACTTTGCACTTGCCAGGCAGGCGCTTATGCCACTGAGCTAAATTCCTGGGTTTACATAGGTTTTATACAGTGTATGATTCAAAAGATCATCTCTAAGGAAGGGGAATGAAAGTAGGGAATATAGGAAAGGAGGCTCAATCATCAGTTGACATCACTCTGAATTTTGGATTGGATTTTTTTAATTGTATACATATTGCATTTATATTAATATACATATTCAAAATTAAAGACCTTATAATAATACCTTAAGCTACTAGAGAAGTTTAAAAGCTGAATTTAATTATTGGGCATAGTCTTTTTGTCCCCAGAGGAAACATGGCCAACACAACATATTAGGTAATGTGATAAATACAGAAACTCTATTTTTCCTTAATGGCAACATTCACATTTGAAGCAAGCTGTCAGTAGCAAACAGCTTTGCTTGAGTTGCCTGGCTTAGCAGATGTCTTTGTCAGGAATGTGACAATTATCACCATTATTTATTTCGCTGAATATCAAGTGGTACAGAGGGAGGCCAAGTCCTCATCCATAGTGCACGTGGTTCATTACATCATGCTGGCTCCCCACGTGCCTTTCTCTTTGTTGCTTGCTCTTGAGATATCACAAAAAGACATGTACCACTCAAAGAGAGAACACAGTCCGAAGTTAATATCACCTGCTGTTCAAAAGTATGTAGACTACGTGGAAAAAAATAGAAATATTTTTCCTAGCTGCGTTACTTGTTATATAGTAATATGAAGTAAATTTATCAAGTGCCTTATTCTGTAGCAGGTGGTAAATAAGCACTCTGCTTACATTAGCTTTCAATTATCAGAAATTCCCCTGGTAACTACATATGTTCTTCCACCTGTACTCTGTCTTCCTTTTAATCTGTTATTATTTGTTATATTAGCCAATGGCTTGTATTGGTATGATATGATGAATTTTGTAAATTTTTTCCCCACTGAACAATTCTTATTATAGGAATTCTATTTGGAGTAAAACATTTATGACGGGGACTGAATTACTGACAAAAAATGATAAAAATCTTGCTGCCCAAAATAAATTAAATTTGACTCTTAGTTCTACAGATAAGTGAAGGCAACCTTTTATGTAGAATTCAATAGTTCTATCAGCAACGAAAAACTTACTATGGGGGTGCTACACATCCGTTGGGCTATGAATTAGACTGTGAATTTCCATTCTAAGTCTATGTGCTCTGGTGGAGAGGAGAAATAGAAAATTTGTGTATCCAGACAGAGTACAGTATCACTGGTGCTCAAGATGGTATTGATTATGCTTCTGATAATGTAGGGAGGCTCTTGTTCTGACTATGGTGATGGGAAGGGAACATTGTGGAGAAGAATGATTTGAATATGACTTAGAAGATTCTTGGTGCTGGAGACTGAAAGCTAAGGGCTCCTTTTTTAATCTTTGGGCCTATAAACACTAATCTGGGAGGAAGGCACAGAAAGAGGCAGGAGTTTGAGAAAAGGTAACTGAATATGCTATAGGGTTCTATTTGGGAAATTTGTCCCAGGCTAGGACATGAGACTAGAATGAAAGGATAATACTAGAGATATGGATTGGGCTCAAACCATGGAGGACTTTGACTAAAAAGGACAAATGGGTAGGAAATGAGAGTCTTTGAGCTGGATGTATGAAAAGTTCCATCTAAACCTCAGGAAGATGATTCAGCAGCAGTGTTTTTCAAAGCAGCATATAAGACACTGATGGAGAAAGACAACTAAATAAACCAAAATTGGGAATGCGTTTTTTAAAATGTAAAATCACTTAATGTGAGACTTTTACTAACTGGAAGAAAGGCAAGCTCAAAACAGGGGAGAAAGGCTACTGCAATCATCTATGCAAGAGTTTAACACTTTTGGGAGAGCAGTGTACAGAGAGGATTGATTTGAAAGATAATGGTACAAGGGTACTCTATTGGGTTGATGAGTTAATATAGAAAAACACAGGAGTAAGAAGTGATACATTGAATTTAGATCACAATTTAAAAGGTGTCTGTAATTAGTCAGCGTGGGTTGTTCAACATTTAGTTAGAAATAAAGGTATGATTAGGGAAAAATGGATGAGGACTAAAAGTAGAGATCTGGGAGTCTTTCTAAACAAAAGCAATAAGGCTGGAGATTTAGCTCAGTGGCATAAGTGCCTGCCTTGCAAGCGTGTGGTCATGAATTCGATCCCCAGTACTGATTAAAAAAACAAAGGGCTAACAAAAGCACTAAGTAAATAGGTCGAACCCCAAGACAGGATGAGATTATTAGAGAACTGTTGAGAATTACAGAGGACTGTGTATCAAGTGTTCAGGAAGCTGTTAAAGGATTTTGTGTTAAACTGATGGTAGAGGGTAGAGAAAGTGGGGTAGTATGCTGGAATAAAACTAAACAGAAGCAGCTCCCAAAGCAGGAGAGCCAGAATGTAACACAGGTGCAATGGAGATGAGAGTTCTAGCCATCAGTAGCCACTGTTCCCAAATTCTATTGAAGACAGAATTTGAGCAGAAGGTTTAAGAAGTTATTGGCTTTAGAACTTTGCATAGGCCAATGATGCTGAGGATCAAAGGGGAAAAGATACAAAAGTAAAGGGAACTTGTGAATGAAGAAAACAGGAAAACCATGAATGGAAACTAAAGTCGAAAGCGTCTCCTTAGGGAACAACACCAAGGGGCTGTAAATGTTAAGGGAGGGTTTAGAAGGGATGAAGGCCCAGAAAATACAAGGGGAGTAGATTGGTAGACTAAAGTCAGTGTCATGAGAAAGGATGAAAATAAAAAATAGAGAGAAACAGTGGCTTTAGGAGGAAATCAGGAAAATTCTTCAAACACTAGAAAGATAAAGAGGATGGCTGATACTTTGAACAAAATGAAATTTGTTAAATGTTCACATCAAATGATCTTGAGCTTCTCTTAAAATACATGTCAAAAGAGGGCAGAAGTAGGTATGGAAGTTAATGAGAGTACAAAGAACTGAAATAACCAGTAAAAGTAGTTTAAGATGGAATTAAAGAGAGATGAGAACACACATGGCCAGTGTTGTTAAGTTCCTAGGCAAACTGGATTGAATACTGTGCATTTTAGAGCATCCAATAAACCTGCTTGTGTTACCTACACCAGAAGTATTCAGCTACCTAGAAAATAAGATACAGATGGATGCCTTAAGAGGGGCTGGAAATGGGCACAACGTGGAAGCTGAGCCACGTTGAACAGTGAGCTGAGCCATCAGGATGCAGGTGTGAACACAGTGGGAAGATTGTTCTGGAGAGTTGGGAGAGACATTGTGATGTCCTAGTGGCTGGAGGCTTGGTGGGTGGAGAAACAGCAAAAGGTCTGGACTTAAGAGCATGCAGACTGGGTGAGAAGGAGTAATAACTAAGAGATGGAAAAACAGGAAGTGGCCAGGGGAAACTTAGAATTTGAGATTCTCCAGTGTGGAGATGTTGCGAGTAGTGGTGGAAACGAAGGCATCATTGGCTTCACTAAGGAGGGTCTGAGGTGAATCGAGAGCCTGGAGAGTTAAAGATGACTGACATGAATTTTGTTTGTTTTAAATTTTATTTTAAAGGAAGTAAAATTAAACATAACAAAACAGAACAAAACAGATCAGAAGAAAACAATGTAAGAGACATTGATTTCAAAGCAAGACAACAGGAGATCTTCACTGTCTATCATATTGTCTCTTGTTTTCTTCTAAATAGTTGTCCATATCTTCACACACAATGAATTCACACAAAACAAAATAGTATTAAACTGATCAGAACAGGATGATGAAGGCATTTTAGGTCTTCAAGACCAGAAGTCAACAATGGCTGCCATAATGTCTCTCGTTCTTTTCAAAATAGCTGTCCATACCTTCATGTATGTTGAAATTAAACAAAACAAAACAAAACAGACTAAAATCACTCTGAACAAAGAGTAATAATATTGCTGGATTTCACAGCATGATGCTATGGAATCAGCACTGGGTATCTTAGTATCTCTTTTTCTTTCAAGTAGTTCATTCCATCATGCATTATATAATCGATTCTTATAAACTGTTTAGAAGTTCTACGCAATGACATGAATTTTGAATCCCCAAAAGAATATTCTGGTTATAGTTGACCTTTTTCAATCTGACAGAATGCACATTAAATTGAGTACCACAATGTGCTTAAATTGAGTAGTACTACCACATGCTTATGTGGAACTACTACATTCACTAAACATGATATGATGGATTTCTTTTTAAGCAGTAGCTTAATTAATATAAACATTTAGTTCGTACGATTATCAGAGTACAAATTAGCACTTGAAGGATGACCTTGCACTGGAAGTACAAAATACTAACCTGTTAACTCTACTTTGAAGAAAGAAAAAGATAGGAATGCTAAACCCAGTAATTATGAAACATCACCCTATTTGAAATGTATGGTTGAATCAAGTAAATAATAGTGGCTCCCTGGAAATTATTCATATTCCTTGTGAAACTGCTAATTATTCCCTAATGATTTGCCTTAAAGTACAGACTTCCACAGCCAGAGACTTTCTACAGTCAATGAGGGCAGAATTGTGGCCTGCCTCTCACCAGGACTCCTCTCAGCTGTCATAAGACCAGTGTGGTAGTGGCACATCTGGAACCATTGAATGCAAGGACCACAACAAACTGGTCTCACTGGTTCTTTGTCCCCAGATGGGGACACAGTCACAGTTTTCTAAAGTTTGCATAAGTTGTTTTTTTTAGGGACAAGTACAGTGACTCTATTATATACACTCATCAGGAGATTGTGCAGAGTTTGGGATGTTGTAATCATCCAACTCAAAGAGGAATTGTTAGCCAGATGTTGAAAAATATATGTAAATAGGCTCTGGGAGTACATGCTATCTCTAAATCTCCCCAAAGAATGTTGGTCTAGTCCTCAAGCCTCTATTTACGCATTCTTTTCAAACGGGTCTTTAAAGTAAACTTAAGAAGCCCTATTTTGCATTGCTTAGGTCAGCCCAATATAGTCAAGACGTTGATCATTGCTGAAGTCACGTGACAGATATGAAGGTTTATTATACTTTTCTCTCTTCCTTGTTTGAAATTTTCTATAATAAAAAGTTAAAAAAAAAAAGGAAATGGTCTTTTTTTGTGCTTGTATAGCTGGAAGCAATGTTTGAGAATTTGCTCATCCTGATCCCTTTCTTCCAGAACAAATTAGAATGCAAGATTTGGGTGGCGGAGCAGCATTCTTATACCTCAGACTTCATAAAACTCTTCCATGTGAAACTTCTGCACTCAGGGGTATTCTCCCAAAACGTTGCTCTCCCAACATCCACCCTGGGTGAAAGAGATTTTAACTTTTCATGAACTGGTCTCTATTGAGTGCTTAGTATGTGCCAACATATTAATGTTATGTTACAGATGTCATGGTTACATGTCTGTGTGAAGGGAAAAAGCACATTCAACAGTACACTTTTAATCACTCAACACACAACCACGAAGCACCTACTATCTGCAAAGGTTTTGGTTATGCAGCTGGGGACTTCTTCAAGGAAGCAAGACTGAGGGAAAAGTAGTGAGGCAGCACTTCTACGTGGGAGAGAGTTTAAAAATGCAAGTTGCCAGGCCCTGCCTACAGAGGGGTTTCTGTTTGAGATGGCCCAGGGCAGGTGAGAAGTGCTCGCTCCAAGCTGACCTCGGCAAGCACAGGTTTCAACTGGAGTGTAGTTGGTAGGCGAAAGGCAGGATGTGTTTGAAACTGTATCCTGGCACCGGAAAGGAAAGAAAACAGGGCCAAGGCCTCGAGATGGGAGTCAGCAGAATTTGGGTAAGAGGTCAGGACATAGTGCTGACAGGGCTTCAGTTCAAGCCTGGACTCTGATGCTGGTGGAACAAAAAGGTGAAACAGTCAGCTGTCTGTCTTGTCCCTCTTGTGTAGCAGGCACTGTGCAAAGCTCTTCACTCACATAAACACATTTTACCTTCATGACCTTCATCAGGCCAGACCCGCTGCTGTCAAAGTCAGATAGCCTCTAACAGCAAGTGCTATGATCGGGGCTTGATTCCATTCTAACTAGGAAGACCTTTCTCTGTGTGCCCTTCCACAGTGCCCAGGAAGCCGGGGGCAAAAGCCCAGCAGGTTCACCCAGGGGGACTCAAGGAGACCATTCGAGCTTAATGGCGCTACTTGCAGAAGGCATGGGGCAGCTGGCTGTCTCCACATTCCACTTGCTCTGATTAAAAAAACAAAAAAAAACTCCCAGTGGCTCCTGACTGTCAGGGTTTTGTCACCTCCAGCATTATATCCCAGACAACAGAGGGAAATGGGCAAGTTTATCTTTGAGTCCACAGCCTCTGTAATTTTACCTGTTTCTTCTCCCCGCTTTGAGGAGGGGCCCACTGTCCTAGTCTCAACGCTACTCACGTTTAGAATATGTATCTGATGATACACAGAAGCACCGTGCATGGGGTGGTCTACTGCTTTTGAACAAAGATCAGGTGCTTCGAAGAGTGAGGTGCTATCAGGAGCAAGGGACAGGAAGGATTTGGAAGATGTGCTGAATTCCCTGAATTTATACTTGCAGACAGGCAGGAGCCCATTCCAAAGTGGATCTCAGACTCTCTGGAGCAAAGTGATAAAATTTCAGGAGATGGGATGACCAAGAGTTCTGCTGCTTCAGAGATTCTCGTGAAGTACTTTTCATATCACTGTACTAGCCCGTTTGGACAAAGTCCTCTTTTTTCACAGGGAACAATAAGTATGTGTACGTATCTCACAAAGATGGTCATCAGTGCTTGTAAGCCATCAAAGACCCTTTCTTCTGATAGCTGAAGTTATGGACCTGAACACTGCTTTATTAATATTCCAAGCACCAGTGCTACCCTACCCTTCAATAAACAGAGTAAACAAGAGTGGCTCTCCTGGTACTCCTGGTACTCCCCACTCGTCTACTACCATGTCCAAGCAGAGCTCAAGACTACAGAATTTTCTCTGCTGACCAACACCATTTGCGAGTTCCACATTGTTCATAGACACTTTGGACTGCTGGCTATGGCTACCAAATATATTTATATGTACATATATTTTTCTTTTTAAATTGAGGTAGTAGTTTGCTTGGTAAGGAAATACAGTACAATCTCTGAATGACAAAGACAATGTCAGGCCGGACAATGAATTTCTGTACCCCATATATGCAACAGGAGAAAGTAATTTTACAGGCCAGCATGATAAAGCAGACCAAAGACATGGTTTTGTTGCTGATTAACTGTAACATTTGCAAATTACTTGACTTCTCTGAGACTTGATCTTTTCCATAAGTCAAAAATATAAATACTTGTCTTGAGACACTTTTGTGAGAATTGAGTATAATATACGTGAAGAGACTCAAGAATAATTGTTGAATAAATGTGTGGCTGGTTCTGAATAAAGGTGGCTTTAATTATTTATTCTAGAATTTTTCATACTCATGTTCCTCAGGGAATAATTTAAGAATTGTTGGTTTCATTCTGAATTGCCAAAATAGACATAAGCATTGCAAAAATTCAAATTATGTAAGTAGAAAGTGAAAGGCCCCACTCCACAGCTCATACCTTAGAGGTAATCCTCACTTAGCAGTTTGACACATTTCATTTCAGACATCTTCCTAGCCATGTACAAATATATACTTTTTAAATGAGTTTGGACTATATACAATGTTCTGTCTGCAACTTGAGGTTTTGTCTTAACACCTGAACTCTTTTTTTTTTCTTTCAATACTGGGGATTGAATCTTCATCCTTTCACTGAGCTATATACCCAGCCCATTTTTTATTTTGAGACAAGGTCTCACTAAGTGGCCCAGACTGGGTTCAAACTTACTATCCTCCTGCCTCATTCTCCCAAAGTGCTGTGATTACAGGTATGCACTACTACCCCTGGCTGGAACCTGAGGTCTTGACTTAACATTGTGAACATTTATTGGCCTAGTATTCTAGTTGCATAGTTGGGCTCTGTAATTTATGACAAAAACTTCCCATTAATGGACAATTAGCAGTTGAGTATCTTTATGTATATATCTTTTGGCTCATGGATTCGTTTTTCTAGACTAAATTTCCAGAGGAGGCAAAGAGTATGACTATTACCCAAACCTTGCCAACTTACAGGGAAAATATAAAAGGGTGAATTGTGTCCTTCAAGACTTTCTATGGTGAAGCCCTTAACCCCAGTGCCCAAGGATGGGGCTGTATTTTTAAAAAAGGCCTTTCAAAGGGTGGTCAATTTAGGGTGGACCCTAATATAATCTGATTGGTGTTTTAATAAGAAGAGGAAATTTGGGTGCACAAAGAGACAGCAAAATTATGCATACACAGAAGAGGTCATGTGAATACATGTGAGAAGATGACCATCTACTAGCCAAGTGGTGAGGCTCCAGAGAAACCAAACTAATGTCTTGCTGTTGGACCTCTGGCCTCCAGACCTAGAAAGTGGATATCTACGGGTTTAAGTTGGTGCCATTTAGTAATGGCAGCCCTGGTAAACAAGTACAGCAATCACTGTTCCAGCCCTGGTGGCCTTCCTGTTGTGAGCCAAACCCCCTGTGGTATGAGCCAGCTGTTCTAGATGTCCTTTCTCCCTGTTTCTGTCTTGTATTTACCTTCTTTGCTTGTTGAGTTTATTATTGTGATCCTTGGAAAATGTCAAATATCTTTGGAAGTTCATGAACAACTCATTGCTCAGTGCACCTCAGCTACATGTTAGATTACAGGAAGGCACTATTAAGACATTTTCCCATTGATTCATCTGCTCTTTTCAATATATGAACTACAAAACAGATGAAAATCTCTCCCACACAGTGTCTTCCACAGTTCTTCCTCTGATTGACACAAGTAAAAATCTCACCTCTATTAGATCATTCTTAGTTCATTAGATAAGCCTTTTGATTTACATAATTAAATCATCCTAGATCAACCTAGTTCAGGTAAAATTAATGTACTCTTTAAACTGAATTTGACTCTGGCATGGTGTTGCATGCCTATAATCCCGGCATTGTGCAAGGCCAATGCAGAAAGATCACAAATTTGAGCCCAGTCTAGGCAATTTAGTGAGACACTGTCTGCAAATAAAAAATAATGAAAAAGTATTGGGGTTATAGCTCAGTGTGAAAGTCTTGGATTCAATTTCCAGTACAAAAACAAAAACAAACAAACAACCCCCACTCTGAGTTTGAACATACTCGCTCCCCTTGGCCACCTCTCCTCCCTCACCTTCATGAAATCTACTGTGTGTGTGCTTCCTCAGAAGGTAGGAAGGAAACTTGAAATTACTTGAGGATCTACATTGTGCTCTATAACCATCCCCAGTAACCTCTACATATTTGACATTCTTTTGATTTCCTGAAGAAGTGATTCACCCTGAATTACATAGCCACACTAGCTGGGATAATTGGTCTCAAGGTCTCCTAATTTTTTTCCTTCAGCAATTCATTTTACTCATAAAGTTAAAGATCGGTTTGCTGGAGATTATTCCATATTGATGACAAAAAAGAGAGAAAGATGGAGAGGACTTGCCAGTGATCAAAAAGAGGGTTTTATTATGCGACTCTGTTGAGAGTTCATTTTGGCTGCTTAAGCACCATGGGCCTGGGAAGCTTTGTGCTTACTTTTTCACTAATGGTTTAGTATATTGTCATGGTTTGTGTCTAGATGTTACCCCAAAGCCTCATAGAGTCATAGGTGTGGCTTTTTTAGAGGTGTTTGGATCTAGAATGTGTGATGCTAAAATTGATTCACGGTGCAATGCTAGGATCAAGAGCACTAGGATTCAGGGTTTGAATGCTACCCACACTAAAGAGCCTGGTTAAACTATAAGAGATACAAAAATCTGTGGTCATCCCTTGCTTGCTTTGCTATCTTCTGCCTGCAGTGAGCTGTTTCTCCTCTGCAACGCCACTCTGCCTTTGAACCAGTTGATTACAGACTAAAACCTCTGCAAAATGTGAGTTAAATAAACCATTCCTCTTTTAATTCTGGGTGTCAAGTATTTCATCTCAGCAGTGAGAGAAAAGTAACTATGACATGTATCATGGGAAGCTGAGCTAGACCTGTCTCTTACTGAGAACCAATCATGAACGAGCAAGAGTAGAAGCCACTGGGTGGAAAGAAAGAGAAGTAAGGATGGATATGATCTTTTGGTCCAGGGTCACAAATCTGGAGTCTGCAAAGTCTTTCATTGGACTGCCATGAAAATACCAAAAAAGGGAGAAGTCGCTGTCATCTGAAATCTGGGGGAGATTACTTAGGAAATTTTTTTTTTCTTTTTCCTCAATGTGTTTTCATGTGCATGCAGTGAAAGTTGCAGAAAGATGAAGGAGCAAATATGAAGATAACATAATAATCTCTCCCTGTTTATAATCTTCAAGTTCTTCCTCTCTGTCTCTCTCTCCCTTCTTCTCCCCATCACCCAGTGGTGTTTTCTCTATTCAGTTTCCTAAGCTGCACATGAACCTCCTGCAAATTTTTCCAATACATATGAGTGCCTACAACATTCAAGGCATTGTGTCAGGTTCTGTACCAGACAGCTAAGATTTAGTTTACCTCAGGGTCTGCAGGCTCATAGTGAAGGTAATTTATGGTCCACTTTGTTCATGGATTTGCAGGAACAGCTAGATTTTTTAAAGAGAAAATATGTTAATTATCTAGTGCTCACTGACAGCATCTAAGTGTCACACTTAGCACCAACTAAGAACTTATTTTGAAAAAATGAACAGTTAAATGAGAACTTTTTTCAGAAACACAGGCTTCAGAAGAGTTTGCTCATTTGTGTGTCATAAATCATGAAAGAGAAAGGGAGTTACGCCCATGCCATATGTGAACTACAGTGCTACATGGTAATATCATATCATCTGCAATACAGCTGCTTCACTTAAATTTAAATTCTTCAGTAGTGGACTGCACACATGACCTGAGAAACATATTTGAGGAAGGCTGGAATTTGGTAGGTAGATGGTTCAGTTATGAAATGTCATCTAGTTCTAAGATATTAGATTCTCTTTCACTGTTTTTTGATACAGAGTCTTGCTATGTAGTTCAGACTGGCCTTGAACTCACTATGAAGCCCAGGCTGGCCTCAAACTTGTGGCAATCCTCCAGCCTCAGCCTTCTGAGTGCTGAGGGTTACAGGTGTGCAGCACTAAGCCCAGCTAGATATTAGATTCTAGGAGGACACAACTGTAGCCTTTCAGAATAAGAATTTGAGTAGGAAATATCTACACCTGAACATTAGTTTCTAATGTTGCATTGTGCCATCTTGGATGATAAAGATGGGCGTTAATTTGGTTTCATAAAATTTGTTACAGGTTTGACTGGTAAGATGTTATTATTGACTGCCAAATTTCTGGAAGTAAATAAAGGAAAAAAAGAGTATCAAGCAAAAAACATAAAGAAGTCACAATCGTGATGCTTTCCATGGGATGAATCACATCACAGGCAATAAGTACCATTATTTACTCTTTTATTTTTTTATTAGATATTCTAGTACCTCCCTTACATCAGATTCAGTCAATATCAAATGATTAGAAGTATAAGAGTCTCAGTTTGGAGAACCTCACCAAGGAGGTGACTAGCATACTATTTTAACTACGACTAAGCATTTGTCTTCTGCTGCTCACTCTCCATGTTAATCCAACGAAACTGCTTCTTTTAAAGCAAATAGATCAGTCAGCCAGTGGCATTTGCTTCCTCTTTGAATTTCCTGTTTTCCTCGATGTGAGATCTCTGAGGTGCATCTTTAGAAAATATTCACTCATCAAAGTCTGCTAGAAAAGGACAATTTGGAGGGGGTTGTTGGGTCCTATTGCTTGCTAAAACGATTAGCCACGTTACAACCTATTTCATCTACATAAACTGAAGTTCAATTCAATTCTCTTCACTTTCAGGAACTTCTTACATAGCAGGAGGTATTCAAGCATTGCCAAAGTCAATATATTAAGTGGGGTTGTTGAAGGCAGCTGGTTTCCCATAGAACCATGTGTCCCTATTTCCTATTGCAGTCAGTTTCTGATTCAGTGGTAGGAAATGCCAAGAAGGTTGGCAGCAATGGCCTTTTCCACTTATAATAAAATTTCTTTGATTTACTTTTGATTTTTCTCTAGTATTGTATTCAGGGTGTTTCTACTGTGTAATCAGATTGGCTGGCTCTACATCAAGGTACTGATTGGCACAAGAGAAGTGCTTTCCTCTTTTCCCTGGGCCCCGGGGGGGCAGCTGTGCTACCAGTCTATTCCCAGGGACATGAAACCCTGAGGGAAGTGTGGCTTCCATCTGCAAGAGAACTAAGCCTGCAGGAGAGCCCTGGAACTTGAAAATTCCTAGAGATTCCAGCGATAGGTTGAGATAAGCCTGGCCTTGTGGGGATGTCTGAATTCAAGCATCATATTTCTGTGCTTTCCTCCCCCACTCCCTTCTCGGCTGGTGGGAAAAAGTAAAATCCTTCCTGCAGAAAAGAATTTAAGAATGGGAGCTATTCTGATTATTTCCTTTTTTCCCCCCCTTAAGTCTCTGGGCTTCAAGTTGCATAGTTCTTTTATTTTTTCTTTTATGTTGTTAACATTATGTATTTTGGCCTTTTTTCTTCCTCTGTCAAGTCTGATGTTTACAAAGATGAAGTATGAAGCCATATTTCTTTTTAAACTTTTTCATTAATTATATGGTTATTTTCTAGTACCTATGATTCTTAACCTATGAAAGGGCATGCCAATGTCTGTGCCATTCATCTGCAGAACATGAACATTGTCAATTATCTTAAATGTTTTGATCTCAACGGAACTTAGAACAACTAATAAGTATGTAAGCGCTTTAATTATGAATATAACATTAGAATGCACTATTAGTTTTCAAATACTTAAAAATTAAAAGATGTTGCAGATGGTAGAATGTTTCTCTTGAGTAATCTCTCACTTTTTCTCTCTGTCTCTCTCTCACCAGTGATGTGATTGGAACCCAAAGCTAAGCACATACTCTGTCAGGTTGCAGCCCCAGCCCTTGTGTACTATCTAGAAATATGAGTTTTCATATTTTAAATTTTACTCAAAAAATTAATCTATATGAAACTAAATTAGTTTCCACTGTGGTGAACACATTATATATTTTTAATATTCACAAGAAAAAGGTTTTAATTATTTAATGGTTTTCTGTTCCATATCTCTGCTCAATTCTCTTGCATAGTTCTTAAAGGCAGAATAAAAACCACCCAAGGGCTTTCTATGTGTTTAGATATCACTGATAATAGGAAAATATTGCAGATTGCCTAACCCACATCATGAAATATACATCTGAAATCTACCCCTTGCAACCACCACCCAACCTGACCATGTCTGTTAATGTTGGGCAATGCAGAAAGTGGGACAGATCTATCCCATAAGAAGTGCCACTTCATTTGTGCTGTCAAATTCTGAGTTGGTTCTCATGGAGAACCATCATATAAACCTTAATACCATTCACAGGTTCTTGTACAAAAGGTGACAGTACCTGAAAAATATAGCAAACATCTCACTCTCTCAATAGACTCAGTGTCTAACAAGTGAAGGACACAGGATTCAGGACCACAGGAAGCAAAACTCTTCATTTAAAGTTTTGCTGTCCACTGGAAAATCTGAACTGTGTCTCAGGCCCATATAAAAATTTAAAACCTAATAAAGTCATTTCATTTTTCTGAGCCATGGTTTCTTTATCTAAAAAATGAAAGCAATACTTCACAGTAGGTACTTCACAAACTTTTTATAGGATTAGAAAGATTGAAAATTCTCATTTTCAGGTCAATTATAGATTATTAAAGCTAGTTCTGGCTTTACTTCCCAAGCTGTTCTCTGGTCCATCTCATCATAAATACTTACCAAACAAGAAAATCACTATAACATCTGGGTGTGGTGGTGCCAGCTTGTAATCCCAGCACTCAGGAAGCTAAGGCAGGAGGACTGCTGCAAGTTCAAGACCAGCCTGGTTTACAAAGTGAGCTTAAGGCCACTCTGAACTGCACAGCAGCAAGACCCTGTCTCAAACACACACACACACACACACACACACACACACACACACGAATATTTCTATAGTACTCCATAGTTTATAATAGAACACTAATGAATGCTTTTCACTTACACAAATCCCAGATACTAAGCCTGAAGTAGGTTTTTGTTTTTAATTGTTTAGAAACAAAGTCTGGGGACTTGGGGAGAAACATGTGAACTAAGAAACTTTAGTAGTTGGGTCCAGTAGTGCACATCTGTAAACCCAATCGACTTGGGAGTCAGAGGTAGGAGAATGGCAAGTATGAGGCCAGCCTGGTATACTAAGCAAGACCCCATCTGTAAACAGGCAGACAGACAGATAGATAGATAGGCTAGGGAGGTAGCTCAGTAGTATATAGTGCTTTTAAACATGTGTGAATCTCTGCATTCAATCCTCCTGCCCACAAAAAGAAAAGAAACATTAAGCTGGCTGGAAGTGTAAATGAGGCCCTGGTTTCACACCCAGAACCACTAAAATAATCAGGGCTAGTATATTTGGAAACTTTTAGTCTCTGGACTTTTTTTCATTCTAAAAAATTACTGAGGACCCCAGAGTTTCTAAAAAATGCTTTAAATATGTATCTATAGATATTTAATGTAGAAATTAAAATTGAAGTTTAAAATGTTATTTTCTGATTAAAATATAACACATTAAAATATAACAATGTTAGCATAAAGATCACATTTTATAAAAGAACTGTACTTTCCAAGACAAAGAAAAACTAAGTTTAAAAGTGCTATTGTTTGATGGTTTTGCAATTCCCTTTAATGCCTGACTAAATATATAACAACTGGAGTGTTTTGTTTTTGCATTTAGTGTACTGCAGTGTAATTTCCTGAATATGCCAGAATATGTTTCTAAGAGAATGGGAATACAAAAGATGAAAAGAAATCTGATACTGCAATTAAAAATGACCTTAAACTATGGTTAACAATGGATTAAATTATGGAACCCATATACCTCAGGGATTTCTCCACAGGGTTCCCAATTCCACACTTGTGCTAGTAGCCCTTGCCCAGTTACCACTTGAGAAATAGGGGCCGAGGAAGGACTTCTGGGGCTACACAGGTGACCAAGACAAGGGTCCCATGAGGAGTTTAGACCCCACTGGAAGAGAAGTAGGTAGAGTATTTACAGGAGTAAACACAGAATGCTGTGGCAGGTGAGAGGTACCCAGCCGAATCTTGGGATGTCAAAGAAGGTTCTTAGAGAATATGATGGTGGAAAGAAGCCAGCTAAGTATCATGAAACCAATATAGTACTGTCACTCTACTTCCTCCACATATAATTTAAAACACACATACTTTACTTAAACATTGGCTATTAAACTTCCACAGGGTATCATCATCTCATTTCTTGTAATCCTCCATGTAATTTTCGTCAGATAGAATAAAGTTATTTTGTGTGGTAGAGTTTGTATGAGACCGTGAACAAACCTCAGGCAAGGTACTTAATATTTATACTAAAATTTTATTCATTCCAGAGCCCAAAAGGACACATGCACTGTCATATCTATTAAGAGATCTTCCTTAAAGAAATGTATCAGTATATATGAGAGGCAAAGATTTTCTTTCACACAGAGAAATAGATTCTATTAATCATAGTATTTCACTTACATTTATATTCTGAACAGATCTATAAATAATACTAAGCATTTACGATGTATTGGGCACATGTATTAAGTCTACTGAACTCTCACAAAAACCACAGTATGTCAATATTATATCCATTTATAGATTAGCAAACGGGGTCAGAGAAGGTTAAGTAACTTGTCCCTGGTCACATGCCTACTACACTCATCCACCCACTACAGTGTTCTTTTTTTCCTCAAAATTTGTGTTACTATGCTGTTGTTATACACAGTAAATACATTCTTGGGGGAAACCATCACATATTGATCCTTTTACTTCTTCCACTTCCCTCCCTCCCATCTCCCCTAATCCCAGATCACCATTGCGTCCTTTCAAACACCCAACGCTGATTCATCGATACTGCCTTTTTCGGCCTAGTGATTTAATGAATTTCCCAAAGTAAAAGACTCATCTGAAGTTTTAGAAATTTACCACAATCTTTGGTGGGGCAGGTACGTTTTAAGACTTTAGGAAAATTAAGTAAAAATGCAGATTTATGAAATTGCATACATATATGCACAAAATAAGTTGTTCCCTTATATAAAATTTTCCTTCCTTAAAAAAATTACTTGGGAATCTCAAGTGCACAGAAATGTACACAAAATAATTAAAATGGAACACTCATGTACCCTCCATCTATAGTAGCTTTAACGAATCTTAATGCCTTGTCTGCCACATTTTCTGTACACTACTTTTGATAGAAAATAAAATATTATAAATACAACTGAACCCGTCCTGTTACACTCCCTGCTCTTCCTCTGTGGAAGGAACCATTATTCTGAATCTGATATGTGTCATTTCTTTACATAACTTACAGTTTGATCTTGTGTTTTTAAAATTGTAGTTTATGATATATTATATACCAGGGCATATACATCATTGTTCAACTTGCATCTCCACACCACTACCTTTCATTCATTGATTTTCATTGTTTAGTTTCCCATCAATTTTTTTCAATAGTGTAACTGACCCAGTGGACATTTACTACTTCACTATAAAGAACTGTGCTGCCATGGACGTGCTTGTTATGAGCTTGGTAACCTTTTATGTGTATATACATAAAATTCCTTAGCACATAGTTTAATAGGAGAGGTCACACATGTGCATGATCTTTGCAACAAGGACAGCCATCAGGCTTCTGACAGGCACATGCGACAAGGCTGGTCTGCGCGTCGCGGAGGCCTGGGGATTCAGGGGATAGCGGGCTGCTGCAGCACGGGCTCCCCCGCCCGTGCCAGCCTCGCGGGCGTCCATTCATTTCCAGGATACTAAGCGACTGCCTCTAGAAGGACTAGGGGCTGCCGCCGCCCACCAGTGACAGCCAGAGGAGACCTGGGGCATCCGGGACCCAATTTCACTTTATAACCCCAAGTCCAGGAAGTCGGGACGGACAGTGGAGCAGACACTTTGCCTCGAAGTGTCTCGTCACTTTCACTCACAATGACACCAAGTCAGTCGCTAGGTACCGAGGGGCGGATGCAGCGCCAGACTGGGTACAGCTTCCCAGCCAGACTCCTTCCACGGCGCCTTTTTGCTTTACGCTAATTCCGTAGGGAGAGCTGAGGCCAACAGGGCGGGTCTCCAGGTCCGAAACTTGACGCTAGCGGCGCGCGGCCCGACGGCGGCCATCTTTACTGCGGGAGGCCCAGTTAGCGGCCATCTTTAATGCAGGCAAGCCAGCATCCTGCACCCCTCGGAACGCTACTTCCCAGCGCCGCTGAGCTTCACCCACAAATCTAATGCATTTTGACCCTAGAGACATCGCTGAAGAAGCCTACAAAGAGGCCGTATTGTCCACGACCGCGGAAGTGCCAAATACTGCCAACTTAAACATGGCGGAAAATCGCGAACGGCAAAACGGTGCCGACGACGATGAAGTCATGCTCGAGATAGAGCGACGCGGCGCGGTCCCGAGGGGGAAATCTCGCGAGATCGCGGCTACCGCGCTCCATCCGGAAGCCCCGTCGGAGTCGGGCGAGAGCCAGCGCAGGCGTCGGCCTGCCGTCGCGTGCGTAAGCGGGGCAGCGACGCCGGGCGGCTACGCCGCGGAATCGGCGTAGGCGGCTTTGGAGAATCGGCGGGCTGCGCTGCGCCGGGGCTGGTCGGGCGGGGGGAGGGGATGTCGGTCAGTGCGAGATCCGCCGCCGCTGAAGAGAGAAGCGTCCACGGCGGCACCATGGGTGAGCCTCAGCTCGGAGCCGCGGCGGCTGGGGGCGGCAGGGTGGCGGACCCGGGGGCTTGGCGGGTATGGGAGGGGACCGGGCGGGGGTGGCGGTCGTGGGCTACACGGGCCGGGCGCGGCGGCGGCGGGGGAGGGGAGGCGCGGTGACAGTTTGAGCCCGGCGTGCTGGGGGCCGAGGCGGCGGTGCTTCCTGTGCTGCGCGGGCCCGGGCGCGGCCCCTAGGGTCCCTCGCAAATCCCCTCGCCCGCGGCGCGGCGTCCTGAAGCCGAGCTAGGAGAGGGTGGGGATGGAGCTGGGCGAATGTGCGGCCCTGGAGCAAGAGCAGGACGTGGAGCTGCAGAGGGAGGAGGAAGGATGCCTGGCCCGGCTGCGGCCCCGCCACCGCGCCGCCCGCGTCCCCTCCCGCCTTTCCCGGCGCAGCCCAGCGGGCAGTGCAGGCGGGGGAGGCTCTGGTGGCGACGATCTGGGCTGGGGCTGGGGTTTGGATTTAGGGTACATTTCTAGGAAAAGGGGAGAGAGAACATCTGAGAAGGGCGCCCTCCGGAGGGGGTAGAAAGGGTCTCTGCAAAAGGGAGGGAGTGTAGATACGCACTGGTGAAATTCGGAGAAACCAATTTTCGAAAAATAATTTCAGTATTTCCAGTTGTTCTCTCAAGAAACCCTCTCATTTCCTTTCCTCCCCCACATATTGGAAGAAGAACAGGCCATTTCATTCACATTTTCCACTCCTGCGTTCCATTTCATACCGTGTGTGTAGTGTGAAATAAGCAGCTGAGATTTTTTATTTCTAACACGTTTCCATTAGTTACTTCTTGAGAGTACACTGTTTCAAATCTGGATTTTTTTTTTAATAGTTGTAGGGAAAGAATCTGTGACGTCCGGTGTTTGCATAGTTACTGAAGTAATAACTACTTAAATTCTTGCAAGCTTATTACTAAATAGTGTAACTTTAGGAATTATTTCTTTGGGCTTTGTTATTTTGACGAAGTGAGAGAATAGCTTCCTGAGTGTCCTTGAGAATCCAAATGAACAGATAATCTAGATTCATAAACATTTCGCTTATGTTGCGTATTTGTGTACCTGCAGGTGATGCATGTAATTTTTCCCCTAAAGTTTATAAGCAGGGTGAGGAAGAAATACTTTTAGGGTTTAATTGTGCAGGTAGGAATGAAATTTGTAGAATCTTGATAGACTGAAGGGTGGATATAAACAATTACTAAGCTACTTAAGGCTACCTGGATTTCTTGTTTCTCTGAACAGCAAGGGATGGTAATGGTGGCAGCAGGGAATGATCTTTCATTCCACCCAGCTGTTAAGTGGGTGGGGCTAGAGGATGGTAGGGTTGAGTGGAGCTCTGAAGTGGTTGTACAGAAGCCCCCAAGTAGGTGGTTTGCCTGGTGACATCGTCAGTCCGTGATGGGACAATGTGATGCAGCCGCGTTCTCTTAATTCACATAGTAAAAACGTGTTCGTAGGCTTTTAGAATTGAAGCTCATAATTGAATAACGCATTTATTTTGTTGATGGTAGAGAAGATATCATGTTTTCCATATTTAGTTTAGCATATTTTGGTAATTGATTTTTGGTTTAGAGACAGTGTTTAGTACAGAATTCCATGAAAGACTGTCATAGTTTCAGAAATTTGTTGTAAGCTCAGTTGTTTTGATTTGTGCATTTCCCATGAAAATAACCTGCGAGAACCTCTGAGACAAGGTAGGACCCCTAACGGACCTTAGGGAAGTGTGTGTGTGTGTGTGTGTGTGTGTGTGTGTGTGTGTGTGTGTGTTTTGTATCGGGGGATCGAACTCACGACCATGCGCTTGCAAGGCAGGCACTTATGCTGCAGAGCTAAATCCCCGGCCCTTTAGGGAAGTTTTAAAGGGTTATGCTGTACAACAGTGAAGTTTGGAGAGGAAGGAAGGAAGGAAGGAGGAAGAAGGGTTAGAGCTGTGGCTTTTCCCCCTCCTTTGCTGGGGACTGAACTCAGAGTCTCACACTGAATTGTATCCCCTTTCACCACACCCCACTGGGGGGGGGGAGAAAAAGAAAGAAAATCGAGACATATTTTAAGGTGCCCAAGCTGGCCTCACGCTTTTTGTCCTTTTGCCTCAGCTTCCCAGATAGGTGGAATACAGGTTTATGGCTCTGTGTCCAGCTAGATCTGGGCTTTTAAAGTCTCAGTAATGAGAAATGATCAAAAATGAAAGATGGGTAATCAGATCATCAGAATGGAGATAGTGGTAGGGTAGGTTGGTTTCAGGCATATAATTTGATAGTATGCCTCTTTACTGTCCTGTGTATACTAGGAGTTGCCAATATTGCTTCTTCACTGGATTGTTTGCAGAGAATCATATTTCACATTTTGACTTAATAAGTTAGCTTCAGGGTTTTTTTTTTCTTTTTTGGTACCAGGAGTTGAACTCAGGACTTTGTGTTTGCCAGGCAGGCGCTTGCACTGCTGAGCTACATCCCCAGCCCTGTCTTCAGTTTTTTGATTAGAAGTCAAAATTTTTTTATTTTAGCTTTAATGATGCATTACTTTATGCATTTTACTAAGTTTTGAGACAAAAGTTTTTGTTTTTCTGTACTATTCTGACTGCAGATAACATAAGATTTATTGTACCGTGGAAACTGATGTAGAAGATTGGTGTTGCCATAGGGTAGAGTGGAAAGATGGTGTGATTATGTGTTTGCTTATCAGATGAGAGTGTACTATTAAATGAAGACAGTTGGATTTTACAGTAGTGTTTTACAGGCTAGGTTTTGACCCATCAGTGGATTTTGGAATCAAATTTGTTCATTTCTACTGATACTTTCTAAGAAATAAAATGGAAAATTGCAAGCCATTGCCCTTTGTATGGATTATTTTGACAGGAGTTAAATTTTGTTTTACGCTGTTGTGTACTGAGTTGAAGTGTGTGCGTTTTTTGTTTTTTTTTAAGTATAAGGATTGTGGTTGAAAAGCGCAGTATGGATGGGTCAAATCTAAGGTCTTTACACCATAAAATAGGGTATGGTGGTGGTGGTATGCAGAAGGAAGACTTCGTAGTAAAGGCTATTAAGTTTATGGGACTGTTTTCCTATTTTGGATTCATTTATTCTGTATACTATGCCATTGTGGTTAGAGAGATCTAAGATCTGTTCCTGCTTAAAAGGAGGTTATTCCTCAGGCAAGCTGGGTAAAAACTAGGGTGGATTCTGAAAGAAAATAGTATTCAGTGATACTCCAAGCCTTAAGGCTTAAGGAGAAATGGTCTTTCATTTTCTCTTGTCCTGTTGCATCATCATCTTTCTAGACCCAAAATTTAAGCATGAACCTGGGGAAAAGGGACCAAAGCGATAACCTGACATTTTCAGGTATTTAGGCCAGACACACAAAAGAGACCTTTTGACTCATGTTTGAACAGTCCAGCTTGCAAGAGGTGGGTTTTACACATTGGGGATTGAGTTCAAAATCTTAATTTGTGGTGTAATGATTCAGAATATTGGCCTTGTTACACATGGGGGTCAGAGCTTGACCTTGCACCTACTAGAAGTATCAGTGAGGATAGGTTAGTGCCCCTCACACAGGTGAAAGACCTTTCCTTTCCTCTCCTCCCTTTCTTCTTTTCCAAGTCCATTTTGAGCTGATACCACTGTAAAACGTAACAAAAAAGTGTACATTTTTCTTTAAAGCTGAAGATGGAAAAAGGATAACAAAATCCCCAATTTTTATTAAGTGCAATAGGCATAAAATTATACTGCTATAAAAATTTCCATTTCTGGGGCTGAGAATGTAGGGTTGTAGCTCAGTGGTAGAAAGCTTGCCTAGCATGTGCAAGGCCATGGATTGGATCCTCAGCACTGCCAACAGAGCAAAAACCCATTGCCATGCTTGTATTTTTTATATTTCTCAGACATAAATTGATATAAAATTCAAACACTGGTTCACTGGTCTGCAGACTGTACTTTAAATAGCCCTGGGTTAGACTATTCTTCAGTAACCAATGTGTTTAAAAATCTCAGTGGAGGCCACTAACGATGAGGTTTTTAATCTCTTATGCTAAAAGTTATGTAACTTTATTTTGGCCAGTGTTTAACTTCCAGAGTACTTTGAAGGTGAAGAAGCATGAGTAAATACTCCCCGTGGTTGAGAGTGTAGCATAAGCCTGCTCCTGTTTACTGTATTCTGATGTTTTTGCAATCTTGGGCCATCATAAGACATTTGTGTTTCTCTCAGTTTGCTTTATGTGGGATACAGTGATAACTGCTCTTCCTTTTCTCTTAGTCCAGAAGTGAACGTGAAAATTTAACTGGTTAATTCTGTTGTCTTGTTTACTCTGGGGCCATAACAGTACTTTTGGTAGCTTCATTTGAGGAGAGTTTCCAGGTCAATTTCTCAGTCTGGCAATATTGACATTTGGGGTTTTCTAATTCTCTGTTGTTGGTGGAGTGCTGCCTTGTATATTGTAGGTTGTTTACTAGCATCCTTGGCCTCTGTCCACAGAGATGCCGGTAACACATGTTCCTGGTTGTAACAGTGAAAAAACGTGTGCAAGCATTGTCAGATGTCATGTTGGGGAGGTGGGCAAAATTATCTCTGAAGAGAATCACTGTGCTAGGTAATGGCAGCCACTGAAGAATTAATTGTAGGAAACAGGAAGAAATCTTCCTTAGCCACTTAAATCCATAAGAGTTTCCTTCTGGAACTCCTGTCATTTAGTATGTTAGAGGGTTGATCATTAAGTCATGTATGTTTGCAAAGTGTGATTGGTAGTTACTGGGCATACAACATAATACTAGCTCAGATGTCTTCAGGCCCTGTATGCCTGAAGAGTCAGCCATGGCCTCTGTTAAAAATTCACATTAACTGGTTCTCCTTACAGACTCACCAGTTCACTCTGTCTGGGAGAGGGGTCAGGCATCTGCATTTCCAAATGTTCCCCAATAAGTAACTTTATTGAGGTATAGTTTTCATACACTAAAATGTGTAGATTTTAAGTATTAGTGAGCTTTTGCAGCCTTTATTCCAGTCAACATTTCAGGGAAAAGCTGTACAGGAGAAATTTTATAACTTTTTATAGCGTTATTTTTTTGAAACTGCCTAGCTCTTGTAACTACTTCATGGCTTTGTGGTTACTTTCTTAATCCTAATCACCATGAGAGTGGAACTGAACATATGAGATGTCTGATGGTACCCTTGTACCAAGCTCCATAACTTGTTGAATAATCTTCCCTTTTAGCCAGTGATCTCACCTTGCTAACTAATCAATATTGTGCCAGATTGTTCTGTCTGACCTTTGTACCACCTGCTTGTGTATCATGCAAAAACCCTAGACCACCAGAGATCAGGGCTGGATATTCTGGGAATGATCCTGATCAGTGCCTATCAGTGTAAATAAACTTGCTTCCAAATCCTGGGTGTTGTTTCAGTTGTGTCTGCTTCTAGCCATCCTCAAGTTTCTGTGTTCCTTCCCAGTTAATTCCTCTGGTGCTAGAAGTATCACTAATAGCTGTATTGTAATAATTGTAAGGGTTTTTTTTTTAAACAGCTTTCTTGAAATACATACATTTACTGACTAAATATATTGACTATATACATTGAGTCATTCAGAGTAGTTTTTCTAGGTGGTGTCTTAACTTTTCTCTCCTGTTTTATTATGTAAGGTTTTTCAAATGCTCAGAAAAGTTCAATACGAACATTGATTCTAGTATTCCAGAATTTGATGAACAGTAAAGTTGGGATGGACCTCTGAAATATTTGACTGAGGTTGTTTTTCAGCAACACTAGAACTTTTTTCTTCCTCAGTTTTAATGTTCTTGTAAAATATGTTGTAAAATATGTCACCAAATATTCCTGTAGTGGCAATCAGAGATTTTTGTAAGCCTTATTAATTGATTTAACAAATATTTGGCGTTTGGCTTTAAAAAGTGTCAAATATTGAAATAAAGACAGTTGTGATCCATGCCCTCATGGGTATATTTTTATTTCTGGAATTACTTTTTATTTGGTAGGGATTTAGATTTTTAAAAAATTTATTAATACATTTGCAATGTGTAATGAATACATTCATTATAGCAAAGCTAAAAGTTTAGTTTTTTAATAATGACATGATCCAAAATTGAAAGGATTTTAAAGAGAGAAGTGAAATCACCTACCTACTGCTTTTCTACAGTCACTCAACTTTATAGTACTCAGACAACTTATGTGAATAGTTGTTGTGTGTTCTTCCAAAGTGTGTGCACAGGTGTGTTAGTGTGTGAGTAAAAAATACATATCTTTCTTACCCCCGCCCTTGGTAGCATAAGGCATACATTCTCCTTCACCTCACTTCTTCCTGTTAGTGTAGCTTGGATTATTTCTTATTAGTACATAAAATAAAATCCTTATTTTATACAGCTGCATAAATCCATTATGTAATGTCTTAGTCTGTGCTGTTATAACAAAATACATCAAATTGGTAATGTATGCACCAGTTTGTTTTTTGAGACAAGGTCTTGCCATGTAGCTCAGGCTGGCTTCCAACTCACAGTAATCCTCTTGTCTCAAGCTTCTGAGTGAGTGTGCCACCACACCCAGCTGCAGTTTGGGTAATTTATAAAGAACAGAAATTTATCTGAAATCTGAAAATTCTGGTGGCTGCAGAGTTCAAGATCAGGGCATTTGCAGGGTTGCTATCGGGTCATGGCCAAGTCTTCCAGTGTGTTGTCTCGCTCTCTCTGAAGGGGTGACTACTATGTCCTCACTTGGCGAAAGGTAAAAGGAGTAGATGGCTTCCTTGTGTATCTTCTGTGAGGTCTTTAATTTCTCAAATAGTGTCACACATTTGAGAGTGTAGAGTAGGGGGGTAGACCTGGATTTAAAACTCCAACTCTGAGGTCAGCTAAACTTTGGGCAAATAAAAGCTTCTTTTCTTTCTTCCTAAAGTGAGAATCATAAGGTTATTGGAGAATTAAATGAAAAAAGTCCTTGTTATGATGACTGTCATGTGACAAGTACTCAAGTATTAGCTTAAAAATAGTTACCAGGTTATATTGCAATTGACTGTTGATTTTTCTGCCTTCTCTGTGAGTTTATAACTGTGTTATGTTCACTTTTGTATCTTCACACCTAAAGCATACACTCAATAAATCTTTCATGATGATTTAAAGTTATATAGAATATACGATGAGGCCAGGATACAGAATCAGGATAACTTTTCCAAATTGAAGACGGGCAGATCCTTAATGATTGGTGGTTGAAATTAAGTAGAGGAAGAAGAGAAAGATTATTCTAGGCTGAGAAACCATGTTACTATCAGGTTTTAAGGGTAGAAATAAGGAAGCAGAGAGCTCTTGTGCTGTGCTGAAGCATTAAATTTTTTTTAAAAAAATCTTTTTAAAAAGGTGAGTGATAACCATGAGGCTTATCATGGTAATTAATTGTTGCTGGAGGGTTAGACAGGACACCACAGTGGTGCTGTTGAGTTATCGAGGCTCTAGAGCAGTTGTCGGACTAAAAGATGGACAGAACTAGAACTAGGACAATTGCAAAGCATGGTGTGAGATACTAGGCAAGATACAGGTGGTGAGTGATAAATCCAAAATATATGAGCTTTTTGGCTGGGTGAACAGGCACCAGTGAATTTGTGAGATCTTAAAAAGGGATGAGAATGTAGCTCAGTATTGAAGGCCTTCGGTTCAGTCCCCAGTACTGCAGTCAGTCAGTCCGTCAGTAAATCATCAGTTAATGAGAAGCAGTCATCTAAGTTGATACGTCTTCCAGAGTCCTAATACTAGGAAAGATAGAATGGCTGGGGTTGGGAGGAGAGATTCAGATTATTGCAGTGTATTGGAAAAAGTGATTCATGTGAAACTTCTTGTCCTTGAAAGTCAGACTAAGGTCACCAGTTTCTTGGGTAGTGCTAAAAATTTATTTAGAATTTTAGCTGATACATTTCACAGTAGCAAGTTGTTTCAAACTAAAGTTTAGACCAGTGTTTCTTTGCATGATTGACATTTATATCCTTGTGTATATAAATTGTCTTCATAATTGTAATCAGTTCTTTTTGAGGAGGATTTTAGTATGTCCTGTCAGTTTTAGAAAACGCTATAAATATTTTGAGTGAGATTATTTGTGTAGGAGGAGGCAAACTTTCTTTTAGTGATTTTATGTTAGTGCTCTTTGTTTATATTATTATTTTAAAAAATAACCCGGGTACTATCTCATTTGCTACATATAAGGTCATCTGTACAAAGAAAAACTCTCCAATAACACTTTCAGACATCAACATTTTAAACCAGCTTAAATAAAAATTTTAGGAATTTAATAAATGTCTTTATTTTTTATGAGGAATTTAGATTGACCAGAGAGGGGGAAGCCCATTAAATTATTTCAGCCATTGCAGGTTAATTTGTGTTCTTTCTTAATTGCATACTTTTTTTTCATGGTTATCATTAGTGGTGTATTAGTGGTTAGTGGTTCTAAACTCTGGTTGGACATTGGAAACATTTCCAGTGCTTAATAGAGTTGGAAGATTATTAATTCCCTAGTTGGGAGGTAAGGACCAGAAATTTGCATTTTAACAATTTGAAGTTGACAACCAAAGGTGAGAATTTCTCATGTGTACTATAATATAAAATGATATGTTTTAAAATACTCTGTAAAAGCTGAATTTTTTTTACAGAAAAGCAAGGCAGTCACAGTATTTCATGTGACTTTTGCTATATGCAGGTTATTTTTTAATTATCTATTATTATATTATTATTTGGTCTTTTTGAGACAGGGACTTGCTGTGCAGTTTAGGCTGGTCTTTGAACTCACTTTGTGGCCCAGGCTGGCTTTGAACTTGGAGCAATCCTGCCTCAGCCTCCTGAGAGTGCTGGGACTACTGGCATGTGCCACCACACCTGGTTATGCAGATTATTTTAAACACTTATATACTATTCCATTATTATAACTTGTTTAGCCATTGTATTTCTAGACACTTCATAATTTAAATATTTCAGAATTAAAAATAACATTGTAAAGTGTGTCTCTGACAAACCTCTCCGCCCTTCCCTACTTACTTCCCTGGGATGTCCATTAATTTAATACTTTGAGCTTGTTTTAATTTACATGTCTTATATTACTAGGGAGAAATGTTTTTGTGTGTAAATCTTTTACCTTTCATGCTTTCAGTAGAATATGCTGAATTTTTAAAAACCACAGGAATATTTGATTTTGTGTGACTTAGAAGATGGGGTCATTGTAAGCAATATTTTTAAAAAAGATCTATATATAGCTTTTCGCATTTTCCTGCCCGTGTGCATGTATCTTTCTTCGTCTATTCTTAAAGTTTGTAATTACCCAGATTGCTGTCACAAGTCTGTGTTTTAGTTGCTCTGTTTTCAATACCTGGTTTATACCCTTGATGAAGGCTGTGATCTGTTAAGGATTGAGCTAGATTTGAATGTCTGGTTCTCAGCTATGTTCTGTCATTTACTGAGTAAAAGGCCAATTTCAGTAGGAAAAGTTACTCTTCTGTGGATGTATAAAGTGATGTACAAATAAAAATACTGAAAACATGGAGGTAGTTACATAGTTTGCAAAGGTTTGGATTCTCAGAGGACAAGTTGTAATACAGCTTTCTTACTGCTTAGTAGCTTTCTTACTGCTTAGGAAAGGCAAATTGAGTTCTGTACTTAACATTTTACTTTTAGAGAAGTGGGAACTTGGCACAAGTGAATGCAGTTAGTGATACTGTAAAGAACTATAGTCAGTCCTGTCTTGAGGTTTGTAGTTAGTAAAAGTTAATCTTAATACAGAACAGTGAGAGATTACTTTAGGAACATGGTTAATGAAGCTAAGTCAAAGATAGCTAGAGTGACTTACTGGCAAGTAGATACACAGCACTTACTTTTGTGTTAGAATGTGGTGTTGTGTAGTTTGAAAGATAATTACATAGTTGTAGTAGCCTCTATTTTTGGAATTGTGTTTTGTGTTTTGTTTTGCGATAGGCTATAGCTGTCTTGAATTTACTGTGTAGCTCAGCAATCTTCCTGCCTCAGTCTCCCAAGTGCTGAGATTATGGGTAAGGACTACTTCGCCCACCTGGCTGGAATAATTGTAGAATTGCTGAAAAGTTGCAGCCCGTCTTTGTAGGAGTTAAGTATTTGGTGAACATGGAGGAAATGCAAAAATAATGTCAAACATGAGGTAAAAGCACTGTTCATAGTAATACTGGCCAAGGTTAAGGGAAATGTCAAATAAGGAATTCCATGCTTGATAAGAGCATCTCTTATTTGGGTCTATACTGACAGTTTTGAGTAGGGCTGGGAGGTTACAATGCTTTTTAATTGAAGGGTGGGAATTCTAAGTATAGCTGGTCAGTAGTAGATTCCATTTAACAAATTAGAATCTAGCCAAGATGAATAAAGGGCTGTCTTTCTTGTGTTTGCTTACTGATCTTATTGTATCCAGTTTCTTCTTCATTTAATAAAAATAGCCTTTCTTGGATCTTACCAGCAGAGTTTTTGTTGTTGTTGTTGTTTGGTTGTTTTTTGAGTCAGTCTTCTTGCTCTATAATTCAGGCTGGCCTTGAACTTCCTGTGTAGCCCAAGCTGGCCTCTGACTCACAGTGATACTCCTGCCTCAGCCTCCTGAGAGCTGGGATTACAAGTGTATGCCACCACTCCTGGCTTCAGCGAGATTTTAATATCCTGCATCTAGGGTAGGGTCCATACATGTGTTTTTATCAAAACAAGTAAGTGATCACTTATTTGTAAGATAAAAGCCTAGTGTCCTTAACAAGTAGCTATGATCTTTTGCATGGCCATTGTTAATAATTGTCATTTATAACGTACTTATAAGATGTGGATTGTACTATGTTACTTCATGTATTATTATTACCTATGATTTCATAATAACTGCATAAGGATATTGTCCCAGTATAAGGCTCAGAAAGGTTAATTTACCCGTCAAAGCACAGCTCTTTGTTTTAGCAGATACTGAAATTTGCATTTTTAGCTATGCTTATATAGTGCCTTACAATTCTTTTATATAGTCTTTAAAAACTTAACAGGCAGTCTTCCTAGGGCCTCCTTGGTTTAGCCCTTTCTTCTTACTTTGATTGAATAATGTTTAGTATTATTGTCTTTGCCTCTGCTGTGCTTCGCTTAAGGAAGGCCCAGTTGAAAACTACCCATTTTGGGAAACTTCTTCCAACCATTTAAGACTTTGATGATCCTTTATCACCTTGAACTCCTATAAGATAATTCTTTTAGCAGGTAATGGCATAGATGCACCCAATTTTACATGTATTATGAGTTATTGATGTGGGTATTGGTTGGTAGAATAGTATTGTAGTATTGTAATAGGTGGTGTGCTCTTTTGAACTTCCATTGCTTTCTAACTTCACTGTTTATGCTACTGATTGTGTACACATTTTCTTTTTATAATAAAATAATAAGTGAAATACCTGGGTAAAATTAGAATTTGCCATTGAAGTGTCAGATTATTTTGATTGCCTCAGAAGTTAAAGCAAGCTTTTCAAATCTTTGATTATAACTTTATAATTAAAAACATTGTAGTTTATTAAAATTTAAATAGTAACATTATATGGTTTGCTCCATTTTCTTTTCTTTTTTGGTGTTACTGGGGATTGAACTCAGGGCTTTTGCACTGAACTGCATCCCAGCTAATTTTTTATTTTTGAGACAGAGTCTTGGTAATTTGTCTACCCTGGGCTTGAATTTGCAGTCCTGCTTCAGCCTCCCAGTGGGTGCTGCTACACCTGGCTCTCCTACTACTGTTATTAGGATGTCAGTTTTATTGGTTTAGGGCCCCACCCTATGAGCTCATTTAATTCTATTTACCTCCTGAAAAGTCTTGTCTCTTATCCTGGCCAGTCACATTAAGGATAAGGTTTTATATGTGAATTTTGAGGAGACACAATTCCAATCCATACCAGTAATTCATGTCTGTTTTTCTGTAGAGCGTTATAATATAGGGAAACTATACAAATTTTGAAAGAGTAATTAATAATATTTTATATTGATTTTTATTAGGCCCTAAGCTGATACCAGTCAAATGATTTATGGGCTATGGGATTTGGTATCTTTAAGAAGCTAGTTTGAGAGAGCTATTAGGTACTGGAAATAACTTGAATTTTCTTCCAAAGTTGCTGTGTTCTGTTCAGAATACTGCAGTAAAATACAAAGTACATATGTCATGGAGGGCACACTGATAGTGACTGATTAAAATGGAATAAAGGTCATTTTCAGAGTTTTGAGTGTATAGTTGATATTTCTTTTCTTCTGATATTTCTCTGAGATCTCAGGATTGGGAGGTGTGTTAAGCCATTTTGTCTAATCGTGCTTCACTTCCTGCTGTACTATACTGTACCTGCCAAGTAGTGGTCTGACTCTCCAGTGTTGTAGTCACCAGCATCTGTGGCACTTGAATATTTTGCATGAGGCTCATGTGGATTGAGATGCGGGTCATCATTTGACTATTTTCCACTTTGTATTGATTGTATGTTGAAATAATACCTTGAATATATTGAATTAAAGAAGAAATATGATTAATTTTATGTAGCTGTTTTCTTTTGCTTTTTAAGAGAGGCTACTGGAAAAATTTAAATCCCTTATGTGTCTTGAATTATATTTCTAATTGCTGATCTGTCCTGTAATAGAACTCTATCTTCTCAGGAAGCACAGTTCACTTTTAGTATTTTGTCACTGTTACTTTTTTGCTCACTGTTTACTGCTTGAAGCCAACATGATGTTTAATCTTCCTTTTTACTACTCTTTAATAGTTTGAAGACAGCTCTCTGAATCTTTGGAAGATTAACCTTTTTCATCTCCTTAATAATTTTTATATGTTAGAGACTAATATCCCTGCAACAATTGTTGTTATTCTCTTCTGGACGAACTTTATTTTGTATATATTCCCACTGACATCAGGAACTGAGTATTTTGTAGCCTTAAAGTTACAAGTCTGTCTTTTGTCTGGTTCTACATGCTGTGCAAATCAGCTAATGAGGCCTAAAGTTAAACTGCTCTTTAGGGCAAGACTTTTATTTTCTTTTAGATGTATGGAGCGTATTATTAAGTAAGTTGTTTTCACCTTTTTCTTTTGTGTGGCTATTGTTTTGTCTTGCTTATTCTAAACTTTTTAAATTAGAGGAACATATTGGTGGTGAAATATGACCCACTACCACCTTATTTCTGCAATTCCAGTGTTACAATTCTGACTCTCACTAAAATTTTTGTTCATATTCTAGTTTGGAATAAGAGTGGGGTTTGGGGAAAAATTGTCTGGATATACATATTTCCAGATTAAGTTTCACTTGGATTCTGAGCATGTCTTATAAAGCATTTATTACCTTTGTTAGCTTTTAGCATTTGCAAGTTTGGCATGTGTACCTTCTATGTTTTCATCAAATTATTAAGTTATGTTATTTTGGCTTAATTGAGGAAATAAGATCCTGGGATCCTTATAATATAGTATATAATTCTGCTGGTGTTCATATACAGCTTAGCAGTTATTAGTTCATCTTAATTTATGTATCAATATTCCAACATATATTTTTTTGTTTTGGCCAGACTCACATCATAAGTGAGGTCTTGTCAAAATTATCTTCCATAGTTTATTCCTTTACATTCTAATGAATTTACCGAAAATAAAAAATAGTGTCAAACTTAGCTGTTGAAAAGTAAATTTGTAATGACTTTTGATGTACATGACTTCATTTTCTTTCTGCAGCATTTTTTTTTAAATGATGGAAATACTTCAAATTCTTTAATAACTTGAGAAATGGAAAATAGTACAAATCTGACTTACTGTAACACATTAGCAAAACAGTCATTGTTAAAACTTGGGCAGTATTTTCTTTCAAACTTTTTAAAAAAGTGTAATAATAGTGGTTTGTGATTTCATTTCTGTTGGGTAAATATTTGGGCTAAGTCATAAGATACAGGTACATGTATAACTTTTTTTAAAAAATTGCAGTAAAAATTGCATTCTAATGAATTTACATTAGAAGTAACATTTTACATTCTCAGCAGTGGAATTCCAGTTGTTCCACATACTCACTAACACTTGGAAATGACTTCATCACTTTAGCCACTCTGGTATATTTGTAGAGGTTACCCATTTTGATTTTAGTATATGTGCTGTTGAAGGGAGCACTACTCATTTTTATTTTAATTTGTATTTTCCTTGTGACAAATAATATTGAGAGTCTTTTGGACCTATTTGCCATCCATGGCTCTTTGGTGGTCTTTTGAAATTGTGGTCCATTTTTTAAATTGGGTGGTTTTTCTTACTGCATTGTAAGAGCTCTTTTATATTTTAGATATGAGTCCTTTGATGAGCCATGGAAATGCGTTATTTCTTTTTATACTTTTACCCTCTAATTTTAGTGTCTGTCAGTAATTCTCACTTCTGACAATTGTCTTAAAGTGATTTTTTATTTATGTCATGCATGTACACCCTCCCCACCAAATCTCTTATTGGAAATTTAATTCTGGCCTGAGCTGCATCCACAGCCTTTTTAAAAATATTTTGAGATAGGGTCTTGCGAAGTTACTGGGTTGCCCAGTGTGTGATCCTCTGTCTCAGCCTGGGTTTGTAGGCATGCGCCACCACGTTCAGCGTCTTCTCTTCTCTTCTCTTCTCTTCTCTTCTCTTCTCTTCTCTTCTCTTCTCTTCTCTTCTCTTCTCTTCTCTTCTTTTTTTCCAGTCAGGGTTTTGCAGTGTAGTTTAGGCTGGCCTTGAACTCACTATGTAGTATAAGCATGCCTCAAACTTGCTGAGAGTGCTGGGATCACAGGGATATGCCACCACATCCAGCCAGCCCTTCATTCTTTAATGTGGTTATCCAGTCCCAGAACTTTCTGTTGAAAACGCGTGTGTGTGTGTGTGTGTGTGTGTGTGTGTGTTGTCTTGGTAATCATTGGAAAATAATTGATCATAAACATAAGGGTATGTTTCTGAATTTTCAGTTGTATCTCACACTATTTTGATGACTAAATTTGTTCAGCTTTGTAAATTCAACCAAGAACATTTTAATATCTTAAGAAAACCTTATTGCTTTAGACATAGAAAACTTTTAGATTCTTAATTATACTTTGTTGTAAGTTTTGAAATTAGGACGTATAAATTCTCCAACTCTGTTCTGTTTCATATTTTTTTTAAGCTCTTCTGAGTTTCTTGAATTTTCCAGTAATTGTAGGCTTAAATGATCAATTTCTGCAGTGAAACCAACTGAGATTTTGATAGAAATAGTGTTACATTTGTAGGTCAGTATGGAGAATATTGCCATTTTAGCAATATTAAATCTTCCAGTTCATGAACACGGGGTATCTCTTATTTAATTCTTCAATTTCTATCTGTCTGTCTGTCTGTCTGTCTGTCTCTGTTTCTGTCTCTGTCTCTCTGTCTCTTTTCTTTGTGAGGGTACTGGGGACTGACTGAATAGCTCTCACATACCAGGCAAGTGCTCTGCCACTGAGCAGCATCCCTAGCCCTCTTCCTTTAAAAATTTTTTTTTCTTTTTTAATTTGAAGGTAGGGTCTCACCAAGTTGCCTGGGCTATACTGGAACTTGAAGTATTTCTGCCTTAGCCTCCAGAGCAGCTGCAATTATCACTGTGTGCCATGATACCGGACTGTCTTTAATATCATTGAACAATGTTTTATAATTTTCAGTGTACAAGACTTACACTTACTTTTGTTGAGTCTATCCCTAAGTATTTTTGTTCTTCCTGATGTGATTGGAAGTGGAATTGTTTTCCAAATTTTGTTTAGGTTCTTTCTTTCTTTCTTTCTTTCTTTCTTTCTTTCTTTCTTTCTTTCTTTCTTTCTTTCTTTCTTGTTAGTGTATAAAACTAATGATTTTTATATCATACAACTTTGTTAGTTGTATTTTTTTGGTGGGTCTGTTAAGGATTTCTGTTTATAAGATCATACCATCTGTGCAAGAGATAATTTTACTCTGTATGTTACTTGAAAGTCTAAATGTCATGGATGTCTTTTATCTTACCAAATGCATCCTCTAGAACCTCCAGAACAGTGTCATTTGAAAGAGCCAAAAGTGAACATCTTTGCCTTATTCTAGATTTTATGGAGGAAAAACATTTATTCTTTTACCATTAATTAAGTATAATATTGTGGGTTTTGTTATGTGCTTTATAAGATTCAAGAAGTTCCTTTCTGTTCTGTGTTGAATGTTGAACAGAATGAAAGAATGTTGGGTTTTTGTCAAGTGCATTTTTTTCATGGAGGTCATGTGGTTGTTGTGTTTGCTTGGTTAATTTAGTGTTTTGCATTGGCTAACTTTACTGTGTAAATCCAACATACTCTTTCAGGGCTGACCCCACTGATCATGGTGTGTAATCCCTGGCATCTTACAGGGATCTATGGCTTGTACTTTGTTGATGGTTTTGTTTCTGGATAATGGATATTGGTTTGGATATTTGTTTTCACTCGATGCATTTATTTGGTTTTGGCAGTAGGGTAAACTGTTTTCATGAAATAAGCTGGGAAGTGTTTCCTCCTCCTCTTAGTTTGTGAAGGATTGGGCAATCTTTAAACAGTTGGTAGAGTTTAACCAATGTAGACCACTGGGTTTGAGTTTTCTGGGCAGATTTATGCTTTTTTACAAACTCTGTGTGGGTGGAGGGATTTGATTACTAATTTAGTCTCTTTGTTATAGGACAGTTAATTACTCCCCCTCACCTTTTTGGCGAGGGGGGCAGGGTGTTGCAGGCAGTACTTGGAATCAAATCAGGACCTTGCATACACTATGAGCCCTCTGTCACTGGAATCAGTTTTGGTAATTTATGTTTTTCTAAGGCGTTTTTACATTTTTTCAAGGTTGTCTAATTTGTTGGCATACACTCATTCATAGGCTTTCTTTTAACTTTGTTTTTGTAAGGCTGGTAAGTGACTTTCATTGCTGATTTTCGTAATTTGATCTTTTTTTCCCCCTTGGTAGTCCAGGTAAGTTTGTCAGTTTTATCAAATGTTTACAATGAACCAGCGTATAGTTTTTATTTTTTTCTATTGTGTTTGATATATATTTCATTTATTTCTGATTAAATCTTAATTTCTTATTTTTTGTTTGCTTTGGGTTTAATTTGTTCTGCTAATTTCTTGAGAAGCAAGCAACTGTTCATGGCCAGTTTTTTCTCACTGGTTTTAGTATTCTTGCTTCAGTTTTTGATGGATTACAATGAATAGGCCTCTTTGGTTTTATTTATTTATTTTGCTTTTAATGCTTTTCTAACGAATTTGGGGAGTTTTCTCTGTTTCATTGTTTCTTCAGACTTTTTGCACTTTCTTTCTCCTCCCCTTGATTGTTCTCCCTCCTTCCCCTACTTCATGGATTCCAGTTCTTATATATGATTCATTTTGTTTCATAGGTTCGTGTGGTTCTGTTCATTTTTCATATTTTACTTAGCTTGTTTATTATTTTACCTGTATTAAGGTTTGCTGATTTTTTTTTCCTGCCAGCTGTAGCTTCTCAGTAAATTTTTCATTTTAGTTGTTGTTCTTTTTAACTCCAGAATTTCTACATGATTGCCTTTTTATAATTTTTAGATATGGTTCTCTCAGTTCTTTAAAGATTTAAAATAGAAAATTTAATGTCTGTTTAATGCCTAAGGGATAATTTCTATGGATTAGTCCCCTGTCCTTTACACCCCATGTGAACCATCATTTTTGGGTTTTTGATTATTTTTTGTTTGCATTATTAAAATTTTGTAGGAGGTTGAATACTGAACTTTTAAAATAGTACAGTATGGCAGCTCTGGAAATTAGACTGTCCCCATAAAGATTTATTGTTGTAGATGATGTCATTTGATTGAAAACTGTGGGGGGTTTTTTGTTGTTAGTGTTTTTGTCTCTTTTTTTTTTTTACCATATTGTCTCTTATTTTCTTCTAAATGGTTGTCTATATCTTCACACACAGTGAATTCATACAAAACAAAATAGTATAAAACTGATCAAAACAGAATAATGAAGGCATTACAGGCCTTCAGAACCAGACAATAGGAAAATCAACAGTGGCTACCATAATGTCTCTTGTGTTCTTCAAAATCCTGTCCATACCTTCATGTATGTTGAAATTCAATATAATACTAAACACTCTGAACAAAGAGTGTTTGTAATACTAAAACCACTCTGAACAAAGAATAAAAAGCATTACTGGATTTCACAGCATGACGACAGGAAATCAGCAATGGATACCATAATGTCTTTTTCTTCAAAGTAGCTGTTGATTTCATCATGCAAAATACAGTTGATTCTTATAAAGTATTTAGGAGAAGTTCTAGGCATGTATAAGCCTCTACATGTACACCTATCCTTTCTGCATTAGAGGGGGGAAAAAACCAAATTATTAGAAAAACAAGAAACAAAAAAGAGAAATAAATAACAATAGCAAAGAGACCAAAACAATGACAATATAGGCCTTCAAAACAAGGTGGTAGGAACATAACTAAGGTTGTTACTTTACATAGTGATCTTCAAAAGAGTTCCTCAGATCACCAGACACAAACGTGCAAGATTGTTCCAGTCCTATGAATGTTAACTGTTTCGTTCCAAGAACTAACAGAATTTGTAGCACAGTCATCTTAGCTATCTTAAGTGTGTTTATGCAAATTTAGATATTTTTCTTTTCCCTTTTTTTCTCCCTTTCCCTGAGATATCATTTCTTTTCCCTTTTGAGTAGATTCTTACCCTTTTATAGTATTGAGAATTTTGTATCTTACGCACTCTTACCATTTCTTGCACTAGGGAGACAATACGGTATTTACATGTGAGTTTGATTTATTTCACTTATGAGTGTGGTCTCAAGTTGCATCCATTTACTTACAAAAATCTCAGTGTGATCATTCTTTATAGCAAAGTAGTACTCCATTGTATAAAAGTACCACATCTTTTTTATCCATTCCTCAGTTGTTGGGCGTTTAGGTTGTTTCCAAGATCTGGCTATTACAAATTGTGCTGCTATAAACGTAGGTGCACATATATCACTGTGATACGATGTTTTCAATTCATCTGGGAATATGCCCAGAAGTGGAATAGCTGGGTCAAATGAGGTCTCTAATCCCAGCTTTTTGAGGGACCTCCACACTGACCTCCACAGTGGTTGCACCAGTCTACACTCCCACCAGTAGTGCAGAAGAGTTCCTTTTTCTCCTCAACCTCTCCAGCATTTGTTGTTGGTGGTTTTCTTGATCTTGGTTATTCTTTCTGGAGTGAGATGGAATCTCAATGTGGTTTTAATTTGCATTTCTCTAATGACCAATGATGCTGAACATTTTTTCATGTATTTATTTGCCATTTGTATTTCTTCATCTTAGAACTGTATATTCATCTCAGATGCCCATTTTTGGATTGGGCCTTTGAATTTTGGGGGTCTGATTTTTGTTTTTGTTTGTTTTTTTTTTAGTACCAGGGATTGAACTCAGGACCTCAAGCTTGCCAGGCAGGTGTCTATGCCACTGAGCTAAATCCCCCGTCCTTTATTTCTATTTTTGAGGCAGGGTCTGGCTGTGTAGTTCAGACTGGCCTTGAACTCAGAGGTGATCCTCCTCCCTCAGACTCCCTGGAGTGCTGGAATCACAGGCAGGCTGTACCGTGCCCAGCAGGTTGGGTACTATTGGGAACTAAATCTGTGAAGTCTGTGGGTTTTGCCATGTGTTATCACTGAAGTCTCTGCTTGATTATCTTAGTGGTCATTTGTGGGCAGGATTTGCCAGGCAACTATATTCAAGTTAAATAATGATAGTTCTTTGGGAATGGGCTTTTTCAGAGCTCCATACTGATTCTAGTGCCTCTAAATGCTGCTAGACTGTTAATTTCTGCAGTGATAATGTTCTCTTGGTTTTCAGGGTTATTGAGAGCTGGCAGAGAGAGATGGGAATGGGCAAGTTGAAGTGCAGTGGGCTGCTGCTTTTTACAAAGGTTCAGCAGTTTCTTGTTTTTGTGTTTAATAAGTGTTCACTCGGTTGCTGCAAGCATTTGGTTAATTTCTAGAGTTCTGAAAAAAAATTGATTTGACCACTGTTACTCATTTTCTCATTGCTTTTAATGGAAGAATTTTTTGAGGTTATGCTCTAATTTCTTTGATATCGCTGTGTGCCAACTGTGTAATAATTTTTTGTTCAATATATCATTAACTGTACATCATGTATGAGAGTGTCTGTTTTCCCATATCCTCCCCCAGTACTTTTGTTCATTGCAGTTTATTGTCTAATAGATATTTTGGCAGTGATGAGAAAGTTGTATATCTGTGCTTTCTGTTAACCACTGACCATAAGGTGCCTGTGGTGTACCCGAAATGTGACTGAAGTTGAGTGTTAAGTTGTGCATCAGATTTCAAAGGTTTGTTAATGAATGCAAAATTATCAATGTAAAAAGTCGTAATATTTACATTGATTACATGTAAAAGTAATAGTAATATTGATACATTAAGTAAAATAAAGTTTTTACTAAAGTTAATTTTACCTTTCACTTAATGTATCTACTAGAACATTGAGTTATAGGTGATTTGCTTTATATTTCTATTGGACAGCGCTGTTCTAGATACTTGAGACCTTTCTCCCTTAGAAAGAACCTTTTCTTTCTCTTTCTCTCTTTTTTTAAATTTTATTTTAAAGGGGGTAAAATTAAACAACAAAACAGAACGGCACATAAGAAAGCATAAATTTCAAAGCTAGACAACCAGAGATCTTCACTGTCTGTCATATTGTCTCTTGATTTCTTCCAAATGGTTGTCCATATCTTTGCATATGGGGAGCTCATACTAAATAACATAGCCAATCTTTTCACAAGCTGTGCAGTTCACTGGCTCCCACTTGCTAAGCGGGGGCGGGGGGGAGGTCGACAATGACGACACAAGACGGGGGGGTCAGGACGACATGAGATGTTTGATTCTCAGCCCACGCGCCAGCAGACTCACAGCCAACCCCCAGAGAGGGGAGGAGCTCCTTGTTCTCCCGGCACCCCGAGTTGACTGCATGATGCAGGTCCCCACGCGCCAGGGTTTCTTCCCCGCAGGCCCCCTAAAATCTGCCATACTCACCTGCTATTTCTTTCTGATGAATTGGCCATTCCATTTCCAAAGTTCTGAAATGGCCAACAGACCACAGAAAGAATTCTCTTTAGGCTCCTGTTTGAAACCAGCAGCTATAGCAATCTGCTGGCCTTGCTTCAGGGCCAATGAACCTTTTCTTTTTCTTTTTAAAACTGCTGTTTAGCATTAGCATTTTATATCACTTAGCACCACAGTCCTGTTTTCTCTTGTAAAAATGGCATTACACGTCTAGTTTTTCTGTTAGAAACTCCATCATCCTCATGAGGAAGTTTTAGTGCATGAGAGTCAGCATCTTTCAGCAAGTTGGCCTCAGTTTCTTGTTTGTGCTCAAGCCATTGATCATTATTTATATCTTGCTATTTTGAGAAATAACGTACTGGAGTTGGCTTCCAGCAGCTCATCAGTGTCAGCTGCATGCTAGTCTTGTCCACTCTTCGTGAGACTATTTACACTAGTGGGGCTGCCCTTCTCTCCCTCTCTCCGTACTTCACTGCATTCCTTTTTTCCTTCCTTTCTTTGTGGTTCTGGAGATCAGACTTAGGGCCTCGCATAGGGTCTGATACTGAGCTATACTCCCAGCCCAAGCCATCATTTTAATGCCTTATGGGATTCTCTATTTTTTGCTCCACTTCTTTAATCTTAATTGGATGACCCCTTCTTTCAGCCACCTCACTTTACATTGTTTTTTGTACTTCTGTATGCTCTTTTAGGAGTAGGGTCAAAGTGGTCTGAGCCTTGACCAGGTGGAAGGAATTGCTTGGCTGTCATCTCTTCTTTCTGGGGATTGCTGTCTCAGCACTTAAAATCTTCTCATCTTCCCAGTCTCTTAGAATTAGTGGTTTTTACTCAGGTCTTAGAGAAAATTGTCCATTACTCCATAAACAACATGCATGTCCTTTTTTCTTACTTATTATTATTTTAATGTTTTGTTACTATTTGTTTGCAGTATAGAATAACTACATTCACCTTGGGGATCTGGCACATGGACATACCACATCTTGGCATCGTGATTGCTTTTCACCACCTCCTTTCACTCTCCCTTTCCCCTACCTACTTCCATCTCCACTTATTTTTCTTGCTTTAATCATGTATCTATTTGATCTTTTAGTATTTAAATCAGTAAACTATCTACTTTTATTGATACTTGAAAAACTCTGACCCAGTGTTATTTTCTTCTATTTTATTATTCACAGATAGCATTCAAAACTGAGTAACTAATTTGAAGATAATGACACACAGTATAATAATTACTGCTATTTTATTAGTCAATTATGAAATTTTTTTATAAAACAAAAAAGGAAAAAAACAAATATAATCTCTTTTAAAAAATTAAAATACAGACTAAATTGTTTATACTTGCTGCCTGTAGGTTTTCTCTGCTTAAACATTTCCAGACTCCTGTATTTTTGCCTTTTTCTACTAGTAGAGCTCTAATAGTGGAAAGAGACAATAAGTAGGTTTTCTGTTTCCTTAAGTTGACCACTTGAGAGCATACTGTGCAGTTGACCACTTGAAGTCTGTTTGAAATGCTTCTGTGAACTAAGTATCTCAATTTTTGCTATAGTTTACTCCTGTAATTCTTTTACCTTTTTCTAGGTTTCTTCAGGTAGAGATGATGGGATGTTGGTATTGATTCTTGGCTTTCTTTCCACTCTGCATACTGTGTTTGGATTGATGACCTTGATAGCCATTTAAATGTTGATGACCTAAATTATTAATATCTCCATAGCCTAGATGTTTTTCCCAATTCTACTTTTATGTATGCCTCTGCCTACTGGACAGCTGTCTTCCCTAAAGTCCAGTTAGCACCTTAAATTTAGATAAATCCTGAGTTTAGCTATTGTTGCTACGATTCATGTAACTGCTCAAACCTAAATTCAGAAATCTGAATTTTAGCCAGCCTGTCTTTCACAAGTTAGTTATAGAAACGTGTTAGTTCATCTCTTTGATATCTTACCCAGTGTTGTCTAATAGAAATTTAATGCAAACCACATTTTAGCTTTTTTAATAACCACATTTGAAACCTTAGTATTCTACTTTATATAATGTGTATCTAAAATTGTAACATGCAATCAGTACAGAATTATTAATAAGATGTTTTCATTCTTTTCATAAAATGTCTTAAGCCCTGGTATTTTATACTGAAGACACACCTATCTCATTTCAGACTATATTTCAAATGTTCATTTTAGGTAGTTTAAATGGTCAGTAGATTTAATTTTGGAGGTGGGGAGGGTTTTTTTGGTTTGTTTGTTTTTTGAGACAGGGTCTCACTATGTAGTTCAGGCTGGCCTTGCGCTCTTTGTAGCCCAGGCTGAGCTTCAACTCTTACGATTTTGCCTCAGCTTCTTCAGTGTTGGGATTATAGGCATCCTCCACCATGTCTGGCTTTGGGTGGTCTTTGAGATGGGGGTCTTGCTGCATAGTTCCGGCTTCCCTTAAACTCTTTGTGTAGCCCAAGCTGGCATCAAATTTGCAGTAGTCCTCCTGCCTTAGTGGATAGTAGATTGCTAACCTGTATTTATCTTCATCTGTTTGTGTCTTGGTTCAGGTTTTTATTTATTCCCTGAACTACAGTAGCAGCTCTTTAAATTGCTGTAGTTTTCTCCCGTAGTTCACCTTCAAGACTTTTTTAAATTGAATGACATGCTCCACATCCTTAGTTCTCTCCATTCAGTAGTTCTTTAAGATGGTGCCATTAGCATTGGCCAATCATAGAATGGAGTCATCTGATTCACCCAGCCTGAGAATGACTGCACAGATAGTATAGGCTTTAAACCAGGCCATCAAACCTACCCAAGACCTTGACAGCCTTGGCTATGTTCATTGGGATGGATGCTTGGTCCTTGGCACCAGTGCTGTGGTTGTTGAAAGAGCATTTCTGAGGCACATACAGGTCTACCAAGTTGATGGTATTGTTCTGCTTCCACAGGAGCAGAAGCAGAGAAAGCTGATACTCTTGTCAGTAGTAATTTTCTGAAATGTGAATGTGACTCTGCATGTGAGTTAATTTGACTGCATTCTTCTGCTTTACATCTTTAATGTTTCTTATTAGCTTTGGAGATTAAGTCCCATCTAAGTTCCTTAGTATGGCCAGAAAAGTCCTTTTCAGCTGGCTTTTGGTTAATTCCCCTGAGTTGTTCCTCCTAGGCTCTTGGTGGTGAGCCTCAGACCCACATGCCTCAGTGGGCACATAGAGACCTTTCTGTTGGCAGTGAGTCAAGTCACCCCAGCATCACCCAGGCAGCTGAGTATTCAGGTTTATTTGCATTGTTGGCACTTTGCAGTAAATAAGTGGGTTATGGGTTACAGTTTGGACACTTGGTCTCTAAAAGGTTTGCCATCACTAGATCCTGAACATAAGTGCTATTTAAGTATTTGTCTACTCTTCTCTGTGACCTTTGCCATTAACAGCTCACCTAGACCCCATTCTCCAGTACCTGCCCTCCTTTCTCATCTCAGGAAAGCCAGCTAGTCCTTCAGGGTATGTTGAATCTGCTCTCCGAACAGATGAAATTCATTTCCCTTTTTTTTTGGGGGGGGGTCTTTTGAGACAGGGTCTCGCTGTGTAGTTCAGGCTATTCTTGAACTCACTATGTAGCTGAGGCAGGCTTTGAACTCGTGGATCATCCTATCTCAGCCTCCTGAGTGCTGGGATTACAGGCTACAATGCCTGACTTTTTTTTGTTCTTGTATTATTATCTTGTGCTTTCTTACATCAGTGTTTATCACTGTGTTTTTGTAATTGCCCTGTGATTTACCTGACCTCTCCTTTAGGTTCTTAGCTTCATAACTAGAGACCCTGTCTTTTAAACTAAGTTTTACAGTCCTGATCACTAGATGCACACAGATACCTGACATGTTTTAATGGCCAGTTAGCTGTAGATTGAGTGATTGAGTGGACCAACTGGATTAGTAGTTCTAGGAAGTTCCTACTAGTTCTAGGAAGAGCTGAACCCTAACTTCAGAGCAAAGAAAATTACTTAAAGTTTGTTGTTTATTTCTAATATATGTTTGTAGAGATATATTAAAATTCTCAACAGGTTAAGAATCTAGAAGAGGATCAAGAAAATAAACTTGGTTCCATTAAGAGTTGCCCTTCTATGTGAAAACTGTAGCAGGAGGCAAGCCTAGTAAGACATCAGCCTCTGAAATAGTTGGAGGAGGGTGGGAGACATAAAAATTGATATTTAAGCCATGCCTTTGTAATATTATAACATTTTAGTGTTTTGTTATATTCTTATATATATATATATTTTATATTGTATTTAAAATATTTAAATGGTAGATGACATTCTTCAACTTTCCCTTGGGCTATGTGAAAGATGGTAGGAATTTGACTAAGCAAGCACCAGAGTATTATATCTATGTGCAGGATATAAAGGTTTTTTTAAGGAATATTGAGGAGTAAGCAAAGTTCTGCATCAATATCTTTTCCTTTTGTAACTTGTAGTTATTTTGTAACCTGTGTGACACAGACTGACCTCAAACTTATAGACTGTAGCATTTCTCCTCCCCAGCCTCCTGAGTAGCTGGGATTCTAGGCATGTACCCCTGTGGCCAGTTTGATTTTCATATTTAGAATTGTTGAAGCTTCAGGAAAAAAGTTTGTTTTCATCAGTGTATGAAACAATGCATAATATGGATATATTTTAAAATTCAAAGGGAGACAGATTGAACTTTAAGGAATAAGCAAAGACCAAATGTTTTTCTTCAAAGTGTAGTTATTGCTCTAAACAGTGGCTCTTTGTATTTTTTCTTTAAGAATTGCAGTTATCAAAAGAAAAAGTAGAATTCTTGGCATACTGAGGTAATCTGGGGTGTGCCTTATTATTTTTAACCATGTTAGTTTTTTACTGGTCATCTCATTTTGTGAGAATGGGAGGAATTGAAGGATTGAGGTAAAACCTTCTAAGATCATGTTTAACTTTTTTCAAATTCAGATTTTTATCCAACTTTCATTCTGTTGCAGTGTCTTTTGCTTAATTTTTTATTGATACCCTAAAGTATATTTAGCAGATTTCAAAATAAGTTGTTAGAATATTTATTACCAGTATTAATATTCATACTTTTAAAATAATAGCATTTCAAATACTAACGTTTTAGTAACTTAATTCTTTGAGATAAGAACAGATCGAGAGAACGTAAAGAATAGGATTGAATATATCTACTAAAACTTCTTTAAAACATCTCCTTGAATAGTTTATTTCTAGAACTATTGTCAAATAAGTTCAACACTGATGTTACTTGATTTTGTATATAATTTCCATCAAGCAGTGGAGTTGTAGTTTGACTTTTCTTAAGCATAGAAATTGGATATATTAATGAAGACTTTATGCTTTTAAAAAGTATAATATTCTTACATCCTTACATGTTTGAATCAAGGAATACTTGATCTAAAGGTATTATGGTAGAAACTTGGGTAAATATGAATTCACTTATATTAATATAAATGTCACAGTCATACCACCCGTATCTATAACTAATGTTTCCTTATCCAGAGATTACATTTCACACTGGCACTGTGAACATTTTATTTATGCAGGAAAAGAATCAGTAGGTGGTTATATCTTCAGAGTTACAGATTGTGGTTATTTTAAAATTCTGAGTGAGAAAAGATTCTTTTGAGATATGAAAAGTCTGTCTTAAGCAATGTTGTATTATTAATATATTCTCTGAATAGTGTTTTGATGCCATGTAGCCTCAGATTTATAGTTTTCGTATTTGATGAGACACTATACAAATGCTGGGGTATTTTGTTTTGCAGAAGTAGTAAAATCAATTTGTTTTTTTCATCTTTTGACAGAATTTCTTCAAAAGTATTCCTGAAAGCTTTGTCGTTCACCTTGTATCAGCTGTGTATTGGCACATTGCTGGAATTCTAGGATTATACATACGAATATGTCACAGTTCTCTGCCTCTGGGCAGTCAGACATGTGGAGGACTGACAAGTCAAATGTTTTAAATAATTTTTAGATAATTGAAAATATTGTGATAATTAATTGTATGTAAAGAATTGTCTGGTTTAAATCAACCTAGTCACTCTTCTCCACGGTGTTACTGAAATGCTCTTGTTAAAAGTTAACAGTGTCTTCATTTCTGCATTTCATAGTCACATTCATTTACTTACCAGCTGCTCTTTCTCAGCCTAACCTGTCAGTATCGCCAGTGTCCCAGGTCTCTCTCTGGACCTTCATTGCATCTGTAATCTCATTAGCAATTCACTTCCCTCCCAGTAATATCTGTGCTTATTTATGAATCACTAATCAGTATTTTCAGCACCAACTAACACAGTTTCAGGAGGAATTATGTGTTTAAAATTGCCTACTGAACCTATCTTCTTGAATATATAATAGATACTTCCAACTTAACATGTACAAAGCTGGTGTGTTGTGTTTTTTGTTTTGAGACAGGGCCTCACTATTAGTTCAGGCTGGCCTTGAACTCACTGTGTAGCCTAGCCTGGTCCTGAACTCCTCAGCAATCCTCCTGTCTCAGCCTCCCAAATGCTGAGATTACAGGTGCACACCGCCATGCCATGCTCAAGGCTGTTTTTGATTTGGGTCTCACCACCCAATCTTTCCCTTCTTCACTGCTCCCCATTTTCTTAAGAGATACTATTAGGTGTCACACTATTCAAGCCAAAAACCTAATAGTTACCGTTGTTTTCTATCCTTTACTGGACATCCACTCCATTAAAACATCCTGTCAACCCTGCCTTCAAAGCATATTTTGAATCCTCAGTCTTTCATTATATTCTTTTTTTCCTGGATGATGGCGGTAGCCTCTTGTTAGTTTTCTTATTTCCACTCCTTCACTTAGCAGTGAGAGCTATCTTTAAAACCCTAATCAGGTCACTTGCCTGTGAAAACCCTCTAGTGGCGTCCCATCTCTCCTAAAATAACATCCAGACTTCCTACTGTGGCTGAGTCCCCCATGATCTGGCCCCTGTCCCTTCCCTGGCCTGTTTCTTAGTACTCATCTCCTTGTCAACTACTTTCCTTTGTTATATATACTTCACATACCTTCTTTTTGTTCCTGGAAGTATCAAGTTTATTTCCAGTTAACAGTCCACTGCTTTTCCTGGAATGTCCCTCCAGCCCGCTTAACTCACCCCTGCCTAAAGCAGTACTGTGTGCCAGTGGGCTGTTCTGGAGATAAAGCAGCCAGTGAGACACAGGGGTAGACTCTGAGGCATTACCATTATATTTTTCTCTGGTTCTCTGACTTTCAACTCTTCTCTGGTTGCTGCTTTTTTGATGTCACAATTTATGCAATTCATTTAGTTGTTACCTCGATGGAGCTAATGTTCTAATTGGAGAGACAGGGTTGGGTGGAATGGGGTGGGGTAGAGATCCTAGTCAACCAAATGAGGAAAATGCATGTTAGATGGTGAGAAGTACTGAGGAGACTCAGTAACCAAGCAGTGAATTATTGGGGTGAGGAGTGACTTAATTGTAAGTAAAATGGACAGGGAGGCTTCTTTGGGGTGAAGATATTTTAAGTTCAAAGTCCTGAGGTGAAAGCATTAAGTTGTGTTCAGGAAGTAGCTAGGGGTCCAGTAGCTAGTTGGCCAAGAGAAAAATGAGCAAGAGAAGAAAGAGTGTCAGGTGTTGAGGCCAGAGAAGCTGCAGAGCCCTGTCTTACTGGGCGGGGCAGCTGGTGGCTCTTGCCAGTGGCTGCACACTATGACTCTACTCATAGCTGCTCCCACTCCCCCAAAGATACAGTTGGACTGGGGTACAAATAGGGGGCTGGGGTTTTGATAGACTCTACCTAGGAGATCTCTAAGATGCAGCTAATGTTGAGAACTAGGTAGAGGCCATTATTAGGACATCAAGTTTTGCTTTTGAGGGAAATGGGAAGTCGTTGGAGGATTTTGTCATGGGAAAATAATTTTGTAATTAATTGACTTTAAAACTGGATTTTCATCTATTAAATTTAATCAACTGTGAACTTACACTAATTCCTCAACTGCCTTTAATTGTTTGAAGTAAGTTGTGATACAACTCAAAGATTTGTTATCAACATAAACTTAAAAAGATTATCTAGGGGCTGGGGATTTAGCTCAGTGGCATAAATGCGTGCCTTGCAAGTGCAGGTTATGAGTTCGATCCCTGGTACAAAAAAAAAAAAGATTAAGGATTGTTTTTTTTTTCTCTCTGCTTTATTACCTCTCAGTTTTCATAGCCCACATTTACCTCATCATTCCTTATGTTGCTGCTTATGGTTCATAGTTTTTTTTTCCCCATTTTTTGTATCCCCAGTCTACCAATTTAAGAATTTACTCCAATTCTGAACTTAAAGAGTAATCAGTCAGACTGGAAATATAGCATTGCATGAACATGTTTTAGCTAAAATGTTTACATTTTTCTGATTCTTTTGGAATTTGTCTCAAATACAGTGACTAACTGAAATTATATAAAATGTACATTTTTTTCATCTTAGAATTTAAAGTTTGGTCTCTGTATACCCTCCTGAAACTTTATACTTTTGCATCTTCCCCACCATTTCCTGTAAGACTTCATGTGCAGGGCCTAATAAGTGGCTTTTATAAAGAGATAAGAGGTCTTTTGTTCTGTATTTCAGCCGAGAGGTGTTGAAACAGTTTATACTCACTAGACCTCATTCCTACCCTCACCCTGGTATATTACTTTGACATAGAAAAAACCCTGCTATAAACTTATTTGTAATTTACCTCTAATTTGTTTGTTGAGTTACATGTAAGTAACTTTCATTTTTCTGTCTTTTGCTGTGTTCCAATGGATTTACCACTCCTGTTTGGACTGAACATGTTTCTACAATTCTTGGAATTCCTCATTTACTGTTCCACTGTCAATTTTGTGCTATTGGAATCTGGAACACTGAAATGATGGAAATATGTTCTTCACAAAGTAGCTGTAAGTATACTACATAATTTATACTTTTTTTTATTTTGAGTTAAACTTAACTTATTGTTGGATAATGAGCCAATAAAACTTTACATTTAATATATGGTTTTAGCTCTATTCATAGTAGACTTTCAAATATTTGACTTTATAATACTATATTCTGATCAGTCTCCTAGTGATATTTAAAATTAGTTTTTCAATTTAATTCACTAACTTGGCTTACTAACATTTGACTTAAAAGTTAGATCATAGAGGAAAGAAAAAAAGTATAAGTATAGTGGATGTCTAAGTTACTTTTCTCATTGCTGAGACAAAATACCCAACACCCAAGTTAAAAGAGAAAAGGTTTATTTAGCTCACTGTTTATGAGGCTTTAGTCCATAATCGGCTGGCCCCAAGGCAGAATGGCTTGGTAGACAGGCATTGTAGAGGAGAAATAGTTCATGGCATGCAGAAGGCAGGAAAACAAGGGAGGACCACAGCGTTTCTATCCCTTGTATCTTATCCAGGCTACTTAGGGTGGGTAGCAGTCACACACTTAATCTTAGTGCCTTTGATCTTAGTATTGCACCATGAATCAATTCCAGCATCACACATTCTAGATCTAGCTGCTTTTGAAAAAGCCCCACCTATGACCACGTAAGACTTTGGGTATGGGACATCTAGAAATAAGCCATACAGTGGATGAAATATTTGGCTATATATGTGATGAAAGACTTGTGTTCTTTTTTAATTTCTGATGTGTCAAATTGATGCTTTAATTCCTGAATTCTTTTTAACTTGACTCATGTGGGCTCGTTTTCTTTTTCTTTTTTTTTTTTTGTACTGGGGATTGAACTCACCACCTCGCGCTTGCCAGGCAGAAGCTTACACCTCTGAGCTAAATCCCCGGCCTCCTGAGTTCTTTTTAAATGAGCATTTAAATATAGTAGAAAATTTTAAGAGAAAAGTATGTCTCTGAGGGCTGTTTTGCTATTGTATTTTAATGATGAGCAAGATCTACCTCTACAGTAAAATTGATCAGGAAGATTGCTCACTCAAGATGGTCTAAACTTTGGACAGTGGTTTCTCACCGATGGTAGTTAAACATCAGACTTACTTACTGTACCAATTTAAAATTAGATTTGTTTGAATTACTTGTGAAACTATTATTTCAAAAACCCACATAGCAAACAGTTGCAATTTACTTTAAAACCAAGATAAATTTGATTTTCCTGAAGATGGAGGCAGCAAGCAGAAAGACTTTGTGCTGACATGATTGGATCTGGCATAACAGCTTGAGAGAGATTGTTTGCTGATTGACATTGATCTTGAGAGCCTTCAAAAATTTATGAAAAGAAACTTTTAACTCAGCATTTTGATTTCATCACATGAATCAGAAGATTTCAAGAACTACAAACCTGTGGTAGTGTTAGCAAAGGTGATAGTTTAAAAAGGATTGCTAATACAGTCCTAAAAGCATTTGAATTTTTTCATTGAGGAAAAAATATTTTATTGTTTTGGTTGGTCAGAACCTTATATTAACTTACTCACAGTTGAAATTTTTGCTCTGAGACAAATTTAACTTTTGTTTCCTTGGGTTTTTATAGTTAACCTTTAGATCGTTAATCACAGCATACTTAACTTGGTTCATTTTATCCATTTTGTGGTTAGTACTTCTAATAAACAAGATAATAGTTTTATTTTCTATGAATAATACTTGGTATAATTTTCTTAAATAGGTTAATGAGAGAAATTTGAAATGTGTAATACATAAACAACTTGGCTTTTTACCTTTTTAGCAACCGAAGAACCTTGAGGGCTACGTGGGATTTGCCAATCTCCCAAATCAAGTATATAGAAAATCAGTGAAGAGAGGATTTGAATTCACACTTATGGTAGTAGGTAAGATCTGATCTCTCACTAAAATGGAATTTTGGTCTAAGTTTTACACTGTTAATCAGCTCTGAATAAATTTAAGAAAATAATAGCACAAATAACTGCAGTGAGTGTTTGCTATGTTTGATCTTATAAGAATTTATTGTAAAATTTAATTTAGTGGCATAATGGGATTTATATACTTGCTTTTTTTTATTTTCTAAGGTAGAAAGTAAAAGTTGAGGGCTAGGGATTTAGCTCAATGGTTTAAGCGCCTGTCTGGCAAGCGCTGGGTGATGAATTTGATCCCTGATACCAAAAAAAAAAAAAAAGTAAAAGTTAAGAAATTTATCCTTACTATTCCAGTATAAATTTGTTCCTTGGCTTAGCTACTATAGCAAAGTGGATCACATAAGCATTTAACTTGAATATGTGCTCTGAATTGTAAAAAGAGGGGGATGGCACAATGACTAATTAAAATACAAAGGATTACCCATGGAATTCTGTTCACTGGGTATGAGCCTTGGTGTGAATGAAGTATCCTATCTGTTGTTTATTCTCTAATTCAGTGTCATTCATTAGCCTTTTGTGTTTTATCCTTTGAACACCTGGCCCTGCCTTGTAGTTCATTTCAAGATACTGTTCAGGGTTATTTTGATCGTAGGTTGGTAGCATCATCATGACATAGGAACATGCTGCACCTTTGCCATGCCTAAGACAGTCTTACTCTGAAATGACTATAATGTTTTCACCTCCTGTAATGAGACTTTAGAACCTCACTCCCAAGTGTGATACAACTTTATGGAATCTGTTTCTGTAAGAAGGTGAAAGGCAGGATGGTGGATTGACTGTCATTGACTAAGGAAATTTCATTGATGCTGGGTATTTTAGATTGTGGGCATTTTTTTTTTGCCAATCTCTTTCCACTGTCTAGTATTTCTATTTCTATTGTTATTGAATTGGCTAAGAAGTACTCTTTAATTGAAAGGAAGAATATTTTATCTGCGAAAATATTTTACCTGCTGTTGTCTGTGGCTGTGTGGAAGCTGTATGCTTTGTGATTGCTCACGTAAGCTAAAATAGAGCTAGCAAATTTTATTTATTTATTTATTTATTTATTTATTTATTGATTGTACTGGGGATCAAGCTCACGCAAATTTGATTTATGACAGAGTTGGTTAAGATACCTGGCTTTGGTTGGATAGTATACCTGGCATACTGATTGCTGCTGTAGAGCAGGGATGGGTCTAGTAGCTGGATGAAATAAAGCAAAGTGTACCTTTTCTTCTGTAGGATAGTAACAGCATTATATAAGTTGAAAAACTACATCTTAATTTTATGTATATAATTTAGTAATCTTAAACAGTAAAGTTCAGACAAGTGTAAATGTATGAGAACCATAGCAGTTCCATTTTGGAGAAGTGAGGTATAGAATTTCACTTTAAAGAATAACTTCTTGGGCTGAGGATTTAGCTCAGCAGCATAAGCGCCTGCCTTGCAGGCACGTGGTCGTGAGTTCGATCCCCGGTACCAATTTAAAAAAAAAATAACTTCTTGAACTTAGTAGAATTCTGTTGGTTAAGTCCAGCAAGTTGATTTAAAATTTTGGTGTCATTTTTGTAGACAAAAACTTAAGTTCAATAATCATTTGATATTTAGAGGAAATACACATCTCTAGATGTATGATCATCTCTCAGTGTCAGATGTTAATAACAGGCTGCTGGTTGAGATGTGGTTTTTAGTGGCTTGTAAAGATGGCTATCTGTCAGTTGCAGCCATGTTGTAGGGGGGGTTACACTTATTAGTTATTTACACTGTAAATATGTGACTATCATTGTAGCTTTGCTTTCTTCTTAATTATTTCCTTAGGTTACCACTTTGAAAATGTCAACTGCTGTTCTTTAAAGGGTTACTTCATTGTTTTAATGAAGTTTTGATTGTCAGTAGAAATTGCACTCAGACAAGTTGTGTGCCATTTGCACGCTTGCCATATTTGACAGCATCCCATTCTCTGCATATTGCTGTTAGGTAGCACAGTCTTCCTGTACCAATTTCATGCCTAAAATGTGCTGACTTATTTCTCTTTGCACTTTATTGTTGTTGGTTATTTGTTCATTGCTTGTGCATATTTTATCTTTGGAATTGCTATGTATGTGGGATCAGTCTGGGGAGCCAGTTACAGGGCTTGGCTCATGCTCAGCAACTGTTGTACCACTGGGTGACAGCACATTCAACCCCTTGCACCTTTTGTAAACACTATGCCTTTTTGTTTGTTTGTTTGTTTGTTTGTTTTGTTGGTTTCTTTTTTGTTTTTCTGAGACAGGGTCTTGATATGTAGCTCAGGCTGAACTCACTTCTGTAGTCCAGGGTGGTCTCAAACTCAAAACAACCCTTCTGCCTCGGCCTCCTGAGTGCTGGCATTACAAGCATGTACCACTACACCCAGCTTTTACTATTTTTAAAACTGTGTTCATTTTTCCAATGATGTACGTTCTCTTAAATGTTGTTTCTTTTATTTTTATTGTTACTATTAAACATTTACTTTTTCAACCAGAATTATTGTGTTTTGTTTTGTGTTAGGTTGAGTTTTGTACTGTCTACTTAGTCTGTTTTTCATGCTTTTCCCCCACAGTACTGGGAACTGAACTCAGTCTTGCCAGTGCCAGGCAAGCATTCTACTCCTGAGCTAAATCTCCAGCCTTTTTTATTTTTTATTTAGTTTCAGACAGGGTCTCCCTAAGTTACTCAAGATGTCCTCCAATTTATGATCCGCCTGCTTCAGAGATTAAGGATGTGTGCCACCATGCCAGGTTTTAGTCTTTTTGTGGATTTTTTTAATGACCAGCTTGATTGAAGAGTATTAAGGATTTTGCTGTATTTAGGTGTATAGACTAAATGTTTAATTTTTTTAATATCTTTTGCTTTTGAGAGGAGTTCTCTCCATGTTGCTTAGGCCTCAAAATCCTGGGCTCAAGTGATCTACTGCCTCTGCCTCCCAAGTAGCTAAGACTGTAGGCGTGGGCCACTGAATCTTGCTTGTTTATTTTAAAGTCTTAATTCATTTCGATTTTTGAAATTTAAGTTGTGAGGCCAGACTCTGATACTCATTTTACTTTTAAAAAAATGGTTACGTGATTCTAAAACTTTGTTATAATCCTGATTTTTACAAGCCTATTGTGCTTGGCTTTGTTCTTTCTTACTTTTGCTTGTAAATTCTACATTATTACAGTTACAAATACAGTAGTTTTGTGTTACTTGTGGAGGAAGATTACTGGAGTTTATGTTAATTTAGGGGATATATGCAAGCAAGTAAACAGTATGTAAGATAATTACAGATTATGATGTTTTCTAGAAGGAAGTACACATGGTAGAATCTACCTTGAGTCTTTAGGGAAGAACCTGACTCTGAGAAAGAATTTTTTTTTCATGATAATGCCTGAGTTAAGTGGTACTTGTTATTTCTGAGAGATTTTTTTTAGTCAAAAATATATCTATGTTTTGTTCACTTAATTTATCTGATGTAATTTCAGTCTTAATTATGGAGCAGTGTAATTCAGAAAAATGCTTGTAAAAAAGTTCAGTGAATCAGGAGTCGTGGTTTTGTAATAGCAGCTGTGTCTATAGTGACATAGAAATGTAATAAAAAAAAGAAATGTAATCTTGGTAATATGCAGTTTCATTTAGGAAACTTTTAAATGTGTGATTTAAAAGTATAATTGTTGAGTCCTCAAGTTATTTCTAGTACATTTTTTGTAGTACATTTTTGCCGCATACATGTTCTAATACGATTTTTGACAGTAGGTAATTGAAGGTACTTTAATGTTGAAAATCCAGGCCCTAAGATACACTTTATACTATATATGCTAAATCAAAGATTAAAGATAAGTATGCTCATGGTTTTGAGACGTGGAGAAACTTTTCTTGATACTAAATGTACTCAGGATTAGTATTTGAGTGGAAATAAAGTGATACGGTATTTGTTGAGTTTAATTAGCTAGTCTTTGGGTCATAAATGAGAAGGCCGCGTAGTCATCAATACTAAAATTTAAAAGAATAGGGCACTGAATGGAAAGGTGCTAGGATTTTAGGACAAGATTATGAAGAGAACATATATTAACCCATTTTTTTTAACAGATGAAAATAAAATTTTTATACAGGAAATTTATCTATGTGTAGTTTTCCTCTTGTGAAGGAGTGGTGAGTTTTCTTGATCCTTCATGGGTAATTTCTGGATCTTTCCTGCTCTATAGGGTGTAGAAGTCAAATATTATGGAGAGTAAAGTAAATCCATCCTTTTTCTGGGTGGATGTGCTACATTTATCTGAATTACAGTTTTAAGTATGAGATGATAATACTTATTTCTTCCTTGCTCTGACCACAGATAGCTCAGCACCAAAGGAGGTCAACATTCTGCTTCTTAGTACTCTTGGTCCATCTTTTCTAAAGTGCGTTTGTAGACTGAATGGTTTTTTTTTTTTTTTTTTTTTGTATTGTGAATCAATTTTATTCTCTCCCAAAGTAAGACGTTATATGTTCCTACATTTTTCAATACCTTGCAGGTAGGTTTCATTGGAAACATAGTTTTATGCCTGTATATCATACATGTTACACTTTAGAACTATAAAACCTCAGAATTATTTTACAAACTGGAAAGATATGTTTCCCATGAAGTAATAATAATCAAACTTTGTTTTTAATAAACAACTATATATTTTAAATGTAATTTCCATGTATTTATAACTGGATTCTTTTTTATGGGAGTGGCAATTTAAAGTGGTGCCTAAGATATTAAAAGATTTTCAGGAAAGATTTTCCCTTCCAGGGAAGGAAGATGTTGAATGGTTTCACTTACCTTCTAAGCCTCTTGAAATATAATTAAGATATTTTTGTCTTGTATTTATTTTCTAAGGAGATATTAATTACAGTCTCAAAGGGGCTAGTACCTAAAATACTGAGACTCACAAATACAAAGTATTTTATATAGTTACAAGTATGTGGTGTTAATTTACATTGATTACTATGTTGAAATAATATACTGTAAATTTTAAAATGATTGTAAACATAAGTCAGGAGTATAGTACATAACTTACTTTCCGTGAAATATTTGAGATAGATGATTCTCCATTGTAGCCTTGATAGTGTATTTGTCTTCCTCAAGAATGTTTTCCTCCATGATACAGTGCTTATCCCTATAATACCAGCTGCTCTGGAGGCTGAGGCAAGAGAATCCCAAGTTCAAAGCCAGCTTGGACAACTAAGTGAGACCCTGTCTGAAAATAAATTTTAAAAGGCTGGGGATCCAGCTCACCATGCATGAGGTCATAGGTTCAATCCCAGTACCTTAAAAAGTATTCTCCCATATAACCATAATATACCAGTCAATATCTGAAAACAAATGTATGTTTCAGAGTGATTCTAATGTGTACCAGCCAAAATCAGAACAGATGGGTGTTTACATGTACACACTTGTATGCATTCACATGACATCTGTATTTATTAATATGTACTGAAAAACCCAAGTTCATTCACCTCAGAGATCATTCTGGTCTTCATCTTTTACGAGAAACCATTGTCCTCCACATGTGGTCTATCCCGTTGTATGTAATGCACTGCCTACCCCTGCTCTTCCTTTCCCAACTCTTATATCAGGCTCCCTATGCAGATGCCCCCTTAACCCTTTGTGGATGCACACCTCAAGCCAGGCCTTTCCCAGACTCCCTGGGAGCTGTCCCCTTCCTGGTGGTGCTGATACCCTGCTGTGGGCCATGTGACATACTTCACCATAGGCCACATGTTTGTGTGTTTTGATGACTTGTGGATTAGATTTTCAGGAAGGAAAGTGGAAGAGAGCTAAAATAATTTTGGAGTATTTAAAAATGAATATTTAGGGGCTGGGGATATAGCTCAGCAGCACAGCGCCTGCCTGGCAAGCACAAGGTCCTGAGTTTGATTCCCGGTACCAATAAATAAATAAATAAATAAATAAATAAATAAATAAAGTGAGTATTTAGTTGTATTCTAGAATTAACTGGTATATAAATAGACAAAATAATTTTCTCTTTTGATGCATGAAAAATGTGGAAAGTTGGTAAAATTGTGGTAATACTGTAGAGTTACTGTTGAGTCTACTTAATGTATATTTTGACAAACTGAGTTTGGAAAACTTTAGGATGATTTCCAAATTTACCAACAGTTGAAACAAGCCGATTATGTACAAGGAAGAAAGTTGTAGAGTTTGGGCCTCCTATTCTTACACTATTTACCACTCTCAAGTAAGCATATGATAGAGACAAGGTAATTGTGAACATCAAGAAAGTGCAATTTGTGGTTCATCCTTTTTTTAGTGATAGAAGACTTATAGGTGGAATTATTACCATAATGACATAACGAATAGCAAAATACAGAGCATGCTTGTCATAATTCAGAAAATAAATTTTGATTGAAAGGCATATATATCAACAGTAAAATTCTAGGAATTCTAGCTTAAGCTGCTAGTATAAAAATGGAGATGATCACTTCTACTCGCAAAAGAATTTGCAGGTAAACTAATGACAATTTAGTAAATGCTTCACTAATGTATATTTAAAGTGCCTTGTAAACTGTCGGTAGATTTAGTAGTGGTAACGTCTTACTGGTTTGGTAGGATAGATTAGAATATTGAAACCATAATCTGTTTCTTTCTCATAGCAGATACTTAGTCTTTTCTAAGCCAGACACTGCACTGGGATGAAAAATAAATAAGATGTGCTGTTGGGTTCCTTTAGAACCTGGGATTATGGGAAGGTGGTGGAGAGGAGCTCACACCCTGTGCTGTGTGACTGTGCCTGTCTCATAGGAGCTTGAGATAATCATGCATGTAGATGATAACTGTATGTAGAATGCTTCAGTGAAATCCATAAATGGCATAAACGTTGATTTTTAAGGCACAGAAACCAGTAATGAAAGAGAATGATCAGGGATGATGAAAAGTGATATGACAACTAACAGGTCAAATATGTTGTTAATCCTTCCGTTTCAGTTGAATTTCTTTTCTCACAAACATGAAGACAAACATACTTTATACTCCTACTTTGCAGTTCCATAGATTGCTGGGAAGAGTGCTTTCCTGGTGCCAGATTAACTAATTTGGAAGGTGATTGAGAACTTAGTCTTTTCCCTACTAGAAACAAGATTTATCTGCGTAGTATGTGTTCATGTAAATACAATATGATTTTTCTCCTGTCTATTCTGCATAGATAAGTATTTTCTCAATCACTTGTGTGATATCAAGAGTCTTAAAAATGTACTGATTTTGTAGTGGTGTTATGCCTTCCCTGTGAACTTTTGAGTCTCTTGTGTTCCCTTCATTATGGGAGAAATTTGGTGTTGATTTAAAGACTCCTAAGGATTATTATTATCAGAAGTTGAAGATTGTAATTTTGAGTTTGATATTTTGTATCATTGTCTGCTACAAGTGAGCAGAAATGCTGTGTACTCTTGTCATTGAATTGTGTTTTAATAAGATATGATTAATTTCATTCAGCAGTTAGCCATAGTTAGTCTTGATTCTGGTCATCATGATAGCAAATTTTGGAATAAATTTCATAAAATTTTAGTCACCTAAAAGATGAAGCACAAAATAGAGTGAGCTACATTTTAGCTGCTGTCAGCTGGCGTCACAGTTCCTGTAGTCAGCGATTTGAGCTGCTGGGGAGAGAAGCACATCCTGGGCCCCAGGGGTCTGCGTGTGACCGGGACTCTCCTTACCCACCCTTCCGAAGCGGAGGAAGCACTGTTCAGAGTGCACTTCAGTGTTCAGAGCAGGAATTAAATTACATCTTGGAAATGCAGGTGTAACTCATGATCTTTGGTGCAACCAGCATACTAAGATACATGATTTTAAAATATTGTAACTATAAAAATGACTAATTACAGTGTTTTTCTTTTAGAAATATAACGTAAAGTAGTAAACTTTTTTTTAAGGGAATCACCACATGAATTTTTATATATTTTGTCTCAATACCATATTTACTTTTATATAATTTCTTCATCTAGTGCTATGGCAAGCATTTCCTCGTGTCAAACTAGTTCTCTAAAATCTAATGTATTGATTGATAATATATTTTTAGAAGTGTATCATGATATGTTTTAGCCCATTGTTGAATTTAAATCCTTCTGCCTCCATTTTTGTATTTTTAAATATATTATTGCATTATTTTTCTCTGTGTTTGATTCCCAGAAGTAGATGACTTGGCAAAGGATGTGAACTGAAAATACCATACCAATACACAGGTGTGTAAATGCTCATTTATCTCATCCTTACCTAATTAAAAGTGCCAAGTAAAAGAAAATGATGTTACTAATTAGATACTTGACAAAGGTGCTGCATTTTAAATTACAGGCCTTTAGTTATTGATTTGAGAATCTTTTGTCAGACCTAAATACATTACTGTTAAACGCACAGAGTTTCATTTATTGTGAATCTTGTAACTGTGTGTATTCACATATTTTTAAAAAAGTGTTGATGAGAGATTGAGACAAACACTGGTATAAGTCACACACCCCACCCCTGGCCCATAGGCTATATATAAGGTTTATTAGAAAGTTAAGTGCACAGAATCTGTGTATCATCTAGTTCAAACGCTGCACACTTAAAGAATACACACTTACTCTTTTAAAGTCATTCCATAGCACCACCATATAAAACATTTCTGTTTTTAAGGAAAATGAGTCCCTTGCTTCTGTTTTTCAGTCAGCTAGATAATCCAAGTAGAATAATTTCCATAGTATTCTCTAACCTCCTTTTCTGTCATTTCTTCTATAGTTATTCCCTAATTTTTCTAGTGTCTTTAAATCACCTTTTGGCTTTATAGACCCCTCCACTCTGGTATTTTCACTGAATCGCTACATTTTCCGGTTCCCCTAATTTAAAACAAGCCCGATTTCCACCACACTAAAACTCTTACTTCCTTTTTAAATTTTTTGGGGTTTTTTTGTTGTTGTTGTTTTGTTTTTGTTTTTTGAAATGGGGCTCACTGTGTAGTCCAGGCTTGCCTTGAACTCAAGGCAGTCCTCCTGCCTCTGCCTCCAAAGAGGTATGTGCTACAGGACTTATACTTTCTTAATAAATGCTGACCACAGCTGGAACTTACAGGAAGCTCTTACTTTTTCCAACCTGAAAAACTTAACAGTATTCACAAGCACAGTTGATTTTTATGGGAGAGTGTTTATTGAACAAACAGTTACAAACAATAATGGGAAGAATTTAGAGGAACATTGAAGGAGAAAGAACCAGGGTCCTGATTGTCCATTTCACCTCTTCTCAATTTAGGGAAAGAACTTACAGAATTGTGTTACATTTTGTGAAAGATTACAGGCCTTGGCCTAAGTCAGACATACATTTTACCACAAGATTTTGACAACCCATTTTTGGAGTAATTAACTTGAGGACAATTTTGAAAGTAGGTTATGTTAGATTTTTCTAGTAACACAAATATTAAAAATGTAGTCAGTTCACTTGAAGCAGGCTGCATAAGCACTTTTATCTCTTGAGTATATATTGGGAAAAGTGTAGTAAGTGAAAGGTGTTTGAGTTGGCCAGTCGGGTAATTATTGAGTTGCTGATTGGAATGTTTGCTGCAAGCTAGATAGCAGAACAGTTATGTAGCTCTTAGTACTGGTGGTTACTTACCTGAGCTAGATAGAGTAAGTAAACATTCATATTTTCTATTTTTTTTTTCTTGGTACTGGGGATCCAACTCATGACCTTGCCTATGCCACTGAGCTAAATCCACAGCAGTCATATTTCGTATTTTAAGGTAATTGCAGAGCCAGCTCATAGAGAACCTGTTGGGCTTCCTTTTTAGGTTTAGCGTGTGTATCAGTCTACATGTTGAAGGATACTTTCACAGATTTTTAAGGAGCTGAAATAACCTTTTATGAAAGCCCAGGTCACATATGTATGGAATACCTTGAAACTCATTAGTGTCTAATTATGGGCTGTTCTTCATAAATTAAATCTTCACCAGATAAGCACATTAAAAAAGGAAGCAAAAAGTAGCCTCCACAGCTGGGCGTGGCAGTGCATGCTGTGATCTCAGTGCTGGGAGGAGGAGGAGGATCCAAAGTTCTGAGCTGCATAGCAAGTTCAAGGACAACCTGGACTACACAGCAGGGCCTGTCTCACAAAACAAAACAAAGCCCAAAGAGAAGGCACACTCCCTTGGCAACACATCTTTATTATTTTGCAACTATAAGAAGGAAAGATAAATTTCTACTTTTTTATTTTTACTCATTAACTCCTTACCATTTTGTTTCTCTCCTTAATGTGAAATTGCTTTTACTGAAGATCAGTAGTACTACCTTTTTGTAGTGCATTAGTCACTTTCTCTGCAGCTTCCTATCTGGCAATGTCAACCAGTTTTTCCTTGAAATTCTTCCTCAATTTTTGTGATAATGTGAACTCGTCTTTTGAAACCTAGCTTATTAGAATCCATTCCAAAGTCTTTATCTTTGAATTTAGATGTAACCTGGTATGTTGCCCTAAGTCATCTTTTATTTACTAGAATTTCTTAATTTCGTCTACTTTTTTAATCATTTGGGAAATTTCATCAAAATACCTGAAAATGCTTGCCTGAATATTGCTTTGGCCTTAGGGCATGAGGTGTGGGGTATAGTCATTTATTCTGAAATAGCTTCTTAGGTATTTTATGACTCTAATGTGAATTCTGGTCAAGAAATAGAGTTTGGTGCTGTCTCATGTCTACCTCCCTTAAAATTAACTATCTTAATAATAGGTGATATTTGAGGTACTTTTGTTTTTATGTCAAGCACTGTGCTAATTGATAAAATAAGTATCTTAATTGAGGTCACATACTTGTATTGTGATTCAGTTAGGATTTGAATTTGGACAAAACTGTTATCAAAACCCAGGAACAGTGAGGAGAGAATGTGAGAAGCAAGCTAGAAGAGCTCCTGGAGTACTGTGGGCGTTCTCCTGCCTTGGTGCCATAGTAGACAGATACCCTGAAGGACTCGTATTCTATTTTTAATCATTCTTTGCTTTCTTCCCCGCACTGTTGCTGGCAAGATGCTGACAGTGACCTCTTACTTACAGGTGTTCTAGAAAGTTGAAATGCTTACTGAAATGGTACTCCCTCTTTCTAAGCCTCATTGAAATATGACCTTCCTTCCAGGCTGGTGTGATATATCTCAGTTTTCAGTTCTGTTGCTCTTGAGTATTTCATTAATGGTATTGATCATATTCTACCTTGTATTGCATAACTTACTGATCCTAACATACTTAATATTTTTGAGGGAAAGGGCATCTTATCTTTGTCTTTCCTCTTTATTTATAAGATAGAAATTTAAAGATCACCCATAAGGAGCCAGTACTGTTCCATTTCTTCAAAGTCTAAAGACTAATAGATTTGGCTGAAGAGTAAGATGTAGTTAAAAAAAAATAAATTTGTGTCTTTAGTTGCAAGGGTTTTCAATATCTTTTTTTTTTTTTTTTTGGTACTGGGGATTGAACTCACGACCTCGCTTTTGCCAGGCGAGCAAATTAAATATTCTTGAGTGATGATAGAATGTTTAGCTTTCATGGACTATACCTCAGAGAAGAGAAATATTATTTTAATGCGCTTATTATGTTAAAGTTACATGTGTTACATTACAGACCCTTTATTTCATATTTTTATGAAATATTTAACAGACAGAATGAAATTTAAATCCATTTATTGTCCTTTAAAGTTCAGTATAGGGGAATAGTAATGACACTACTGTATTTCAAAGTCAAAATAAATTAAAAAGACATTAATTTGAATCAGACAGCAAATTTCCAGAATTTATAAAAATTTATTTACAACTATATTTTACTTTTTATCAATTTTACTAATATCCAAGCATACACTTTGCTAAGGAACAGTTCTGCTGAGGTCCCGTGCTCAAAACAACTCTGTAATGCTGTGGATATTACCTTTAGCTACATCGTATTGATGACCTTGAGGCATAGAAGTTATGGTTTGTTTAGGTTGTAGGTGTACTTTTGAAAAGACATTTGAGATGACTTGGGTTAAGGGGAAGTGCTACTGATGGAACGGTGGAGAGGCCTGGGGTATACCAAATTACATCTTGGAGGTGCTGCTTTGGAAAACTGGGGAAGACGGTTTTTACCAAACTATTTCCATGGTAAAAGTTGCTGAGTTTCATAGTAAAAAAACTGTTTGTTCATTACAAAATAGCTTGTGTTTTTCAACTTCCCATTATCAGTTTTGCATTGGTTCCTTTGATTTGAGTAAGGTGCCTTTTCTTACAAAATAAACTCAGTTTCATCAGGCTAATTGAGTGACAGCTTGGTAATCTCTATAATTGGATAATAGAATCATTAAAGCAGTCATTCATAGCCTACCTGTCTCGTTTGTATGAATTTGTACTCATTGTACTTTAGAAGCTAGTTCACCGAATTGGAATGTTATCCGGGGAGTATTACTGTGTCTCCTTTGCCTCTTAGCCTGCTAACAGAGGTTTTAGTTTGGGTGCAGATCAGATGTGGGAATAGATGCTGGAACAGGTAGAGTACTCACTCTCCAGAGATCAGAAGTTACAAATCGTTAGTAGGACATAGTGCCACATGCCTGTATCGTAATCCCAGCACCCTGTGAGGCTGAAGCAGAAGGATTGCAAGGCCAGACAGGACAGTTTAACAGCTCAGCAAGACTATCGCAGCATGAAGAGGACTGGGTTGTAGTTCAGTGTGAAGACCCAGTGTCACCAAAACAAACAAAACTGTAGAACATCGACTTTCTCTCTTTTACCTCTTGTGAATTTTGAATTCCTTTGTCCTTTTCTTTTCCCATTTGGAACTCTGTATATTAGTGCAGCAAAAGCAGCGTGCCTGTTTTCCTTAACAAGAGTAAGTAGAGCAGGACAGAGAACAAAGAACATGTTCCGTAACCTGCTCTGAGTCCGGAACAGCCTGCTGGTTAAGACCATGGGCTTTGCCATTCAGCTTGAGAGGCAGCTTTGCTATTTGGTAGGAACATTTGTCCTTGGCAAGTTAACTTCTCAGTTTTTATTTGTCTATAAAATTGGGTAGAGAATCTTGGATAGTGTTCTGTAGTGATGTAAGTTGTTGAGTGCATGTGAACTGCTTAGTTCAGTGTCTGTCTTGTAATTGTATAATAAAAAGTGTTATTGAAGGTACTGGTAATCCAATCTAGTTAACCAGACTAGGAAACTACTTGGAAATTTTGGGAGACTCTTAATGGACAAATGAGTATTTAGAGAGACCGTGGGAGCTGAGTTTAGGAGTCTGGCTACCTGGTGTCATCTGAGCCTACTAGTACCACCCACCATCTCTGTGACGCTGGGCACAACCTTTCTCTTCTGTTAGTCTGAGTTTTTCATTTTCAGCTGCTAACGGTGATAATAGTATTTGCTTTTATGGGGCAATACAGATTAAATGACTCAATGTTTGTGAAATGCCAGCACATCATCGGACTCGTAACTTAGGGACTGTCCGTCATGCTTTTTGACACAGCATTTCAGTACTGCAGGATTTGATGTTTAAAATTTCAAGAATGTCTTTTGGGAGATATTTTTGGTTGTCGAAACTTAGAAAGAGGGTTGTAACTGACAGCTAGTGGGTACAGGCCAGCAACATGTGTCCTTGAGTGGACAGGAGAATTTCTGCGTAAGGAGCTGTCAAATGCAGTGCCAGGTGGGTGAAAGACGCCCGTGTCCAGCCTTCTTCATCCTGGCACTGCAGTCCCTACATGCACTGCTTCATTTTCATTTACTCTGTAGCCTCTTACTGAACTCAACACTCATAAAATTATATGTCACATACCTTGTAGAAAACCTGATGTACAAAGAGGAAAAATTAAAATGTTTCATAACCTTTCCCATCCAGAAATAACCACTGTGGGAAACTTGGTATATTTCCTTTCAGTACCTCTCCCTACAAAGACAGGAAAGTTTATAAAAATAAATACTTGTATTTAAAAGACATTCTAAAAACATTTAATAAAAAAAATTCTTTTTCCTCCCTCTTTCAGTTCCAGTTTCTTCTCTAGCAATAAATATTAAGTTGGTATGAGTCTTTTGGAATTTTTCTGTAGTCTTATATGACATTACCATGTAGATTTTTAAAAATAAATGATACCATGATATAAATACTATTCTGTAAATGTTTTCTCCTAAATTTAATATATTGTTCATACATCCATCTCAGTATATTCTTAGCAGTTACAGGTAATCCATAGTATGTCTTTATCATGTTTATATAGTCTGCGATTAATGAACATGTGTTGATTACAGTTACAATCAATACTTATTTAAGTTTTTTGGATTTTTAGGTCCACATATAAATGCCTGAGTAATGCACATTTGTGGAATTCAAGTTGTTAGGCTAAGAGAAATGAGGTTTAAATTTTGGTAGACTACCAAATTGTTCTTCAGAAAAACTGTACCAGTTCACAGTTTCACACCGTAGTTTGGCCTATTGTCTTTAGGCTGATTTTTAAGCACAATTTTCCCTCCAAATACCACATTAGTTAGGTCCTTTAGGTTTTCATATACAGCACTCATTTTGTTTGTATTTGTTTGTATTTTCACACAAGAAGAGGTAAGGAGAGAAACTGTTTTATATCAGTATAAGCAAATGTATTGTTATTGTTAGTTTCTAGATTCCAGAGAATGTGATCTACAGATTTCTGTTTTGATTGATTTTCTTTATAGCTTAATATCTAATTACCTTATGCAAGTATTCCATTAGCTATTTAAAATACATTAATTATCTGGATGGGAATTTTTGTCTATATATTTGACAATCAAAGATGTTAATTACTCACGGTACTTAATAATTTTTAATCACTTGATCTGTCTGTATCTGAGAAACCTGTGATTCGTACTATGAATATTTAACTTTTTCTAAATTTTTGCCTTACATATTTTTATTCTTGTCTTTATCTTATCAAATGTTCATGTATTCTTCATCTCACTAAATATCACAGAAATAATAGTACTTATTAGTTACTTACTCTGTACCAGCTGTTTCACTTTCACGTGGATTATCTAGTTTATTTGGCACAGTTCATACTATTGTGCTAAAGTGATAGTAAGGAAATGCAAAATTCAGGTATCTTGTGTACTAGAATCAAATTATAATGGATAAGATTCTCTTCTAGCAAGTCTGTGCAAATACCAGTTAGTTATATTATTCTTCTGTCCAGTTGTGTGAATCAGAATGCTAGAAGTCATCCTAAGCTTTCCTTCTACTGTACTTCCCTTTGCCCCTCCACCTCACTCCACCTCAGGCCAGCCCTCCATGTGCTGTAATGTTTTTATTTTGTAAAGCCGCTTTGGTCAGTATGCAGGCTGGTAGTTTCCCAGCACTGGTTTAGATCAGAGTCACTTGTTTCCCAAGGCTTGGCCTGAAGACTGGTTCATCAGCTCCCGTGTGGAGCCTATGTATTTGTATTTTACCCAAATAAATTACATTGATTCAAAGTTCTGTTTTCAAAGTTCAAGATGCAGCTTTCTTGTCACCTTTTACTAGAAACTTTCTTTAACTCCCACCTGATTTAGAAGTTGTTTTTCTTTTTTTTTCTACTATCCCGAAGATGCATAGAACTTGTGGCACCTCTCTTACCTGTCTGTCCACTAGTCTGTTGGAGTTCTTATCTGTTTGCACGTTTAATCCCTGTGACTGATACATAGGGGTGATTAATAAGTATTTACTGTATTATAGTTCATGCAAAACAGTCTCACAATGCTCTCTGAGGATATTTGTTACTAAATTTTGTGTGTGTATGTACCTATGTATATGTATTTTTGTTTCATTTTCTTTTGTTTTGGTTTTTGAATGCGTCAAGGCCAGTCAGACTGGCCTTGAATTCATTGTGTAGTTCAAGCTGGCCTTGAATTCACTGTGTAGCCCAGGCTGGCCCCAAATTCGTAGCAGTCCTCCAGCCTCAATCTCCTGTGCGCTGGTATAACAGGTGTGTACCACCACGCCTGGCTTCATACAAATTTGGGGTAACAGTCCTTTATCAGATAATATTTTCTCCTAGTCTGTGTCTTTTTATTCTCCTTACATTGTCTTTCACTGAGGAGAAGTTTTCTATTTTTAATGAATCCTAGCTTACCAGTAATTTCTTTCATGGATTATGCTTTTGGTGCTGAATCTACAGTCAGTGCTATACCCTGTGTCTTGTAGTTTTTCTCTTAGAAAACAACCACTAGGAGTTTCATACTTTTGCATTTTACATTTAGAACTACAATCCAATTTGGGTTTTTACAAAGGATATGAGGTCTATATCTACATTCACTTTTTACTATGTGTATATTTAGTTGTGCCAGCACCATTTGTTGAAAAGACTATTTTTGCTCTGTTGTGTTACTGTCTTTGCTCCTTTAGGAAAGATCATTTGACTTTATTTATGGGACTTTATTTAGGGGCTCTCTGTTCTGTTCCACTGATCTATCTGTCTGACTATTTTGCATGTTTATAATTGAATACATTATTTTGCACAACTGTTACCTGTTAAACCAGTTAAGAACAAGAAAATAAGTTTTTATTTTAACTTCACTTGTTCTACCTTTAGTGCTCTTCCTTTCTTTATGTAGATCTAGGTTTCTGACATATTTTCCTTCTCTCCAAACAACTTTTAACCTTTTTTCCAAAATCTAACCCTCAGTTTTTATCTTGAGAAAGTATTTTTCCTTTATGTTTGAGCTATAATCTCACAGAATACAAAATTTTAGGTTAGTAGGTGTCTCGGTCACTATCTTTGTTGGAGACACTAACCAATACCTGCAGATAAAACAAGGGGAAGTTTATTTTGGCTGACAGTTTGTAGAGGTTTCAGTCCATAGTCTGCTGGGCAAAGCAGGACAGCATGGCAGAGGGGCATGGTGGAAGAAGAATGTTTATTTCATGGCAGACAAGAAGCAAAATTCGGAAGTAATCAGGAAGGGAAATAGACCGTTCTAGATCACAACCACAATCACCCACGTCTTCCAGCTAGGCCCCATCTCCTAACCACAAGCCAGCTGTGGTGTCTTTAGTCCAATCACCTGTCAAAAGTCCCTCCTGTGATCACATGAGGCTTTAGGGCAGTGGTAACAAACCTGTGGCCCACTCCCACAGTGGGCTGTTTGTTATTGAAAGCTTGCAAAGGTTCACCATCACTGCTTTAAGGTGAGCATCTGGCTATAAACCCTAACAGTGAGTTTTTTTCTCTTTTGACTATGTTAAGTATTTTACTCCTTCTTTTACTCTTGGTTTCTAAGTAGTCAAATATGCTGAACTGTTCTTCTGTAATAAGTTGTCCCCTCACAGATTATTGTCTTATTTTTGATTTTCTGTTATTTAAAAATGATACATGTTGTTCCTTTATTCTGTCAGAGGTCAGGTGTCTCTGAATATCTGACTTTGTGGTTGGTATCTCAATAATTTTGGAAAATTTTTATAATTTCCATTATTAATACCATTAGAGTTATCTTGACCCTTGAGTAATGCTCATTTGTTTTATTTTTTTTCTTCAATCTTTGTTCTCATTGCTTTTCAATTTTGGATATCTATTGTGATACCCTCTAAGTTTAGAGTTGTTTTTTTTTTAAATCCATTGTATCCAGTCTACTAATAAGTCCATCAATGCAGTCTTCATTTCTGTTAATTATGTTTTTGATCTCTGGTATTTCCTCATGGTCTTTTTTTTTTAAGCAGGAAATTGTTTTTATTAGTACATGTTTGTGATACATATTGAATGCATATTTTGTGGTACATACTGTATTGCATCTTAATCCCTTTTATTTCCCCTTCGCCTTCTTGCCTTACCCTATTCTGTCCTTAGATTCCCTTTCCATTTCTGAAATTCTTAGGATTTTCATCTCTGTTTATAGTACCCATCTGAACAGGCAGTGAAACATATAATCAGATTTTATTTGGGCGAGGTAAGAAATACAGTAGATGAACATTTTGATTCTGAGATACTTGTTTTTAGAAATGGTGATGATGTAAAAGTGTATCATAGAATTGAGGAAATGGAGCAGTTCTAGAAATCTGTTATGATGAACAGTTTACTTTGCCCCAAATTAATTCAGAAATCAACACAAATAATTTAAAAACAACAAGCATAAATGTGGAGATGGGAACTAGAAAAACATCAGTTATAGATGATCAGTACTGAAGTTGATTCTGAAATTTTCTTTTTTGAGACCAAATGATACCTTGTATTATTTGAAATGTTTATTTCAGTACATCACCCAGTTAAGATAGTCATGGTTCATATTGTAAATGTGTCTAAAAAGTACAAAACATAGAGATTAAGTTGGTGAAGTGTAAACTTAATTATTTCCTTTTAAATTGCAGGCTTTCCACTCTTAACCTTTTTGTTAAACTTCTATAATTATTGATAAAAGTTTCATGAAATTACAGTGTAGTTTGATTTTAAGCAAGATAGCTTTCTTGTTCATGTAGCCAGATGTACAGCATACCACATGCGAGCTGAAGTTAAAAGCTTTGGTCCATGATTTCAGTAGTTCAGGAACCTTATGGGACCTTGTTTAGATATCTTCTGGTGTGTCAGGAATTGCTCATAGCTTGGATTTGGAGAACATACATGCTACTGTCAAGAATTTAAAAGCTAAGGAAAAAAATCCAGTGGTAGAGAATTAATTTTAAGTGAAATTATAGTTAGGTAGTTGCTGTTTTTTAAGGAAAAAACAATATATATGTCTTCCAGGTTTATCCCTATTTTAATTGTTCAAAGAGTCTCCATACTGCTTTTAATAATGACTGTCCTAATATTTTCACTAACGTATAAGGGTTCACATTTTTCTATGTTCTGGCCAACCCCCCCCCCCTTTTTGCCGGTGATCAAACTCATGACCTTGCGCTTGCCAGGCAGGTGCTTATGCCGCTGAGCTAAATCCCCAGCCCTACTGGCCAACAGTTGTTATCATTTATCTTTTTAATAGACATTCTGATAAATGGGAGGTGATAGAAATTTGTGGTTTTAATGAGCACTTCCTTATGGTTGATCAGTGAGCTTGGGAATTTGTCATACACTTGTTAGCCATTTATGTGTATGTTTTTAAGAAGTATCAGACCAGGGATATAGCTCAGCAGCACAAGTGCCTATCTGGCAAGTGCAAGATTCTGAGTTCAATTTCTGGAATAAAAGAAAAAAGGTATTATTTCCAGGTATGTGGCTTTTTTTTTTTTGTTTTTGGTTTTTTGTTTGTTTTTGCAATACTGTATTGCTATGTAATTCAGGCTGGCCTCAATCTCACTGTACATAGCACAGGCTGGCCTTGAACTTGTGGTAGTCCTCCTGCCTCAGCCTCTTGAGTCCTTGGATTAGAAGAATGTGCCTATCTTTGATTTGGTTTATTTGGGGTTTTTTTGCTTTTGAGTTGTTTGAGTGCGTCATATATTTTGGATATTGACCTTTACCCAAGGTGCATAATTTGCAAATTTGATATAATCCCATTTATCTTCTTTTGTCTGTGTTGGCTGTGTTTTTTGGAGTTATATTTTTAAAAAAACATGGTAGAACTCATGTCATGAAACTTTTTCACTGGTCTTCTGCTAGTAGTTTTACAGTTCCAGGTCTTTAAATTGTTAATTCATCTTGAATTTTTGTATACAGTGTGAGATGGGTCTAATTTCATAATTTTGCACGTGTGTATTCTGTTTTCCTTACACCATTTATTAAAGGAACTATCTTTTCCTCATTGTGTGTTCTTGACATCTTTGGTGAAAATGATTGGTCATAAATTTAAATATAAGTCAGGTAGTATAATCCCTGGTAATGTATTCCTTTTAAGATTTTTTTTTCTGCTTGTCTTTTGTGGTTTTGTATGAATTTTAGGATTTTTTTCAATGTCTGTGAAAAGTATCATTGGGGTTTTGATAGAAATTGAATTAGGTCTGTAAATCCTTTTGGGTAATCAGGCCCATATTATCAATATTAATTTTTTCAGTCCCTGAACATAGACTGTCTTTATGCTGATTTGTGTTACTTTCAGTGTCTTTCATAAATTGCCACAGTTTTCATTTCTTATGCCTTCCTGGGTGAATTTATTCCCATGTGTTTTAATTTTTATTTAGATCACTATTCTGAAGATTCCCTTTTCTCTTTATTCCTCTTTTGGGTGGTTTATTGTTGGTATACAAGGATTGATCAAAATATGCAGTGAATGTTTTTAAAAGTTTTTGATTACTATATAAATAGGAGTAATATCCCAACTTCTATTTCTAATTGTAGTAATTTGAGTCATTTTATTCTCTTAATTTTTTTTTTTTTTTTAAATCGGTACCAGGGATCGAACTCACGACTGCCTGCTTGCAAGGCAGGCGCTTATGCCGCTGAGCTAAATCCCCAGCCCCGTCATTTTATTCTCAATCTTGATTGTTTAATTTTTTTATCTTTTCTAAAAACTTTTTTCTTTTTTTGGTACCAGGAATCGAATTTACAACCTGGTGCTTACCAAGCAGGTGTTGTACTGCTGAGCTATAACCTTGGTTAAAAACATTTTTTTTGTTAATGTTTTTCTGTTGTTTTGTAGCCAGTAAAAACACACACACACACACACACACACATACAGCTTGTTTCTTTTTGCTGGCTTTGTGTTTAATTTTCCCTTTTTCTAGTTCCTTAAGGTTGTAAAGGTAGGTTTTCAATCGGATGATTATTTTTATGTAAGCATTTACAACTATAAATTTACTGTCTTAGTACTGCTTTGTTGCATTCTATAATTTTTGGTATGACGTGTTTTAATTTTATTTGTATCAGTATAACATTTTAATATCTTTAACTTGGTTGTTTGTATTGATTAATTTCCACATACTTGTAAGTTTTCCTGTCTTCATGATTTTTAGTTTCTTTTTATTAAAGAAAACATAATTTGATCTCTGCCTTTTTAGATTTATTAAGACTTGTTTTAGTCATTCTTGAAAAACGTTCTGTGTGTACTTGAGGAAAATGGGTGTTCACTGTTGTTGGATTCAGTGTTTTGTTTATTTCTTTTATGAACAACGAACTTACAATAGTATTTTAATCTCCTTTTCCTTATCTTCTGTCTGATTGTTCTGTTACTGAAATTGGAGTCCAAATAATTTCCAACTGTTACTATAGAACCATTTTTCCTTTGTTCTATCATTGTGCCATACATTTTGAGGTTCTGGTGTTTGTAGGTAGGTTTGTAATTATTGTATCATTTGGTGAATAGATCCCCGCCTTTATTTTTTTTTAACTTTCAGCTTTTTAAAAAATTAATTTTATTGGTATGTTTTGGTATACATAATGACCACACTCATCATAAGAAATTTGTACCTGTGTGTAATATCTTCAATTCCTCTCCCTTCTCTCTAATCCTTCTTCCCTACCTCATTTGCGAAAGGTTTCTCTCCTCTTTTTTTCCCTTTTCCCTTCCTTCCATTCTCCCACTCTCTCCTTGTTCCACTTCAAATTTGAACATTTTCTTCCTACTTCCTAGTATCTATCAATCCCTTTATTAATATGTAAAGTTCTTATTTGATTCCTAACAATTTTTTTTCTAAACATCTGATTTATCTGATATTATCAGGGCCATCCTACCTCTTTGCTTATAATTTACATGGAGTATCACCAGCTTCTCTGCTTTCTACTTATTTTTTGTCTTTAGCTCCATAGTGAGTCTTTTATAGATAGGATGTAGTTGAATCATGCTGCTTTTTTTTTTGTACCAGGGATGAATCATGCTTTTTTAAGACACTAATAATAACGAAGAACTAACTTTTGCCAGTTTTAAATTTGCTTTCTGGATATCTTACAGGTGTGTGATCCCTCCTTTTCCCCATTACAGGCCTGGGACAGTCCTCTGTTGATTCGCTGGGCTTTCACTGAGTCAGTGTAAGGTGAAAGCTTAAGATCTTAGTCTTAGAGCTTTTCTGAACATACATTTTGTCTGCACTACATATGTCTGTCTTTTCCTAGTATGTGTGATTGCATTTAATTGCCATAATGTCTTAAGAGTCTCAACCCTGTTTTCTTGGGATCTTATTGTCTGTTTAGCTTTCTACCATGACCTGTGGCCCCAGGCAGTGGACTTTAAGTTTCTGTGCAGTTTTCATACCTGGTCCCCACTGCATCTCCTATTAGACAAGACAGGACCAGCCTTTCTTGCAGATCCAAGAGAGGTTTAAATGTGGTTGAAGGAAGGAATTGGTAACTAGGCTGCTGCCCTCTTGAGGCCCAGGTGAAGCATAGACGGCATGGTCTTACCACCTTTGAGAGCTAATATAAAAATTTAGCTAGGCATGCCTAGCTAAATATATGCCTAGGTTAAATATACATATTACTATAAATGAATTAATAACAGCAAGTACTTTAGCTGGACATGATGGCACATACCTGCAGGACCAGCACTCAGCAGGCTGAGGCAGGAGGATTGCTTGGAGTTCAAGGATAGCCTGGACTATATAGTGACTTCAAGCCTGCACTATGCAGTAAGACCCTGTCTCAAAAAATAAAAAGAAAATGAATATTTTAATCTGTGCTATATTAATTATTGTGACTTCAATTTGCTTTAACCTTGTATTATTTATATCTTGATACTATTTATGCCTTAGTGACAATGGACAGTAGTATACTGATGCTGTGTATAGATTAGACATGGAAGGTCAAGGAAGAGTAAGTGTTTAAAATCATACACCAGCTTCTTCTGGTGCCTCCTGAATGAAGGAGAGGCGATTCTGGTTCATAGAAAAGCATCCTTTTCCTTAAGATAGTCCATAGGAGAGTAACTTAGAGAGTGTGAGTGAGTGAGTGAGTGAGTGTGTGTGTGTGTGTGTGTGTGTGTGTAATTTTAAGTTTTATACTAGAGTGCAGTGTTAACTAATTTCCTGTGTAATTACATTTCCTACTTTTTATAGCTGTGTTATTTCTTGCTTTGGTCATTCATTACATTCATTATTTTCTGTAATGATGACTTAGATTTTTTATTTCACTGAAGTAGTAATAATAATTCTTCAATTAAGATTTTCTCATAATGACTAACTTTGGTGTCTAGGAATACATTACTATTCAAAGTATAAATGATAGTATTAGATACGTTCTTTTAAAGAACACATATGGCAAAAGTAAAGCAGTTATAAAATCTTGTACATGTGAATCTAATTTGATAAGAAACTGAGTGCAGAATACTTAGGTTGGCAGGGAGTCTTTGAACTGTATATTCTAATGTTAATTGTTAGATTGAGGAGTTGAGTGAATCAAGTTTGGTTATTCCATTCATTTGGTGAAGTGGCTGTGTTTGACAGATCTTTTCCTCGTTTTTTCCTCCTCTTAGGTGAATCTGGATTGGGAAAGTCAACATTAATCAACTCATTATTCCTCACAGATTTGTATTCTCCAGAGTATCCAGGTCCTTCCCATAGAATAAAAAAGACTGTACAGGTATGTATGTTAGTACTGTGAATTTGATGCTAAATTTGAACGATACTAACTCACACTTATACAAGTAGGGCTATTTGCTTGAGTAGGGGTAAGATACAAATTTGACCCTGGCCCCAGTGTAAGGTGATAAATATGACTGTTCAAATATTAAAAATAAAGACCCTAACCCTCTGTTCCTATTTTAGTAGGTCTGAGATGAGGCTGAGTTTTCTGCATTTTGCAGGTGATGCTGATGGATCATCCTTTATATAGCAAAAGGCTGAACTCCAAATCTATACTTCTCAGGATAAAAGCCTGTGAAGTGGCTACTAAAAATTTAAAATTATTTATATAGCTCGCATTGTATTTTTGTTAGGTAGCACATTTTTAGTCTGTTGAATGAAACAATTGTTAGTGAACTGAAGTAGAAATATACAGCATATGAGAGAGGGGAGAAGGGACCAGCTCTCCATAGAGCTGGATTTAAGGATTAGGAGTAATTATCCTGTTGCACAAGGTGGGAAGGATTGCTTGTATATGCGTGGCTGGAGCTCACGGAGGGCAAGCTATAAGGGCCCTGAGAAGTAGTTCTTCTTAAATTCAGTATTTTGTTTATTTCTTTTAAGTATTTGTGATTGTGATAGGAATTTTTGTTCTTGATGTTTTTTTCAGTAACTTTGTATTTAAATATTTTTAGACTTGCTATTTAAAATTACTTGCACGAGAGTTCTCTAAAAACTTGAATGGCTTGATTTGTAATCAGTATTAGAAATTTTAATCCTAAGTGAGAAAGATAAACTTTTAACTTCCTTAGTGTAGGTGTTTAAATTCAACAGGAACATTGGTATGTGAAATTTTAAATGGATTTGACAATATAGAATCATAAGTTAAGAAATATTTGGTGTAAAAGATCTGTTAGATATTCTTTTTTTTAAATTTTCAAAACAAGATGATAGTAATTTAATAATGGTTGTTATATTGCATATTGTTATGTTCAAAATAGTTACTCAGGTTTAGATACTGTTCTTAATGACTTCTGGTGAGGAAATTTTCTGAGTTCTCTATTTTTTTTACTTGCAGAAAAATGTCAGACCTCTACTAACATTAAAATTAACATTCAGTTACCTATTTTACTTGTGAGCTGTCATCATCTTCCAGGTGCCATCCTATGCACGGCCGATGTGTTAGCTCATTTAAATCTCACAGCTTTATATGGCAGGTGATAGTGTTACCCTCATTTTACAAATGGAGAAAGGAAGGCCATGACAGAGATGGGATTCAAACCCAGGCAGGCTGGTATAGTCTGTATTCTGTTAAACTATGTATATACTTACTGTAGATACTTGATGAATGTTAACTGAATAGATTAGCCAGTTGTTAACAAGTAGATTAACTTTGTTTTACTATTTCATTTCCTTGTAAATAATGTTTCATCTAACAAATTATCTATTTTTTTTGGTTTATTTTCATTTTCTTTTTAAATTCTCTAACATATCTTTTCCAATGAGGCATTCAAGACAAAGTGAAGTCAAAGGATTTGATCACTATAGCCATTTCTTCATCATGGATATAGGGTATATGAAGGTAGTTAAAAGAACATAAGAAAATGCCAGTATAAGCTGTATGACTGATCTAATGCAAGTTAGTAAGGGATACTTAGAAGAAATTTTTAAAATTAGTTGTATGTTTGCTGCTTATTAGATTTGCAAACTGAAATCAGGGAGGTTTTGATTTCCTTTTAGGTTCCAGGTGTGAAATTTCCATGAACTGTTGGGTAGATGATGGAGGTCAGTGAACTCATAAAAGTTGTGTTATTTTTCAGTGTTTTACTTGAATGCAGACATAGATACTCATCTCTCTCTTGATGTGCCCAGGCAGTAATTTTTGCAAGTGGCTGAACACATGAAAACACTAACATATGTAATCCTGGGAATTCAGTACATAGAAGCAATAGCGTTTAATAGGAATGTGCTTATTCTCTTCTAGGCTACATATTACAAAAGAGTCTGTTTCATAGTATGCATATCAACTTTTCATCATTGATTTTCCCCATTGTATGACTGGGAATTCTTTTCATTTTTCTTTTTTTATCATATTTTCTGTTTTATAGTCGGCATGTGTTTATAATCCTATAAACATGCTTTTCAGGGAAGAAAGGGCCACACGTTTAGGTAGAGTGTTTTACAAATTTTCCCATATGTATATTTTATCTAGGTAACCACCATCTAGATCAAATATATGGCACATTTCTACTATCTGAGAAGTTGTCTACTTCCTGCCTCTCAATACTATATTCACCTCTCCCAAAGATAACCACCTTGCTGACTTCTGTCTCTATAAATTAATTTTATCTGTATTTGAACACCCATAAAGATATGCTTTTATACCTTTTTTGTTTTGCTGAAGATTGTCTGTGTTACTTATTGATAGCTATAGTTCTTTTTCATTGCTGCATAATAGTCCTTTGTTGGAATGTATCATAGTATCCCCTTTATTTTAGATAAGCATTTGAATTTTAATTTTTTACTAATGAGTATTCTTGTATATCTTTTGGTGGACATAGGCATTCACTTCTATTGTATGTTGTATGTTATGCATAAAAATATAAAGGCACTTGGTTTCAATAGGTTTTTTTTTTTTTTTTTTTCATTTCTGATATGTATGAATGGGTCATTTAACTCATTACTTGCTTAGGTTTCATTGAAGTACTCTTGTCATTTTAGTACTTCTGTCTTTCTTACTGACTTGCAGGAGTTCCTTATCTTAGACTACTGGCCTTGCCTTGTATTTTGGACATTGATGATCTTTTCCTCAACAAGCACTGTTAGTCTAGCAGATGTGACATGCCCTCAGTTTATCAGGATTCTTCCTATAAAAAGTACTGTCTAAACAGACTTACCTTTCACAAACACCTTTCACAAACAGCGTGTCTTCTGTATCGTGACTGTCTTCCTGGCTCTTCCTGTCTGAGGAAAAAGAGTCTTGAGGGTGAATGTTTCCCTGGTGTAGTTGTGAAGACAGAGGCTTGTGCACCATGTTAAATCTTTCTTCTCTGTGAACAGTAAGACCTATCACATCTGATAACCAATTGATCCTGACTAGAATCTCACAGAACTCTGTCCTGAGTTAATTATGAAGTATTTCTTTGTATACTGGAAACAAATTGAAGATTATCTAAACTCTTTTGCCCACTTACCCAGGAAAGAACATAAAATGTTACAGGCCCGACATCCAGGAGGTCTGAATGCAGTTAGAAAATGGAATGTGATCTTCTACGGCTGGCTGGCTCCACACCAAGCACAGTAGTCTAGCAGATGATCTGCCTTTGGAAGCTAATAAATTCTCTCAGTGAAGGGAATAGTTAGCAGTATTATATCTGGACCCAGACATCTCAGACCAGTGAAAACATACACTCTTGGGTTTTAGAAGGCAAATGTCTACAATTTTATTGGCCTGTGAAGGCTTTTTGGAACCCTTCCAACTGTAAGAACACACATGTTCACACATACACACATGCACACACACATGGAAAAATCCTCTCCTGTGATGTGGCCAAATAGAAGGTACAGTTTAAAGTAAGACCACAATCTCTGTCTCCTCCCTGAGGGTTACCTAGTTAGAAAACACTTTTGTCTTAAAAGAGAAATGTGTTCATTTCAATCTTGAAAGGTAGCAAGTGTTTATACTAAACAAAGAAATGATTCTCAGATTCCTATAAATCAGTGGTTCTGATCTGAGTGAAGTTTTCTCTCTTAATTCAGAAGGGCTTTCCAGTTAATTCCTAAGCTGTGTCTTAGACCTAAGGATGCTGCCCTGTGTAGTTCGAAGCATGAGCTGTTGCTGGTTACCAGTGGTTCTCCAATTTGAACTGTGTCATAGACACTTGCAAGGCCTGTTAACAGAGTGCGGAGTCCTTCCCCAGAATTTACAATACTTGAGGTTTGAGGTAAGACCCAAATCATTTGCATTTGTAGTAAGTTCCCAGATTGTGCTACTGCCAAACTGGGTAGTACCTTTTGAGAAATATGGGCACCCCCCCCAGCCCTTCCAGTGTGCTGCCTGCTGTGTTTTCTTCCTGTCTCTATGGGGAAGTGTTTTTCCTTAGTACTTTCAGAATATTTCCAGTTGTATAAAACAGTGCCATATTACTTCTCTTTTCCTCAACACAGGGAAGTGAAAGGAAAGAAATCAGGGATATAAACTCCACTTTATCTTCTAGTCTCCAATACAGATCCCCAGATTGACAAAAATTTTGAGAAAAATACCACAATGTGGCAATTTTATTTCACAAATTGTTGTATTTGAAAATTGGGGGTAGAGAGAACAAAGCCACACCAGCAAGCAAGCCCAGTCTTGGGAACCAGTGCTGTGTGTGGGCCACTGCCAGACTGGAACAGATAGACCCCAGTCTCTCCCTATGAGTCAGTACCATTTGCAGACCGGGGGTAGAGAGAACAAAGCCACACCAGCAAGCAAACCCAGACAGACCCCAGCCCCTTCCAGCCCCTTCTGGCACATGGGCTGGCAAACAAGAAGTACCAACCCCAACCCAACCCAACCGAACGCCCCCCCTCACCCTTGCTGTAAGCGACAGGCTTATCCACACAAACACAGGCTGTGTTGATAGCTATGGAGGTGAAATGCAGTTGGATGCCTGTGGTGCTTTGGTGTTTCACTAACATCGTAGGTCTAGGGCCAGTGATCTGATGGTCATAGGTTCAGAGGATAGTGGTATGCAGTGCCTTCTGAGGGTTGCAACCATTGTTGATTACCTGTGGTTTTGTTTTAGAAGTCCTATATCATTTCCATTGTTTTGTTGGGTTGGGTTTTCTCTTTTGTTTCATTATGTCAAGTCCAATGGAAGGAACAACTATTTCAAAGATAGCAAAGTATATTATTGTAGCAGGCTTGTTTTGAAGTCCTTTATTGCCTTCGTTATTTTGTTTTTATTGTTTCTGTTCTATTCTATTCTACTACATCTGAAGTTATCGCAGTTAGTTTGAAGACATCAAAAGGCATTCTGGTAACTATTGTTGATTTCTTAATGTTTTGAAGCCCTGTATCTTTTACATTGGTTTGTTTTGATTGGTTTTATTCTGTTTTATCCTCTTTAAAATAAAAAAAAGAAAATCGTATTTTACATAAGGGAAAGGTTATCAGCTGTCTTTTGTTGGGGAAAAAACTTTTTTTAAAATTTAAGATTAAATCCATATCAGTTTTATGTATTAGGATGTCTTTTGTGAAATGACAGTGTTTGTTTTTTCAGTGTTCTTAGTTGACAACTTTATGTTGTTCCACATAAGAAATTTGTTGGTCTGTGGCTTACTGTAAATCACTATTTTAGATTAAATGGGTACAAAAGTTTTGGGGGTAAGCAGAGTTGAAAGCAGTGGATCTTGTACCTACCCCTAGAATAAAATGCCTTATAAACTCCTTGTAACATTTTTGTAGAACCCACTTGGAAAACTTCCCTGTAAATACTGGCCCAGTTTTAACTTTTTATGAGCCATTGACATAACAGACATTTAAATGCTTTTTATTCCAAGTTTTAGGGCTACGATGATGATAGGCACAATGTTCTTAAGGATCTCAAGTGAAAAATACGATAAACAATTTGATGTAGCAAGCAGAGTGCCACTGTTCGATGCCACAGAAAGGACCTTGAGACCACCGATTTCAGTGAAATGATGGAGATAGACAGGGAGAGGCTGGGGGTGGGATGGGAGCAGCAAGTGCAGCAGAGAAGCTGGTGGTAGCTTTGGAGAGGAGAGGGAAATACCTGGACGTGAATGGAAAGGACTGAAGGAGGGTGTGGTTATTCCAAAAGGAGACCGGAGAGTGTTTGTATCCTCTGGGGCTGGTTTCTTAGAGACAAGAATTTGAGTATAGAGAGGAAGTGGTTTAAATGGTTGCCAGGATGATTCAGAAATAGAAAGGGAGCAGATCTCCGTCATCCATTGAGAAATGAGCCTTAGACAGAAAAAGATCTATGCCATTAAATAGTAGGGAGGTTCAGTGGTGTCTTAGTTACTTTTCTTCGTGTTGAGACAAAATACCTGATGCCCAAAGTGAAGCAAGGGAAGGTTTATTTCTGACAGTTTGGAGGTTTCAGTCCATACTCAACTGGTTCCAAGGCAGGATGGCACGGTGGGGCAGGGGTTCATGACCACTACAAACAGCAGTTGTGAACAGAGCCAAAGAGAAAAGACATGCCTGCTTCCCACCCTTACACTGTATGTTGGCTCCGCCCCTGTGTGGGTGCGGCACTCACATTACCAATCCTAGTGCTAGACAACAAACCAATCACAAATGCTAGATTCAGCTGCATCCATGATTGCATGAGGTTTGGGGGGGCATCTGAACACAAACCATAACAAATGGTGATTCAGACAAATTGGGATTATTATCTCTAAGTGAAGGCAAGATGAGATTGTGGGGCATAGTGGCAGATGTAGTAGACTGGGGGCTTCAGAAGAGCCACATGGGGAAATAAGAGAGACATGAGGCTAAGGAACATGTGAAAGGAGCTTAGATGGTGGAGAAACTCCTACTGAGGTTGAAGGCGTTGAGCTTTATGGTGGGAACAGAAAGATGGGTAGATTTTTTTTTTTTTTTTTTTTTTGTACCAGGGATTGAACTCATGACCTCATGCTTGCCAGGTAGGAGCTGTGCCACTGAGCTATATTCCCAGCCCAATGTGGGTAGATCTTTCTGAGTTAGTCTCAAATGGGATATGGGCTGGAAAGGGAAAGACATGAAAGGTTGGGCATAGATTTGCCACTAGAAAATGGAAAGAGCAAGGAATTTGAGGTCTCACTATAAGGAGATTGGGAAGTGGTGGCAGTGGTACAAGAATAGAAGGCAAACTAAGAAACTTCAGATCAGCCTTCTTCTCAGTAAACTAAAATGGTTCTAGGTGTTGCTGAAAATGAAGTAGACTTCAGGCATTATTCTTGTGTTGGTCTTTTCTGTTTCATTTGTAATAGTTTAAACATATTTAGCAATGATGGTTATGAAATTGTACAATGAACATTGGAGGTTTGACTGTTTTACCTAGATTTTTGGAATCTAGGAAACCAGAAGAGGCCCAATAAATTAGTTATACATAAACAATATAATGAGTTTAGTTTTATTTACTTTTCAGGAAGAAATGGTTGAAAAATGACTCTGCTTTCATTCCTTTGGTATTAAATTATGCATTTAATCTTAGAGAACTGCAAGTGAAATATGCTAGTGTGACCTGCTTAGGAAAGTGCATGGGAAAATGGCCATTTGGAATAGATTTGTTAAGAAAAGTTTGAAATTCCTGGACTTGAACTAATTTGTTTTACATGGATCCCACGAGAATACTTGAGAAAGCAGATGATGGGATGCATTGGACCTGTGAATGGCACTAGTTTACAGTTATGTTTTTTGGATCTCTTCCATATGGTACTGACTTCTTTGTATTTGACCATTTATGGGGAACACAGAATTTCATAGGCCAGAAAAGAAAAGAAACCTTATGGTTTATATACAGATTGTTTAAATTTTTCTTATCAAGTCAATAAACAATTAAATTGTTGAACTGCTTTTTATTTTTGTTTTTAGCTGTGCTCTTCATCCCTGGCTTTGTTTCAAATAAGAAAACACCTTAAAATTTGAGCTGTAGTAAGGTGTGTGATTACTATGTAGTGTGTCATTCATAGTAGAATGGATTTTGTAAGGTTTGAAATAAAGTTGGAAGAATTACTTTGGACATTTTTGCTGTTATGACTGTTGCCGTAAATAAATGACCTGTTTTTATGAAGGAGGTGGGAGTGAACTTGATATATTTTGACATGTTAGATTTGACCAGGTTGTCCTTTGACTAGAGAACCACAGATAAGTAAAATGTCACTTTTCTAAGTGAGACGAAATAATATTTAAATTTTTTGTTTTGATAATCTAACTGGTAAGTATTACAACTTATTTATTGGTGTTTTTTTTTTTTTACATTAGTCAGCTTTTCCATTGCTGGGACAAAATACTCGATGTATACCACTTAAAGGAGAAAAAGTTTATTTTGGCCCATGGTTTCAGAGCTTTCATTCCATGATAGGCTGGCTCCAAGGCAGAAACATGAAGAAGGCAGAAACATGATGTGGCAGAAGAAAGTTTTTGGTAACCAGGAAGCAGGGAGAGGGGAGTGTACCTGAGAAGAGGTACAGTCTTGAGAGGCTGACCGGGGCCCTCCAGCTAAGCCCTGCCTACTAGTGGCCTGTTCAGTCCAGAGCTTGTTAGTGAATCAGCCCATTGTTGAGGTTAGCATGATAAGTCTTTGGGGGGATTTTTCGTATTTCAGCTATAACATTTTTTAAATCTATAAAGAAATTTAAACTTATTTAATATTCTATCTAGTAGTACACATTTAGTAGATAAATCACTGGTAGTTTATAAGAAGACCAAAGTAGTTTGAAGAACATTGATCATTCTGCTTTATCGATAATATTTTTTACATGTGCTAATTTGTTTCATTTATACTGCTTATTTCTCTAAATTCATTGTAAAGAAAATTTTGTGCTATTATCTGTTTGTTTCTTTATAAAGACAGTGTTTTTTGTATCTGAATAACTACTTTGAAGGTGATGTTACATAGTGTATTAACTGTTGTACTCTTGTTATGTTATAAATTTTTTTAGTTTTTCAGAAAATAAAAAGTGTATTCCAAAGCTAAAAAATAATAAAAGCTAGGAAGCTGCTTCATAAACATGCATGTATAAAAATCTTTGGGAGCTTTTTCCAGTTTTAATAGATTTTGTTCTTGATAATAAACCTCTTTTACAAAGAAGCTGGCGGTGCTTGTAAACTTGCATTGTGTAGCCACATGTGGCTATTTAAAGTTGAGATCATGCAAATTAAGTAAAACTGAAAATTCAGCTCCTCAATTGTACTGGTCAGCGTTTGATGGAGTAAGAAGCTGCTGGCCACGTAGCTGCCATACTGGACTGTACAGATACAGAGTGGCTCCATCATCTAGAAAGTGCTGGTGAGCAGCATTGTTGCAGACTTCTTGCTTTGCAGCCTTGGTCTAAGCTTCTGAGTCTATGCATCTGCAGACGTTTGTGAAAACACCAAAGGGAACTAGAAAGACACTGCCTTTTATATCAAACTTTTGTACCTTGAGATGAGTCACTTTCCCTTTCCAAAGTCTACTAGTCAACATAAATGGCTGGCATTGCTTTTCATTCCTTTTTTCCTAAGGCTTGTAGTCTTATTTTGTGCCATTTTATGGCATTTAATGCTCAAGTTTGAGTATAGTTTTTATTTCTTAAGTTAGCCTGTCAGCATAGACGGTGCCTCTAGCCTGTCAGACTCTGGATAACTATAGAATTTATTCCCTTTTTCCACTTAAGCATTTGCCTTATTCCAGGCTCCTAAAAGCTGATAATTTGCCATTAGCAATAGCCAGTGCTCAAGATGAGTGATGTCTACCTTCTGATAACAGAGCTTGGGATTACAGAAAATCTTCAGTTGTGCCAGGAATTACTGTTAGTGTTTAAGACTTTCTCAAACAACATTAAAAAAAAAAAAAAAGAATATATATTTTCAATTCCTGGACCTCTGCTCATTGCATTTTCCAGAATGTAGAGTATCACATTTGAGAAGAAGATTGGGCCTTAGCCAGTACACAAATATAATCACAGCCATGCTGAGAAAAATTGGGGAGTGGTAAAGAGTTAACTTGAGTAATTAGTTTGAACAAAACTACATGGAGATAGTCCAGGAAGACATTTATTATAAAAGGTAGATTTGATGTGCATGTCTAATTAATCACATCTGAACTCTATAAATTGCTGAATCATTCAGAAATATTTATTTGTATTGTTAGATATGCATTTGGGTAATACAAGTATTGTAAGCATTTGAAGGCTATTACCACTTTATCAGTTCGTTTCCTTTCTTATACCAATTACAAGCCATTAACAAAGTATGAATTTACAGAGAGGTTAACATACTGTTTATGTGAGTACTTTGCTTTCAAGTAACTAGAACATGAGTGTCCTCAGCTATTGATTCTGTAGAAAATAAGGTACATTTAATTTGCTCCTTCCAGATTGGTTTTGATAAACTTGAATATCTCTACATCACACTCCTTGTGGGAAACCACTGGCGTAGCATACTAACATCTGCACCAATGACTTTTACAGGTGGAACAATCCAAAGTTTTAGTCAAAGAAGGTGGAGTTCAGTTGTTGCTCACAATAGTTGATACCCCAGGATTTGGAGATGCAGTGGATAATAGTAATTGGTAAGAAGTATTCATCCTCATGGCTTTTCAGGGTATTTGGGGTACTGGGGAGGTTAAACATTTTCTGCTTAACATTTTAAAACTTCTTACCTAGCACAGCTCATTGAACTTGTTCATAGGCCATCTTTGCCACTTAACTTGGAAATGTTGTATCAATTCTTTTTTTATACAGTGGAGTTAATTTGTAACATTTTTAAGACGAATTCTAGGACAATAAAGTTAGATTTAATCTCATAGTAAGTTTAATACTTTGCTTTACTGCAGTTTTATCTATTTGTGTAAATTATTTGTCCCATCCTAATACACCTAATTTTTAGGTCTTCAGTTTTTTTCATAATCTATAAGCACGTTATATACCCATGAAATTCTAGTCTGAAGCAATTTTCTTAGTATTTTATAAACTTTTTATTTTTGAGTTCAACATTGCTTTTGAAGTAATTTTCTCTCAATTTTAAAACACAAAAATTCATGTGAGCTTTTTAGATTGAAGTTATCTCTTCATTTGAAATTTGAAACTAGACAAGTGTTTTCAGATTGTAAAGTATCTTAACATTGATAAAGTTATTACTGCAAATAATATATTAATAATTAGCTGTGCTTTGACAGTAAACAATTCATTGTCTTTGATTTTGAAAGTTTCCAAATAATGAATGAAGATTTATGTAGTATAATTTTTACCTGTTCTGAATCAGTGGAACAATAATTGGAGATGTCTTCCACTGGTAGATTGGCATTTACCTAACTAAAAATATTGATTGTTACCCTTTAATTGTCACTAGTTTATTAATTTGTAGAATTGTGACTTAATCATTTCATTTGTCTGCATTCTCTAGCTGGCAGCCTGTGATCGACTACATTGATAGTAAATTTGAGGATTACCTAAATGCAGAATCTCGAGTGAACAGACGTCAGATGCCTGATAACAGGGTGCAGTGTTGTTTATACTTCATTGCTCCTTCAGGACATGGGTTAGTAGTACCTTGATGCTTCTGGTGCTTTGCTGCTGCTGCTGCTGCTGCTGCTGCTGTTTGTGCATCTTTTAGAATCTTGATAGCTATAGAATCATAACTAGACCAATTATAAAATACCAAATTCCATGTAGAAATGAGTTGGAATGACCCTTTAAAAAATCCTATGAAAGTTATCAATGATTTTGCCCCTTAGTTCTCATGCTTGAGGATCTCGCCTGTTACATGATAGGAAACCATCTTTCTAGCATGACTTGAGGTCTCAACCTGACTACTTCAGATTTTGTTTAACTCTATTTTGTCATCCATTCAACTACCAGATAAGGAGGAACAGCAGTAACTGTGGGTTTAGACATACTTTCAGGGATTCCCAATGTGTTGGTAGTGATGTGGTTGAGAAGGTAATCAAGCTTAAATACCAACGTTCTCTCTCACCATTCCTGTCTTCATCAAGTATGTTGACTCTTGTTTCCCTGAGTGTTCAGCATCATACCATACAGATTTCATATCATAGTGCCATCCTCCTAAGTAGCTAGATGTAAGCTTTGTTATTTTGGTTAGTAGGTACCCTGTGCTCCCTTTGTTGTTACTCCTTGTACCCATTTTCATTTTGACTAGGTACATGTCATTATTAGTTACAGACGTTTCTCATTACTGTTTCTGAATCTTTCTTAGAAGAAATGGCTCAGTCACCTCATGTCTCTTCACCAAAAGGAACTGGACTGTGGTGTAGTCTCAGACCAAGTAGCATTGTCATCTAACATCCAAATTGTAATGAAAACTGGTTCCCTCATAAGCCTTGCTTTTTTTTTCTTTTTTCTTTTGGCTTCTCTCTCCAGTTTTTTCCTAGATGGCGAGATGGTGTGATGCCGATTTTCACTCACTTTCTTGGTTCACCAGGGAGCCAAAATTATATAATTAACCATTTTTGCAGTGTCAGATTGGAGTGGTGAAAAATGTTTCACTGGGGCGGGGGATTTAGTTCAGTGTTAAGCGCCTGCCTGGCAAGCGCGAGGTCATGAGTTTGATCCCTGGTACCAAAAAAGAAAGAAAAAAAAAGTTTCACCTATGTCTAATATTCTGTAGTATTCTGAGAAATTTATATATTTATATCACTTATCTACATAAAAAGCTACATAAAAATCTCAAAAATATAATACATTGTATGGTCTTTTATGAGTACTTGGATAGCTACTTCTTGAATTTTAAATTTTTTAATTATTCTGTTTTAACTTGTTAATACTTTTTCCTGGTAGTCATCTGTGAAATCTTTTAATCTATAGTTACATCAATAGAAATTAGTCAGCTTACAACTTTTGGACTGTCTCCAAGTTTTAGTAATTCTCATGAAATCACATTCCTCCTGTCCCCCTGGGGAAAATTTATTTCTTAAAATTGCATGGGAAATAAAAGGATTTTTTTGTTGTTTTTAAGAAAAAAATTTTTTCTGTGATTCAAATGATGTGTGGTGGCTTTGAGCCATTTCTTGTTTGTCACAAGGGATGGGCATTCCCATGTATAAAAATATGCATTTGAATAGTTTCTCAGCTTAACTATTTTTAGGAATGGAACAAAGTTTTGCCATTGGTGTGTGATGCTATAGATTAAGAAAGAATATGACACTGAATTTTATATAGAACTCAAAGTTCTATATAACTCTTAAGTTCGTCTCATACAGACTGAGACTCCATGCAGTCCTGTAAATGAATTAAGTCCTTTCTATCTTGTTTGGGGATTCCTTCGATTGCCTTTTCAGAAGGACCCTGTTTTTAAAGTAATATGGCCCATCAGTGTACTTCCAGTTCTTTATGCCTCATGCCACATGCCATCACTGGGTGCAGGGTGTTTTTACTTGTTTCTGTGGTACCGAAGGTGGAACCTAGGACCTTGACCCTGAGCTGCATCCCAGCATCTCCTCCTCCGCTGAGCCCCTCCACCCACAGTGTCTTGCAGAGCTGGAACTTCGATCCTCCTGCCACATCCTACCATAGTGCTTACATAACAGATGTGTATTAACGTATCCAGTTTCAAATGCTATTTGATAGTTCGATATTGACTACCGCTTGGAAAAAAAAATCAGTCATTCAATGAGTTTTAGACTGTTTTTTCTCTTAGAAATAAGTATTTGTCAATTGTCCTATAGTCATTTATTTTGCTGTAATTTTTCCTTGAATGTGAATTTATCTTTTAAAAATTGTAAAAAGCAATTTATGTTTTTGAAAAACAAGATTTAAACATTGAATTTGTTGAAAACATGAAACTCAAGGGACTGAAGAAAACTTTTCAGCATCTATAATCAGCAAGTGAGTTAAATGCTTTCTGCCATTGACATTATGTAAACTTTGGAATGTTTTACTATTTTAAAAAGGCATACGAGTTTACTAGGTTTTTATCCTTGCCCCTCACCATTTAATTTTTAAACTGATTTAAATGTTCTGTGGCCTTCTGTGTTATACTTCAGAAGTTGTCTTTCTTGATTACCTGTTGTGATTATTTTTAAATGTCTTTATCTTTAGAAGTTGAGGTAGTGTAATAAATACTCAGTTTAAATAGCAAAACAGAATTCCTCTGTTTTGCTTTTAAATATAAATCTTATTAACTTGGATTTGACTTTTTTATATTAAATGCTCTTCACTTATTAAAATTTTAAGTGAACTGAATCCTACTTTTTAAACTGGTTTAAGCATACATAAATATATAAGAGCAGATATAAATCTTTGTCTAAGCCTATGATATAATGGCCTATTGAGGCATCGGTAATTTAAATTTTTCATGAGTATAAACTGGGAAATCAACTGTAAATATTTAGAAACCTGAGATTAAATTGGCCATATAATTGACTTCTGTATTTAGTGTATATTATGATAGGTGACAAGAAGCAGAACTTAGCTCATAGACATTAATAGAATTTTTTTCTGTTAACACTGGTGAGCTAAGGACACTGTTTAAAGTAATGTAGACAGTGCACTTATTCTAGCCACAGTCTCTCTTCCATAAGTGGCCCTTATTCTCTAAATGCCTGTAACAAATTCCAGGGCATTCAAGACCAGGAGAGTTGGAGTCGGAGGCAGCTATCTGACTTCTCCATATTCGTTTCCTTCCTCTTCCCCTCTCTTTGTGCTGGTCAGCTGTGCCACTATACGTGGTTTATATTCTTCAGACTCCTTATACTCTGTGACCTTTTGTTCCCAATTTTAGCTGTATGTTTATTTCTAGTTGTTTAAAAATATTAGGCAACTTAATTACTAAGTCTAATCATCAATAAAGTGTTTTTCATTGTTTTATAAAAGTTAAGGAATGCTACTTTAGCCAGGCTTTGTGATATGTGCCTGTAACCTTACCACTCTGGGAGACTGAGATAGAGGATCCCAAATTCAAGCTCAGCCTAGGCAATTTAGTGAGACCCTACCTGAAAACATTAACAGGGGTGGGGGATATGTAGCTCCATGCAAAGACCTGGGTTCAGTCCCCAGTAAACCTCCCACACACACACATGCAAAGGAGTACCACCTTAGGATGGTGTTCCTATGCAAAATGTTTTTATTACCTTAATGGAGAACCTTAATTTTTAGTCCCCTAAATATTCTAGATCTAAGGACTTAAACTTACTAAAGGACATAAAGAAAATGATAACAGTTTATTTTTTTGTGAGTGTATATTTGAGCCCCCTCACCACCTCTTCAGCACTAACCTCCCTACTGGGGATACTCTTAGTGAAAAGGTGGGAAACACAAATAGGAGGGTGATTACTGTGTCACACATTAAATATGTGACCAACTAGGAAAACGCCTTAGTCTTAGAGGAGAGTTGGAAACAACACTGGAGCCAGGGCCAAAAGGGTCAATAGAAATCCGGCCAATTAAGAACACAGAGGGATTAGAGGATGTTCTAGACAGGTCTCATCCTGTGACCAGAAGTTCAAGTGTAGCACTTTCAGGGAATTTAAGTTCAGAAGAATGTGGCAAAAGATATGCCAACAATGCTAAGAAGTGAGCCAGCTGGACAAGCTTTGTTTTCAAGGCTTGTGGGCCATGCTGGCTGAGGAATCTGGCCTTCAAGTAATGACTTGATCATGGGCTGCAGTGTGGCTGGCTTGTAGAAATGGAAAGACCTATACAGTTGTTCATTCCAGAGGTCTTGGTGGCCTGGACTAAAGTAATGGAAATGAGTACTCTGGTGTGGGTGCCAGAGTGTACACATACGTGTTTCCTTCAGTGGGTCTTCGTGAATCTTTGAAAATAGGGAGGAGTCCCAGGTTTCAGGCTTGAGTCATTGAGTAGATTGTAGTATCATTCACTGAGATGGGATGCATAGAAGAGAACATGAAGGTTCAGAGCAAGCTTCTGGCTTTGTGAATCCCAAGGTATGTTCCAATAATACATCCACTGGAATTTCACAGTAAGATTTGGACGGAGTGTAAAGACAGAGGAATTATACAGAATAATCAAGGTCTGTTGTCATAACCTTACAGAATGTAGTAAGAGAACAGAGCCTATTGGGGAATTCAGGGGAATGCACCTTTTTCAGGGACCAGCTTACAGAGAGGATCCTGAGAAGTGCTCTGAGGCTTCTAGAAGAAAGAGCCTGTGAAGCAGTTATGGCAGACGCAGTGTAATGGGCACATGAGTGTGGTCAGCACCACAGTGCAAGTGTTTGCGAATGGAAGTGCAGGGGGTAGAGTGCCAGGTTGTAGTGAGCAGTGAGATGTTGGAGATTGTCCTGAGCATCTTGGTGAGAAAGATACTTGGTAGCAAGACTGAATATATAGTTGATAAAGAAGTACCATTTTTCATGTAAAAAATCTTGAAAAATTTTAGTGATTAATATAGAGCTAAAATATAAGAAATTGTTAGGAAAATTCTGGTTTTTCCAATTCCTTTCTAAGGCCCAAACTCCCATGACCAGGGAGTTCATTGGCAGGAGTCAGAAAGCCTTCTTAGCTGCTCTAATGCTTTTTAAAGTCCTGTTCTTCATTACTATTGACTGGTCCAGTGCATGTTCCAAGGGAACATTTTTGGTAAGTAAAGTAGTTTACTTCAGTTCATTGATCACTGGGGATGTAAAAAGTCTGTTCCCCAAATTGATCATTGTAGTCATATTCAACACTATGTATTTCAGGCTTAAACCATTGGATATTGAGTTTATGAAGCGTTTGCATGAGAAAGTGAATATTATCCCACTGATTGCCAAAGCTGACACACTCACACCAGAGGAATGCCAACAGTTTAAAAAACAGGTGAGCAAAATGAGTTAACTTTGGGACTTTTCCTACCCTTCGTATACTTTGTAATTTTTATTGCTTTTAATATAACATGTTGCAGTTCCTGAGGCTTCACTGCATTGTTTGTGTTGTATTGCAACTATCTCTTAAAAATCATCTTTCATTTTCTTCTGAAAGCTCTTAGCCAGTATCATAGGACCCATATTTTTGTCATTTTTTTAAAGAAGCCTATTGAGAAGGGTTTCACTGTGTAGTCCAGGCTGACCTCGAAACTCGTGGTGATCCAACTGCCTCAGCGTCCCGAGTGCTAGGGTTACAGGTGTGCACCACCACACCCATCAGATAGCCTGTTTAAAATATGTTCTTTTTTGGCTGGGGATTTAGCTCAGCTGCATAAGCACCTGCCTTGCAAGTGCGCAGTCGTGAGTTCGATTGCCGATAACAAAAAAAACCCCAAAAAACCCAAAATGTTCTTTTTTATAACCCCTGTTGCCACCTCTCCCTCACACCCTTTAGAATTATTTTACTTCTCAGGGATGCTGAACACTTTTTAACACATGGGTTTATTGTTCCTTTTTGAAAATTTCTTTTGTGACTATCTTGCTCAAATGTTTGTCTTTGAGCACTAGTAACTAATTGGTATTTATTATGTATATTCTGTCTTATTTTCACAAGCCTATATTCTTTTATCTCTTTTGCTCCTTGTGTCTTAATTTTGTTTTCATTGTACTTTGTGCAGTACATACACACGTGCATGCATACACACTATTAAGCTTTTTCCAAACTAGTGTCTAGTTATCTCAGTGACACTTTGGTTAAAGATGGATTTTCTTCATTTTGTGTTCAGCTTATTATATCTGACATGTTACAAAATTAGGAACAATTTATGGAACTCTCTTTTATACCACTATTCTTTTTATTTTGTACCAGCGTTACCTTTTTTAAAACACAGCAGCTTCATATCATACTTAAAAATAGACTTTAGCATCCAGTCCTTTTTGTAGCAAAATATTTTTCACCTTTCTTAGTATAAGTTTTAGAATATAGTACCTTGAGGCCTGTTGCAGAAAGAAAAAACTTGTTTGTTTGAAGTTGTGTTACATGCAGATAAATTTGGAGAATGTCTTGTACGTTGTTTTTACTATACTTAATATTTCTACCAGGAGTGTATCTCTCTATTTGTTTTACATTTTTATTCCCAATTTTACTTTATAATGTGGTTTCTAAGTTTCAAATACCAATCACATATTTTTCCCTTCTGTATCTCCTTTTGAATTTGAACTGATAACTTGGAGATCAAAAAGATCAAGTAATGACATATGCTTCTAAATTGGTCACAGTATAGTGGTTGTGAGGTTTTCTTTTTCCCTTTCTTTGTTTTACGAAACTGGACTTGTGTTTGCTGGTGCACACTTTTCCAAGGAGTCCTCATGTTCTTTTATTACATAGTTAGGATCGTGGTTCCTTATGCAGTGTACCTGTCACAATCACCTAGAAACCGTCTTCAAAATGATTTTTCAGGCCTGATCCCTGTGAGTGGCTGTGTAGATAGTCTCTACCATTTATTTTGGAAGTGCTCGCTCAGATCATTGTATGCACACTGTGACCTAGAACCACTGCTGTCAGACAGGACAGCTATTTCTTTTTCTCTGATAGTCTCATAGTTTTCAGCTTGTCACTTATTTGCATGCTGCTTCTATGTAAGTAAAGCCCTACTTTGAAACTAAAGATAACAGTGTAATAACTGTTACTAGTCTTTGATTGTTTGGTTATAAAACTTCTATTGTTTCATAAAATAAAACAAAGATATGTGGCCCTGTCTTTTTCCAGTGACAGTTTTTACTTGTCAGTGAACTCCTTGCTGTGAGAATAACACACCATCTAAAATGTATAGGAAGGGTAGCTAGTAGTAGGTATATTGGCCATAGATTTGTTGTGAGTTCAGACAGCTGGGCAGTCAGAAATTACTTGAATGCCTGTACTTCCATTCAGAATTGAAAGTGATTCCTGACAAGATAATGTAATTTGAATTAGGTCTTTTCTGGTGTTATAAGTTGTCATCGTTGGTTTTGTGTATTGTTAATAACTCTTGAACTTGTTACCTACTCTTTTCACGTTTTCTCCTTGTGAACTTGTTCAGTCATATGTCTGGTGCTCTTTGATTTATGAGTGTGTGTGTGCACGTGTGCACATGCAAGGATATTTTTCTGATTAGAATGTTAAATTTCACCCCCAGCAGCCAATGTTGTACTTAGTTCTAACTACTTTTGCCATGGCTTGCTAACATTTTTAGGTGACTTTAAGGCCTGTCAACTTAGTGAAGTAAGACAGTTGATGAGTTGTGTCCAGAGAAATAATTTTAGATCTAGTAACCAAATGACCTAAGGTCACTGTATTAGAAACAAGCTGGAGAAATCCTTTTTAGAACCTTAAATGTGTTTTGGAACTCTTGGTACGATAACCATGACTTCAAAACTTCTGATTTTTATATTTATATATCAACTTTAAGGCTTAAAGAATAACTTTATTATTTAATTTTTAGATTGCAGTTCTGTGTTATTGAAAAACAGTAATGAGTCAGAAACTGAGGTTCATAAGAATCCAAGGAGTATTTGATTAAGAAGAGGGCTAATATACTGGTTAGGTGGTGCTCTTTTGCTAACTACTACTTCTATTTTAGATAATGAAAGAAATCCAAGAACATAAAATTAAAATATATGAATTCCCAGAAACAGATGATGAAGAAGAAAATAAGCTGGTTAAAAAGATAAAGGTAAGTTCATCCTATACATAAACTAAAATGTTTTCTAATCTTAAAAGCATACTTGGCTATCCACAGGAAAAACCAAAAATATCATTATTTTAAGTAGTTGGCTTTCAAAATAAATGAAGTTATATAATGCTGGATTCAGTTTTGCAGTTAACTTTCTTGATTAACTGTTAACATACAAGGCATGGAATAGGTTGATGAATAACAGTCAAATGGGTTTCAGTTAACTGGCTTTACATACACACACACACACACACACACACACACACACATTTTTTTCCCCCTTAAGAAACCATAGAATGTAGAAGTTTCATTCTGTTAAATGTTTTAATTTGTAAGTGTCAGAGAGAAATGTATTTTGTTTGTCCTTTTATAAAAAGTGAACCACAATCACCCAGAGTGATTTTTCTATTTTAATTCCTATGGTTTCTGAGTATCTTGGATCTAAAAACTGTGTGTGTCTGTGTGTGTGTGTGTGTGCGCGCGCGTGCGCACGCTCATTTACATATATACATGCACATTCACATACAGTCTGCCAAAAAATGTACAGTAGGAAAGGAAAAACTTTTGCAAATATATTATTCTTACTAAATCTGTTGAGACACATGAGATTAATACAAATTATTTTTAGCCTCTTGTAAGAGGTGCTCAAAGCGATGCCATTAGCTTCCAGACATTTATTAATATGATGAACTGAAGTATGTGTACTTTTTTTTTTTTGCCAACTCTGTGTGGGGTTGTTTTGTTTTGTTTTTTGAGACAGGCTCTGGCTGTGTAGTTTTTTGAACATGTGACATTCCTCCTGCCTCAGCCTCAGAATGTACCACCATGCCTGGCACTAAAAACAGTATATTGAATGATACCATTGTTTAAGCAAATCTAGTTATCTTGGGATTAATGAAATACTTATATCTGACCAATAAAGAGTTTCTGAGTTTTATAAAATGACTGCATGTATATTTCTGGCAGCTGTATGAATTCTGGAAGGTTTTACCTTGGTTAAGTATGAACAAATGAGTATCACTTGGTTCTGAAGTTTCCAAAGCTAGAGTTAGGAAATCTAATATTCCCTGCTTCCAGTATTACTAGAGTTGATTTATGGTCAGCAGGCTTTCCCCACTCTAAATGCCAGTATATTTTTTTTAATCACTTTCCCCTGAGCTTTTTGGAGTGATTTTTTTTAAGCAAATAATTTGACCAGCAAATGTCTTAGTATTATGAAAATTTCAGAGAAAATATTATTTATCATTGTTTACTTTGGTGGTAATAGCATTTTACTGAATACTGTGCTACGGCAGCTTACTAAATACTTATTGACTGGCCTGTAACTATGACTGTAGAAACTTAACAAAGTAATCTCTCTTGTTATTCTTTTGACTGATGTCCCTTTTGTGTTATTCCTGAATTGTGAGGACTAAGGTATCTGTGAACCTGAATACTTTCTTTTCCAGGACCGCTTACCTCTTGCTGTGGTGGGTAGCAACACTATCATTGAAGTTAACGGCAAGAGGGTCAGAGGAAGGCAGTACCCTTGGGGTGTGGCTGAAGGTAAGGTTTTCTTCAGTGAGTAGCTTTTTCTGAGATCACAAAGTTGTATTTATATTAAAGTGGTACAGTATGCATACTCTTTGGATTACTCTAGATTTTCAAGGATAGCTCTAATTTCATTTTCCTTTAGTCTCATTTTCCTTATAAGTACAGTCATGTTCTTCAGACCCCATACTCTAGTGTGTTGGGCAAGTATGTATTAAATCCTAAAGTTGCCTTTGGAATTCAGCCTGTCACTGCTTCCTCCTCTGTCCTTACTTCATCAAGTCAGTTTCTGTTTTGGTTTGGTTTAGTTGTTTGAACATAGTTACAATTTAGGAGGTTTTTTTGTTTTTTTCCAGGAGTTTTTTAAACCTGTGTCTTACAATGCCTTCCAAAGGAGCAAATGAACCTTTTGATATGGAATAGTCTGGAGGAATTTTCATCTGAGTCTTAGATGGGTCAAGGGCCCTCAGATGGAAACATTTATGAGCCCAGTTAAAATATTCACCATCTTGTTTTCCTTAAGACAGAAGTCATATTTTGGTATCACATTTTTAGAGTAAAAATTTTTTATTTTGGACACCGAATCTTGCTATGTGGTTTAGGCTGGCCTTGAACTCACTGTGTAGTGCAGGCTAGTATGAACTCAAGGCAGTCTTCCTGCCTCAGCTTTGAGAATAAAAATTGTATTATTAACAGATACTCTTTACTAGTTTTGTAAAGCGTTTTAAATACTAGTTAAATCTTAGGTGTAACACCAACCCTCAGAAGTCCTCTTAGCAACGGATGTGCTTCCTCAAATTTATTGTATTGACTTAACCTAATTATTTAGTCTTGCAAGTTGGACTCATGATTGTTTTAGCTATTTGTTGGTATTATTTTAAACAGTTCTATAGTGTTTAGGATCTTGTTGCCATTCTTCTCAGTGACTTTCCCCACCACTGACCCTGTCCTTTGTGCCCAGCTCTGTCCTACCCAGGAACCTGCCCTTGCTGGCCTTAGGTTTTAGAACTTATCTGGCCCTTAGAAGTCTGCCCTTAGATTGATTGTTTTGTGTCTCTAGTTCATTCTGGTCTTCTGCTCCCCAGATCCCAAGTAATGTTCCTATTAAGTATACATTTTTTAAACATGAAGAATCTTACAGTTCTTGAGTGCCTTTTTGGGAGGCAGGGAGTTATCTCTTAAGGAGGTTTTTATAAAATGATTGCTCCCCTTAACCTACACTGCTGAATTTTTAAAATGAATTTTATTATAGAATAAATATATTTTCTGCCAATAATGAAAAAACGCGTGCTTTCCTCTTCCAAATTTTCAAACTTGTTTCCTTCCACAGAGCTCATTTAATTAGGTTTATGAAACTATCACTGAAGATGTATTAAAGTAGCAACTATAACTGTACAGTTATAACTACATAACTATTGTGCAATTATCTGTCATTCCCTTGAGCACTAAAATAGTATTAAACTTAATGAAAAATTGATCTGAGAAGTTCCACATACTGTCTCATTGTTTTCACTTCCAAAAACCTGTGAAATTTTCTTTGAAAAGGCTGGGTTTACTTGCAATAATGTATGTGAATTTTTTTCTTACAGTTGAAAACGGTGAACATTGTGATTTTACAATTCTAAGAAATATGTTGATAAGGTAAGTCTGAAATAGCCCAAGGCTTTTTTGCCCTAATAAAGTTAGAGTTGGATAGCTTTGGTTTTTGCTTTTATAAATATAACTAGTTTAAATTGTTATCTTCACTCTAGCAATGAAGTAAATACTGCATGGAGACAACTTGTGTTCTTTTTCCAAGGTTAAGTCATCAGCAAAAGCACAAAATAGGTTAAATGGCCAGGGGTACAAAAGGACACTGATCTCTATATCCTCACACTTCATGTTAAGAGTAAATACTGAAAAAGGCATGGAAAGTGGGGAACACTCTTCTTGTTACTGCAAAAAGTAAAAAGTAGGGGGAAATGACCGAAGGAAAGGCAAGTTTGCAAGTCGAAAGCAGGACTGTGAGTTAAATGGTGACCCAGCAGTGCTGGGTCACACTGGACAGAACCAGTCTCCTCTGATGAGGAAGCCTGCCTGCTAGCAGAGAAGACAGGCAGCGAGGCCCCTGGGGAGGGCTGCCTTGTGCCCGTGTGAACACATTGTTGTCTTGCTGGCTCTCAGGCCTCCAGGTGGGGACGCCCATCTCCAGTCAGCAAGTGTTATTTTGACGTTGCACCTTGCTTTCCCACTGCACAGCTGTTTCTTTAGCTGTAGAGGAAGAGAACAGTGTGCTGGTAAAAGCCCAGCTCACGCGCCCTTCGGCATCTCCCGCCATTGAGGAACCATAGTCATCTCACACAAGAGTATAGCTGATCCCCTGTGTACTGATTTTATGTATGGAGATGCTGAAAGCAACATTTCATTTAACCACAATAGCACATTGGGTGGACAGTTTGAATAAACAGACATTGACTCTAAATTAAGATTTTTCAGATTGAAAACAATTGTGTGTTTTCACAGTTGTTAAATTGTGAAAATTGTGTTAAATTGTGCAAATTGTAAAAATTGTTAAATTTTAGACTTACCCTAATTTTTGCCCTAATAAAGTTAGAGCAACAATTGTGTGAGCTTAATCTAAATAATAACCTAGTAAAAATTCTGGTATTACTTCCTTAGTAATTGCTTAAGGGAAAGCAATTTCTTAAAGATTTTATGAACGTCAGTAGTAGTTAATCTAGTCTCTTCTTTTTTTTTTTTGGTGCTGGGGATTGAACTCATGACCTCGTGTTTGCCAGGCAGGTGCTGTGCCGCTGAGCTATATCCCCAGCTCTAGTCTCTTAATAAAATCAAATACAGGTGTACACTGTGAAGGAAAACATTCTTTTGCAGAAATTTCATCTTTTAGTAATTATTTTGAGTGATTTACGGTTCCCAAAATAATCACATGGAGTATAAAAGAAGGAAATTCTTGCTATTTATGGCAGGACGCACATGCAGGACTTGAAAGATGTCACCAATAATGTGCATTATGAGAACTACAGAAGCAGAAAACTGGCAGCTGTCACTTACAATGGCGTGGACAACAACAAGAACAAAGGACAGCTTACCAAGTGAGTACGCAGGTGCTTTCCTCCAGCACAGGCAGTGTTTCTGCACCAGCCACCGTCCTGTGTCGTTCTCATCAATCCCGCTTGTTACCCATTAGAAAACTTGGCTCATGTTCTCTGTGCACACTAGTAGGAAACTATTTTGGTAAGTTGTTCATTCTTTTCTGGTTGTTTGCTGTTGCCTTTCTAAGTCATACACTGCACACACAATAGAATCTGAGTTAGGCATCAAACAGACCTTTTAGAAATTCCGTTTTTTTAAGGAAAGTTGTGTTATTACCAAGATCCCTTAAACCCCAGTTTACGTTTAAGATAAAATTTCCTATGTCCTATTTAATAAAAGTGGACATACAGATTCCACCTTTAGTAGAAGCTTTTTTAGACAAATGATTTTGGATGTGTTTTCGCCAAGATTATGTAGAAATGAAACAGAACCAAACAGAAGGAATAGTTGGATAAATGTAGTCTTGTTGCCGCTGTGTTCATGCTGTGTGTTTCCAGGGACTGATTTCAGTATCTGGATTTCTTCGGCTGGTTGTGAGAATGCATGGCCACTGGGCCTGAAGCTTTGCCCTACTGAGCTCGTATCTCGAGTTGGGGTGGTTTGTGATGGCAGCAAAGAAGATGTGTAAACTGGGTGTAGTGGTGCATACCTGTAACCTAGCACTTGAGACATGGAGGCTTTCACGGTTTCGAGGTCAGCCTACAGCACACAGCAAGGCTCTGTCTCAAAAACCTTTTTAAAAAAAGATGTGTGAAGAAGTTAGTAGGGCTCTTTGTATGCCTGTGCCTTTTTTCCTTTATTTGGGATTATTGAAGATGAGAATTATAATGAAAACTGTTTTAAATAATGTACATTTGTAATAGGGCATTATTTACCGCTAGAAAAAAATCCTAAAGGATTATGTATAAATACAAAATATTTCTTAAACTAACAATACAGTGTTTTATAGCAGCCAGCACTCTTTATAATTGCATAGAAAACCATTTTTCTATTTTAAACACAAGATTTGAGGTAAAGCTCACCGAATGACTTTGTTTCTTAGAAAAATTTGTGTTGAACAGCTTTATTTAACACAAAAAAAGAATATGGTTCATCAGATCCTATTCTTTAAATGCATTTTCCTTAACTTGAGAATTTGTAACTATTTAAAAGAAAAACATATACGAAGCCACAAATATTATAAATAATAACATATTTAAAAGAAAATGTACCACCAGTATATATTTTTCATTAAATATGAACACTTACTTGCTCAGTGTTAAAATATAAACATATGTTCATTTCTAGATATAAATTAGTTGTTCCTACATTTCAAACACAAAGCACTTAAAGTTTGTGCTGTTGGGGTATTCCTGCTGTTAGATGCAGGTACAGACAGTAGTTGAGGAAAAAAATAGTAAAATTTAGACTATCATTAAAATTTCTTCAGCATATTTTGTATAAAACTTTGCTTTGTGGGTTTAACTTGATTAAGCCATAACCCAAGTTTTTAAAAAAGTAGAAATAATATAAGAATTCTATAGCAAATATATCTCTCTTTTTTTGGAAATGTGTTTCTAAATGAGATGAATCATGACTGAACTTTGTCTATGTCAGTAAAGAAGTTTCTACTGTTAAAAGGCAAATTGCCCCAGGAACTAGCATAGTACTTTATATTAATAATAAGTAGAAAAATAAATGTTTTTAAAGATTAAAGCAGTTGGGGAATGGCTCTAACTGAAATAGGCATTTGTTATGATCTGATAAATTAGCTTTTTATTGTTTCATTAAATAGCATATACTAATCTGAAAGAAATCACTTAGAAATTTATCCATTGGTTAGACGTTGTGTTGTCCTGAAAATGTTAGCAGTTTCAGAAAGCATTCTAAATTTTCTTAAAGACTCAGTATCAGCAATTGATGACGGTTTAACTGATAGAAGATACCTGTATTTACAGCTAGGAACATACCTGTGAATAATTAAAAAGAGAGTATGTGTAAGCAGTGTGAGTTCAGGCTTCTCACAGATGCTCCCTGTTAGTCTGAGGGGCTTTCCCTTTAGGGCGATGTGTCCCTTGAGAACTGTACCAGGGACAACAGGGTTGAAATCAGGAGGATCCCAGAGTGGAAGAGGCAGAGTCATTTTGATGTAGTTATTTATTTATTTGGTACTAGGAATCGAACTCACAACCTTGTGCTTGCCAGACGGGCACTGTGCCGCTGAGTTGTATCCCTGGCCCTGAGGCAAGAGTCATTGTAAAAAAATGAAAAAACTTGCAGTCACTCCACCACCTCACTCTGCTGTGTCACTGAGCTCAGAGGCTCCCTACTGTCCCAGACATCTCACGCTTCTAAAATCTAAAACTGCGCTTTGCCCGTAACAGGAGCACTTTGATACAGAGAGCTGAGATGCCTTTTGGGTCTGCAGTGTGGCATGCTCATCACTGAAGGAGATGCCTTGAGTGTGCAGTGCGGAGCAGGCGGGGTCGTGTGCTGCCAGGCAGGCGGAGGGCTGTGTGACCTGGGGATTTGCAAGCAATAACCGTAGGCAAGAGTCCGTCTGAAAGTTGAGCCTCTGAAAGTTGATTCTCTTAGAATTCCCCATGTTTAAATAACTCTCAGAAGATTTCATGTAGAATCACTTTAAAATCACTAAACTAGACAGTTTTTTGGTCCCTTTAAAAAAATGTAGTGCTACCACTTTCTAAAAATACTGCTTTTTATGTGGTATTCAAGGGTAGGATGTACATCTGTGGATAAGTTGAGAAAAACAAAATTGGTAATAATGTCATCTGATGCATCTGTTTTTTCACCGCCCTTAATACTTCTGTACATGCACACACATATAATCTGAATATTCATTCATTCACAAATATGTGTGTGTGAACTTATTCAAAATTTGTATTACAAGTAAATAAACTGCTGTAGGGTAATATACAGTTCATAAAGTACTAATTTCACTTTCATGAAGAATATAAGCTAAACTTATTTTTTAAAGTTAAAAAGCAAGTAGATGAATGTATATTTAATTTTCTGAGTCAGTTTTAGGCAGACAGCAAAATGTACTGGCCATAGAATAAAAATAAAAGTAATACTTGGTTTGGATGTCTTTTAAAGGAAGAGATGTCTTGTGCATTTCTGTGTGGAGGGTGGTAGTCTGGCTGGAAGTCACAGAAAGTGACTCTGTGTCTGAGAGGACTGAGCAGGGGTTGTTAAGGAAAGGGGATCAAGGTAGCCGGGTCCATATGCAGGTCTTATGATCCCTAGTGAGGAGAGAGCTGCTTGTTCTTGCTAGTCTGCTTCTTTCTTCCTTGATCTTCCTGTATCTTTTCCTTAAAATCACATTTGATTGATAACTCTCTAAACTGTTGTCTGTGATTGGCACCACTTAACAATGTTGACATCGTGCTCCAGGCCTGGGTACCTTCTATTACCCCTTTGCCACAGGTTTGACTTTTCCATTTTCTGTAACCTTTTCCACCTGTCATCTTGGGAAAGCTTTTTTAGTAACCAAGTTCATAGAAACGACTGAAAGTTACGGCTTCCAAAGGCTGATCCTCAGAACTCTTCGTTTATGACAAGGTTTATGTCTAAAGAGAAGGACAACTTTGTGAAAATCACCAGGTACAGACTGGAGCCTAGGAGCTCAAGACCAGCCCAGGGAGCATAAGGAGAACCTAACTGAAAACAAAATAAAAAATTTTTTTTTCCTAAAAATTTTTCTAAGGCACTAAATTTATAACTATTGTTTCCCACACTTCTGGAAAAGTTTGAAAAAAAAGCCCTTGAAATCTCTTTAAATGAAATTCCTTTGGAAAATTTTGTATAAAAACTGTAGCTTGTGTAAATACCCAGTAGTTTACTAAGCATTGGCACAAACATGTGTGCTTAGTGTGTGCTTCAGAACAGACCACGAGCACAGGTGAAGGGCACACGGGTCACGTGGAACCTCGCGAAGCCTGCCTCGATGGGCCCTTCCTCTGCTTCCGTCACTAGACTTAATGGGTATTTGCAAGAATTCTATTCTGTGAAGAGAACCCTACAAGGAATTAAGTTACATGTTTGGAGATTTTATTTGATACTCAAGTTATGTTATGGCCTTTTTTCTTTTTTGCATTTTACCAGACTTTTTTTTATTTCATTGACAGGGTTGCTGTTAATTTCCCTGACAAGTTTAGGTTATAAGCTTTTAGCATATCTGTCAGGAGAAGACTTTCCCAATAAAAAGCAGACAGGCAGTAGTATAACTTAAATGGTTTTTCCAGCTGTCTCATAAAATCTTTTCTTGGGAAGAAAAAAATAGTACATGTGATGAGAAAATAGTGAACTTTTTTCCTGTATTTTCTGCACTAAAAGCCCAGTTTTGTGTTAACAGTTTTCTCAGTATCACTTTGATAAAGGTACTAAAAGTGGAGTGCTAGTTTATTTAAAATTAAAAGAAATTTGAAAAGTTTTTTTTTTTTTTTTCCTGATGAAAGGCTTCCAAAAATCCAGTTTAGGTGTATATAAACATTTTCTCCTATTACTTGAATAGCGGTTCATTTGGCCAGGAGTCAGGTATTTTTACAAGGCTAAAAAAGTATCTCAAATGTCAAGTAGTGCAAATTTCTTTTGAAAGGACATGTATTTAATAGGTGTAGAATGTTGGACATGCTGTCAGAAGATAATTGCATCCCCTGTTTCTTTTTGTGAAGATTTGGAATCATAATTACTAACAGAATATGGGAAATTAATTAAGTAACTTTAACAGTTGACTATGAACTTCTGACTGACAGCATGTACCTTAATTATTTGTAAAAGTTACGCATTTTCTTTTTTTGTGGTTTTTAGTGTGGTTTAAGTGTGTTAAATCAAAAAGCCTGTAACAGTTGCTTTTCCAAAGACATAAGCGCTTTGCAGAGATTTTTAATTTTTAAATTTAAAAGCAGATTCCAAAAGATCATCGCCATGTTTCTCTGCAGTGTATTATTTTCCCCTGAGAGCTACTTAAATAATTATTCAGGTGATTAGATATATTCTTAGAAAGCTGATAAGTAGTCTTTTCATGATAAATTACTATGAATTCTTTATATGAATTGTCTGTTCTGTCCCAAGGATAAAGTAAAATCAGCTTTTATAGATAGGTTACTGTAATACACATTTCATTTTTAAAACAGTCACAATTCTCTCTAAATTCTACTTTTACAGATATTTAGATGCATATGTTTTGTTCGTTGTGCTGAGAATTGAATGCAGGTCCTCACACTGAGCTGCATCCCCAGCTGGTTATTTTGACTAACCCAGCTAGTTAGACTTGCTAAATCATCCAGGTTGGTCTTAACCTTGTGGCTGCATTACCTAAACCTCTTGAGTAGCAGGTTTACAGGAATGCACCACTGCAACTGGCTTAGTAAGTGTGTTATCTTGAAATTTTGTTTTTAAATCACAGCTGTATTACTTGATAATCAAAATTGCTTAAATGTATATCTTCAATTATAAGACTATCAATCAAAAATAGTATTCTCTAGAGACTAAGAGGGTGTTTAAGGAGTTTGAGGGGAATCCTGGAGTTAGACAACCTTGGAAAATCTTAATAAAACTTTGGGCCCTCTCACTGGAAAAATTAGGTCTTTTTTCACCATAATTCACTACAGATTCAAAGTGAGATATGAAACCTCATGGAAGGAAATTCTGGGTTATAAACATTTATAAAGTTTATGAAGAGTTTATTACCCACTTCATATAAAAATTAGAATCTCTGTTCTCTTGTCACTTAAAGTGGTACAAATATTTCAACTTGGTGATCCTTCTGCCTCAGCCTCCCAGAGTGCTAGGCTTACAGGCAAGTGCTATAAGCCTATATTGGTGACATTTATAGGTAATTTTTTATTTTGATAAAGAGTTTCACTAAGTTGCACAGCTTTGGCTCAAACTTAGCATTCTCCTACTTCACCCTCCCAGAGTGGGGGGAATACAGCATGCACCACTGTGCCCAGCTAATGATTATTCTTGCTGTTCATGCCAGGAGTCCTCTCGCACAAATGGAAGAAGAAAGAAGGGAGCATGTAGCTAAGATGAAAAAGATGGAGATGGAGATGGAGCAGGTGTTTGAGATGAAGGTCAAAGAAAAAGTTCAAAAACTGAAGGACTCTGAAGCTGAGGTAATCATTCTAATATTTCATCTCATTACATTCTAAGGTCAGCCCTTTGGTGACATTTACAGGTAATCTTTCTACATGCATTTTTTTTCAAAGTTAATGCTCTAATGTAATAAAATGGAGAAATAAAAGCAAGCACTGTGTTTATGATAAAATGTACTTCAATATAAACAGTGTAATAAAACTAGAGTTCCATGTGGCTCTAGAAATGCAAAATAATGTTATGTGATGGTAATTGTCCAGCCTTACTCATAAGTGAAAAAGAAGGAAACAATCCTAACTGAACTCAGGGCCCTGGCAAGAGGAGGCGAGGGGACTGCCTGCTCTGGGGCCAGGGTGGGCCCATTGTTCCTAGCATTGTGGAGTTCAGTTTGGTGAGGTCCACAGCAGCCTCTCGGCGGATGTGCCTGCTGTCCCCAGGCCCTCCAACTAACAAGGCAGGTGAGGCTCAGAAAACCCTGGCTATGAGAAGCAAAAGGCAGAGCAAAGGATGCACTCAGGGCTGACTCCCTCGAGCAACTGTTCCCACTGAGGTTTGAGAACAGAAGAAAACTGCGGGGAAGCCCAAGTAGAAATCAAAGCCCAGTGATTTCAGCGTGCAACTTAATGACTGAGGTTTGAGAACAGAAGAAAACTGCGGGGAAGCCCAAGTAAAAATCAAAGCCCAGTGATTTCAGCGTGCAACTTAATGATCCTAAATATTTTAACCAATCTTTAATGGTAAAATCTAGTGGGATCCCTGTTTTATGTGACTCTGCTGATACTCAGATACATTAAAAGAAAATTCAGATCTTGTAGTTGAGCTCATTGCTCTTGTGGTTACTATAGAAAATACTAAAACCTTTTGACAAAGAACATAAAAGAATTTACATTCATTGTGGAGAAAGTGTGTGGTATAAAAACTTATTCAATAACTTTGAGGAAATGTTTTTGTTCCATATAACTTTTCTTTCATTATTAGACTCCTGTCAGGTCCTTTAAAAACGTCATTGTTGTCACTTTTGTCCTGTGCTTACACAGGGCTGAGGAGTAAGTCCTCTGGGTTTAAAAGCATTGTGCCCTGTACTGGGCAGACAATGCTACTAGGCTATGAATAATTGCAAGTATTAAGATGACAATTTGGAGATCGAGTTTATTTTTACTTATCAACGTATTACCTAAATCTACCATTTTGGGTCTTTTCTACTTCATTAATTAAGAGCTGACTTGATTGACTTCTACAGTTATGATTCCATTGAAAATCTAAAAATGGTTTAACTTACATTTGGCACAGACACAGCTTAGGACCAGTTCCTGAGAGTTCATGTTAGGAATAAATAACTGGAACTGTAGCTACAGGGCCCTTCAGAACTGGCCCTGATCACATGAATGGTAGAAACGGTATGGAAAGATGGACCTCAGAGAGGCCTGGGCCACGTCCTGTCTGCTCATCACAGTCCGCCTCTTCTTTCACCCAACCTCAGCCAGGATGTGCTTGCTAGCAGCCCTGTGGTGATAGTTTAGGATGCATCTTAATGTTTATGTGTCTACAAATAAGCTGAAAAACCTTTTTTAACCTTGTTTAATACAGGTTATCTCAAATCCATTCTATTAGAAATAATTTGAGGGCACAGTGTGTCAGGCATGGTGCTAAGCATCTCGCGTGTGGTAGTCATTCCATGGTAGTCATTCCATCCACACCGCCACCCTGCAGGGAAGGTTTCACTTGTCCCAGGTAGATAAGAGGGAGCGCACATTACCTTGGTCAGTACTGTGTAGTCCCAAGCCAGCATTTCAACCCAATTATCTCTTCAGTTCACTGTTAAGACAAGACAGGAACACTGTCCTGCTTTCCAGTTTCAAAACCAAAGTGGTTGTAGAAGATGTGACATAAACTCAAAAACTCATCTGACCCCAAGGGTTTCTTGACAATAGATGATTAGGACCTGTACTTTTACTTAGACATTGTTCACAACAAAGATAATTACTGTGTGTGTGTGTGTGTGTAAAACAGTGAGTCCTTGGGAGTGTGCTTCCCAGCTTGAAAAGTGGAACCGCATCCACTCACTTGGAGTCTCTGTGCTCCCTCACTGTATCTTTCCTGTCGTCTGGAAAGGTGACTGCTGCTGTGAACTGTGTCTGTATGTTTTCTTTTTCATAACTAGAAGTGTTTTCTTCTGTTCCTACTTTGTTATTTTCTTAGCAGTTTGCTGTGAGGAAGATTTCACCTTAGATTTGACTTCCATCTTTGTGTAAATGTATCTTAGGTGATTTTCTTTTGAAGAATTGTATGAAATGGTAATAAAGATGTCACTTTTATGGACTTAAAAAATAAATTATATGAAATTCATAACAAAATTCAAGATGCTAACTCGTTGATAAGTCTTTAGTAAAATATCGTTCCTGGACAACTGAAGTTTGAATAAACCTTGGGTATTTGGTATAATAGGATTTAATCTTGCTAATTTGTTGGCTGGTTTCTTGAGAAATAGATTGACTAGTGCCCTAGTGAAAATAGTGAAATTTGTGGTGTGTGTTTGTTTTTTGAGACCAGCAACTGCACTCAGGCTCGTGCTGGCCAGGTAGGCTCTGTGCCTTAGTGAAATTATTCACCTGATATTTCCTTAGATTTTGTAGTGACCTGCGTGTTTCCCACCTCTTGATGAGCAGCTTGTTACTCATTAATTTGCAGAATAGGAAAGATCATTTGTGTTAGAATCATTGGGGTTTGTTGAAAACCCAGACTTAACGCTCAGAGACCCTAATGCAGTACTTCTGGATGAGGTGCGGAGTTGTGCAGTTTCACAGGAAATGCTTTCTTTCCCTGTCTCCACTTTCTGGGCTCAAATTAGGAGACTTAGGTTCAAGCCCTGGCATTACCACTTTTTGGCTAGTGATCTTGGACAAGCCACTTAAATTCTACAACTTTTTTCTCCTCTGAGCAGTGGAAGGAATGTATATTTTTCTGTTCAACTTCCAACATATTTGGAGCAAATAATAATTATCCTTCATAAAGTGCTGCAGTTGTATAAGATTGTTGTACTTCTTTTCCTGTTTGTCAAGATGATTGTCTTAGGCCACTAGTCCTCTGGGTGGCAGGTCCTGCAGCAGAAGAAACCCCCCCAAATGCCTCCTAGATGGCACCGTGAACCTGTAGTAGAATGACCGGGCACCGTGCTCTTCACTTGTGATCCCCAGATGAATCATTCTTCTGCTCCTGGTTTCTTAAAAGAATTTTTTTATATATTGTGTTGTGATTTAGCTCCAGCGGCGCCATGAGCAAATGAAAAAGAATTTGGAAGCACAGCACAAAGAATTAGAGGAAAAACGTCGTCAGTTTGAGGAAGAGAAAGCAAATTGGGAAGCTCAGCAACGTATTTTAGAACAGCAAAACTCTTCGAGGTAACGAATGTCAGATTCCTAAGTGATGTGTGTATTGATGAATTTCTATCCTATTTATTTTAAAAACATAACCATTTAAAAAGCCATCACCCGTTATGCATCCCTAGTGAAGTGTGTTCATAGGTAAATGTCATGTGGATGGATTCATAATACACTGTGACAATATTTCAGTACGTTTTTCATGACTAATCTTTATAGTTACAATTTAGCAACTTGATAGCATTCTCTTTGGTTAACTCAGCATAATTGATTTCTTTCTTCCTTCTCTCCAGTGATTGAACATAAAGGCATTGTCAGTTTTTAACATGCAAAATTTGAATGCCACTGCTACAAAGATCTTTTTTACATTTAGGGTAATATTTCAATTGCATTCTTACTTTAAGGATATCCTTAAGAAGCTATCTTAAAGAGGAAACTAATCAGTTCGTCCCTCTTAACTGATACAGAATGCAATACTATTTGTGCCCTGGCCATTTGGATCTCTAAAGATTCTATAGTGTTCCCCTTACAGCCCAATACTTTCAAGATTAGACAGCTTTGCTATAACACTGTCCTCGTGTTCATTCTTCACCTAAAGAGGAGGAAAGGATACAAGTGAAAGCAAGGGACAGCAGGGGCAGAGGGCACTGTCAGTTGGTCTTTTTCACTCTGTGCTATTTCATTTTGGGAAGAAGAGAGTTAAGAGAATTTTGCTGTGTGTGTGTGTGTGTGTGTGTGTGTGTGTGTGTGTGTGTGTGTGTGTGTTAACCTGCTTACCCTTTAATTTGGTCAGGTATTTGTCTAAGACAGTATTACTAAGGCCAACATTGCCTTATTGTTTCCTTTTAAGTCTTTGTCAATTTTGCAAATGCAGCGTTTGAATGGCAAGTCTGTCAGTGGGCTTAGCTGCTGCTACCACGTGTTGTCTTTCATGTTGCTCCTTTGTTGCTCATCTGAATTGTTTTCCTTTCATCATTTTAGAACCTTGGAAAAGAACAAGAAGAAAGGAAAGATCTTTTAAACTCTCTGTTGACCACCAGTTACATATTAGTTGCCAATACGCCAGCTTGGACATCAGTGTTTGTTGGATCCGTTTGACCAATTTCCACCAGTTTTTAAATCCATAATGATGGATTTAACAGCATGACAAAAATTTTTTTTTGTTGTTGTTCTTGATGGAATTAAGATGCCTTGAATTGTCTAGGGTGTTGTGTACTTAGAAAATAACAGCTCTAAGTACCTTTCTACATTTTCTTTTTTTATTATTATTATTAAACAGATGTCTTCAATTTAATGCAAGAGAACATTTTACTGTTGTACAATCATGTTCTGGTGGTTTGATTGTTTACAGGATATTCCAAAATAAAAGGACTCTGGAAGGTTTTCATTGAGGATAAATTGCCATAATATGATACAAACTATGCTTCTCTATGATAATTATAATACAGAGGTTCCATTCAGTGCAGCCTATACAATAATGTAATTTAGTCTAACACAGTTGACCCTATTTTTTGACACTTCCATTGTTTAAAAGTACACATGGAAAAAAAAACCTATATGCTTACAGTGCACCTAGAGCTTTTTTATAACAAACTCTTTTTTTGTTTGTTTGTTTGTTTGTTTTGGATTCTTTTAAGTATATATTATTCTCATTTAGTGCCCTCTTTAGCCAGAATCTCATTACTGCTTCATTTTTGTAATAACATTTAATTTAGATATTTTCCATATATTGGCCCTGCTAAAATAGATTATAGCATCTTTCATATGGTAGAAACCAACAAGGAAACTTTCTTTTAGCTCCCTTTTTACACTTTATGGTAAGTAGCAGGGGGAAATGCATTTATAGATCATTTCATTTCTAGGCAAATCGTGAAGCTAACAACCAACCTGTTTCTACCTATACACAGTCTCTTTATTTTACTAGAAACGGACATCTTGGCCTCCTGAGGAGAAAAAGTCACCATTCTGCATTTAGCTGTATCCATATATTGCATTTCTGTATTTTTGTTTGTATTGTAAAAAATTCACATAATAAACAATGTTGTGATGTAATAGAGTGCGGAGTCCTGAATATTCTACAGCCAATACAGCAGACTAGAACATGTTGGAGGAAAAAGTTTTCAGCTTGAATTTGCCATCTCCACAGTGGTGTTTCTGGTATGTAAATCTCATGGAGACTGCGTGAGTGCTGCTTTTCCTGTCCAAGAGAGTCTGCATCTGTAACTGTTACTGTCTCTGACATACATACAAGAAGCCGAGGCTGATTTCCAGCTTCCTCACATTAGCTGCACCCTCAAGTCCTGGGGACTGAACTTTCTAAACTGGGAAGAGGACAGTGTAATTTTTTATTGAGGTGAAAATGTTTTATCATGTCTGTTTACTTTTTAAATTAATGACCTACGCAGAAGTCAGTATTTTTTCTAATTAGCAGGTGCTTTTGTTTAATTCAGAGGCTGAAGGATTTAAAAACCAATATGCTTGAAAGTATTGCTTCTCAAAGATGTTAATATCAGAATTTTAAAACATACTAGAAAAATTATTCTAATAGAATCTTGACTTTACATAAAAAGTTTCCCCAGGTAACTTTTTAAAGTAGATCTCATGATATATTCAAAAGATCATTAGCTAGGCATGGTGACACACGCCTGTAATCCCAGCACTCGGGGATCATTGCGAGTTCGAGACCAGCTTAGGCTACAAAGTGAGCTCAAGGCCAGCCTGAACTGCATAGTGAGACCCTGTCTCAGAAAAAGATCATTATCCTTATTCAATGGGCAACACTGGTTTAAAATTGCTGTGGGAGTTCTGTTAGTCTTAAAATGTTACCTGCTTCTGGAAAATAGTGTGGCTCTACAGACAACTTGGTGGCAGGAGCCTGTGTACTAGGGCAGAGTGTTCTTTCTCTGCGACTTACTGGAAGCACAGCTTTTACGCCAAGCCAAGGCAGGATCAGGCTTCAAAAACAACAGCAGCGAGGATTCTGTTTGTTTGATGTTTTCTGGATTCTTTGGTTCCTCTGTTAGGAGAGAATGAGTTCATACCCCCTAGTCAAAAAGGTTCTGTTTCAGGGAGTTAGCCAGCTACTAAATTTGAAAAGACAAAACAAAAAAGTTTATATGGACTACCTGCCTATCTGGTGAGGTATTGCTGCTTCTGGGGAAAATTCTGTTTTATTATTCGTGTATTATGATATATTGCTAAGAAACCTTTATTTTCCCATCTCAATGAAGATTCCCAAAAACCTTTATCCATGTTGCACACCCAGCTTTACCAGAATCTGGTGAAAGAATCTATGCAATTTTACTAGATCTTGTAACTATTGAGTACAGGACTTTTCTCACACACTGAGGGCAATTTTTCTATGTGGCCTGTGGATTTCTGTGATTTTCTTGTTGCTAATCAGTGGCCTTGGCCACAGTTAACATCAGTCCTGTTGAACTGCTTGGTCACCTGGTGGAGTTTTACTGCCACCTAGTGGAACGGATTAAGCTATTTCCTTACCAGATCCCCATGTAACAGATTCTGTTGATAATGAATGGAATCACACTCATTTCTGTATAGCTCATTGTAATCTTGAAAGGTGAAGAGAGAGACTCGCCATCCGGTTTCTTGAGCCAGGAGTCACATTACCACCTGAACATTGTGACCGCTGCAGCGGGAAACTGAGGCAGCAATGGAAGTCAGGTCAGAAAGCTGGCAGGACCCCTGCAAGTGCAGCGAGAGACAAGCACTGCCTTGAGGTCATTTGGGCCACTGTCCCCAAACCTGGTCCTGCTTCCTTGTTAACATCTTTGCTGGTGTGTGTGTGGTTGCTGTGCATCTTCATAAAGGTTTGTGTAAAAAAAAAGTGTTCTGCAATGCTGCTGTGAGTACCGTGAGGCAGCTCTGAAGAGGGCACTGAACGGCTCACTCCCCACGCCCCAGGGGGTTGGCAGCTCTCCTACTCGGGGGCTGCCGGGCTCAGCTGTGTAACCAAGTCTGTACTCAGTTACTGCTGCGTCCCGAGGAAGGGCCTGCTGAAGACTGCGATGGTGTCCTGCTGGATTCCAAAGAAAAGATGAACCCCCATCTGCCACTGTGCTTTCCTGGAGCCTGGGGATATATTTTGTTTGCTTAGAACTAGGGAAGCTGCCACCCCATACCACCCCCAGGGTAAATCCCACATTGTGATTATAGGAATCTGTAGCTTATCACATTTTACCAGAAAATAACTGATGTTGTCGTCAGCATTTCAGGAACACTGTTCTTTCATTCTGGCACCAAAATGAAATCCTTGACCTTGCAGTTGGTGGCATTTTCTTATCAAAACCTCTGCCTCCTAGGTACCCACTTAGACCCCACTGCTCACAGGCAGCTGTGAGAAACTCAGAGCAGGGACCCCCAAGCAAAGTCACCTTCCGCCTTCTCTGCATGGCAGGTGGGGTTGCTTAGCAGTCACATCCTGAAGAGGAGACCCACATCTCCAGCTTGTGCTGCAAGAACCCATGACTTTGTCCTGCCAGATGCAATCATTTAGGCCATATCTACCCTTGCAATAACAGCTGCTTATCAAAGAAAGGAGGAGAACTCACTTGGAAATCAGAGGGATGACAGCAAAATCAGAAGAATACAGCAATGGGTGTCGAGTGAGTGCAGGCTGTGTGCAAGATACCCATAGAGGTCACAGAAACTCTAAGGGCTCATGAGCATTCAGTGACATTTTAACTCCTTGGTAAAAATAAGAGCAGACTAAAATCCTGTGGTTAGATAACAGTCACCCATTGCATAGCAGATACCACCAACCAATAAAACTGACAACAGCATTCTTAGCTCTGGATCAGGAGCTGGGTGGTTTCTGCCAGGGGCTGTGGTGAAGAGTTGGCTGAGGCTGGAGGATCTGCTTCCAGGATGGCTCACGGATGGCACTGTTACCAGGAGGACTCAGTCACTTGGCACGTGGATCTCTCTGTAGGGCGTTAGGGTCCTTGTGACCGCAATGGTGAACCGTCCTCCAGGGCAAGCGCTCCACAAGGGAGCTGCGGCAACAGCACTGAGCCCAGTCTCTGAATGCATTTGTGGACACGTCCTGCCCAAACGGGAGAGTTTCTCAGGCTTGTGTATCCACATAGACCATCCCAGCCACAACTTTTAGGTTCAGCCTCTGCCAGGGCTCCTGGGATGTGTGCTTTGTCCCCTGCCCCCTCTGCACAGACCAGCTGTCCCTCAGGCAGGACCTCTGCTCTTGGCTGCAGGCATGCACCCTGAAGTCTCTACCTATGAGCCCCTGCACTGGAACAGCCCCAGGGAAGCACTGCAACAGTCCTGGTGTGCAGGGTGCTACAGACAGGATCACTGAGGCCGCAGGAGCCAGGCTGCACCCCACCCTGCAGGCTGCAGTCTACCCTTTCTCCCAGCCTTGCAGGCATCTGTCCTGCGGCTCTGCCGATCCAGCTTCCACCTGCGCCCCCTTTCCCCAGCCTTGGACCTGGGTTATCAAGAGCTACCTCTTAGCCCTGCCCACTGCCCGCCTGCATGCAGCCCTTCACCCCTTCACCCCTGTTCCCCGTGGTGCCCAAACAGCTTTCCTGGATCATTTCTTAATTCCTGCAGCCCTGCTGCCCCTTACAGTAAATACTTGCCATGTGTATTTCCTAAAAACAAACTCATGATGAAATTCAATTTTTAAATTTATTTATTTTTAGTACTGAGCTACATCCCTTCCCCTTTCCTTGTTTTGAGTTTTTATTTTGTGACAGGATCTTGCTAAGTCACTTAAATTGTCCAGGCTGGGTTGCAAGCTTAGAATCCTCCTGCCTCAAGCCTGCCAGAGTGCTGGGATTAGAGGGCTGCACCACACCTCTCTGATGCCTTACCTGTAAATACCATATTCAGGTGTTCATATTTATATAGCTTGCATGTTGTATGGTGGCCCTCAGTTCATGCTGTTGTGCCCACATTTTCCTTCAAATGAATCTAAGGGGGTCACCTCAGTGTCCCTAGGCCTGGCCATTTGGGGGTTAATAAATTCTGCAGATTGGTTGGATGACATCAGTGGCAGGGCTGACACTAGGACCTGAGGTCACTTCTGCCCATTGTGCAGAGCAGGCCCAAATTCACGCATTCATTCATTCACTCAGCTTTTCTTCTGTTCATCTCTCTCGTCTTTCTCTGCATGCTGGTCATAGTGAAGACTCAGAGAAGGACCTAGATACTCATGCTCCTGCCCCTCCAGGAGCCACAGCCTCTGAGTGAGACAGGCACAAGTGTCCTGGGGCCCGCAGCGAGGCCTCACGCCTGCAGGCACCTGGACATGGTCAGCACCTGCATGCCTTCCTGATAGTCCAGGAAAGGCTGAGCTCCCAACTCCATGCCCACGGCCAGGCCCTCAGTTCCTGCTGCCCTGAGACCCAGTGAGGCGGGTTGCCCCTGCCCAGCGCCCAGATCTCGCCTTCCGCTCTGACTGCTCACCTGCCCTTTGACTTCACGGCTGGTGGCCCTCAGGACAGGAAGTAGCAGCAGTCCTCCCCAGGACCCAGAGGACCTTCCTGGGCTCTGTGGGTTGGGGACAGTCCATCTTGGTATGGCTCAAACACTTAAGGACTCTCTTGGTTTGGTACTGGGACTGAACTCAGGGCCTTCACACTGCGCTACACCCTCAGCCGTTTCTCGTTATCTCTTGGCAAGTCCTCACCAAGTCCTAAGTGGACCCCTCTGGGCTCACACTGGCTGACCTCCTGCCACAGCTCCAGAGTGCCGGGATGACGGCCCGCCACAGACAGCTTTACATTTACTTAGGGACGAGGTTTAAAAAAGCAAGTAGACTCAAAACAAAATGTGAAGACTGAGCATAAAGACAGTAACAGTTTTGTGGGGCCTCAAAAGACAAACATAGGCTCCGTAACACTCAGCAATTCCACCCCCAGGTGTTTATCCACATGAGTGACAAGGACCCTGACAGGTGCCATACACACGTGTTCCCAGCAGCGCTGTCCACGTTCGCAGTGGCAGAGTGGACCAAGAGCCTATCAAAGGATAAATGACAAACGTGGCGTAGCCATAGGATGGGCTGTCATCCAGTCTGGGGGTGGGGGTGGGGGTGGGGGTGGGGGGGACCGATTATGATCGAGGCTGTGATCTCAGCCCTTTCTACCGGATGGAGCGCGGCTGCAGAAGGGGAGCGAGTGTGAGGACTCCCTGCGGGCGCCAGGGGGCAGCAGCGCCCCGCGTCGGCCCTTCCTGCCTGCCTGAGGGAGGACGGGGGCCTTGAGCCCATTAACGGCTTTGCCAAGAAATCAGAGACGTTTTGAGAGCCACGAGCTTGACGCGGGTCCCTTCGGCAGCAGGCGGAGAACCCTGGTGCGGGGGAGTAAGCTACTGACCGGGTTTGCTCTCCAGCTCTCAGATAAGAAGAAGCGAGTTTGTCCTCCTCTTCTTGCCTCAGTTTCTCCCTCTGCCAGACCGGAATGGTCTCTTTTACTGCTTAAAGATCTCTTATGCAAAAAGCAGTAACTGATGTGAGACAAAGTCCCACCTTCAAGCAGTTGGCCCTGGGGTCCCTGTAAGGGAGAACGGTGCCAGCCTGAAGGTGTGGGTCACTTTCATGCGCGGGAGCCTCCAGACGTTAACCCAGCCCGGGGGCGGGGAGCCACATACCCGTTTGGCCTCAGTGCAAGAGCACTTTCCCGGAGTGGAAATCAAGCCCGGCTCACCTGTCTCCCTGTTTCTCCAAGGTGTGTGTGTGGCTGTCCACGGCCAATGGCCCAGGTCAAGGCTTCCTCTGTACTAACAACTTCCACGGCCAAAGGGAACCTGTCCCCCAGCGGTGAGAAGTGACGGGTCTCTGGGCAGCCCCCACCCGCAGGTGTTCCCTGGGATCCAAAGGAGGTTCCTCTAAAGCCTGCTTAAATGCCTGTGTAAGAATGCTTGCTCTACGGCAGCCCGTGAGGGCCAAAACCAGCCCACAACAAACGGGAGGAAATGGAGACGCCTCTCAGGTTAATAGCAAGGGTAACAGGATCAGCATCCACTCTGGGCTGAGATGGGGCCAGCCAGCACCAGGGATGGCAGCCGGAGCATTTTTCCTCTCTAGGTTTTAGTTTTCTCAGTGTCGCACTGATGAGAGGCACGAGGAGTGACAAGCCACCCACACCTGACCACCAGTGACACAAGGAATAAGAGCTGAAGCCCAGCAGGGTTTGTTTTAATTAAAACAACATGCACACAACGAGGCCCTGTTTATAGGGACGCTTGGATATTTGAGAACATACTTCGGGTGAGTACGGTAGTGCACCTGTTATCCCAGGACTCTAGGAGGCTGAGGCAGGAAGATCACAAGTTGGAACCCAGCCTGAGCAACTTAGTGAGACCTTGTCTCAAAATAAAAGAGGGCTGCGTGTAACTCAGTGCAAAGGTACTGGGTTTGATCTTCAGTATTGTGATCAATCAGTGAAAGAATATACCTCAGACACACTAGGGAGGGAGACAGGTGAGAAGACACACGGAAACCCATGGAGAGGAAGCCAAGAGAGGGCTGCCTGTCCCTGCAGTGATGGCAATTATCCAAGACTAGGATGATGACTAAGGTGTCCCCCAGGGCTGAGAGCCACAAACAGCTGTGGGGCCTGACTGACCATCCCCCCGGTGCCATGAGTCCCAAGCACAAAGCCTGAGTTTGCTGGAGGTCGCCGGGGCAGACAGCTCTCCTGCCCTGCCTTGCACTGGGTCTTCACTTAGTGCCCACTGTGGGCTCATTTTCTCCTGTTCCTCAAGACACAGCAGCCTGGTTCTGCCAGGAAATCCCTCACTGACTGCTTTCAAGATGGACATTAAAACTCAAACTGCTGGATCCTGACACTTCCCCAGGGAGACAGAGACCTTTTCTTTGAGAGTTGTCAGAGGAAGCAGAGGTGCGGGCCAGGGTTCATGGGGACAGCCTGGCCACATACTGGCTACTGCCCCCTGCAGGGATTGGCTTGTCTGTGGGCCATCCTTTCAAAAGGGTAGGCCTGGGGGGACACACAGATGCTTGCATGAGGAACAGCACTGGCACAAGGATAGACACATAGCTCAGTGGAATAGAATTGAGAATCCAGAAATAAGTCCTTAAACTCACAGTCAACTGATTTTCACGTAGTGTATTACACACAGATATGCAATGCATGCAAAGATATTCAGCATTATAAACCATCAGGGAAATGCAAACCAACACCAGGAGCTACAATTCCAGACCCACTCCGATGGGTTTACCCAAAAACTCAAATGATAACCAGTGTTAATATGCATACAGATGAATCAAAACCCTCATGCATTGCTGGGGGGAAGGTGAAATGGTGCACCCACTTGGGAAAATTGCCTGACCATTCCTCCAAAAGGTAAAGGGAGAGCTACAAGTTGATCCAGCAGGTCCACTTGTTAAATGATAAGCTTGTGCACATTAAAGGGTTAATGAGTTTATTTGTGTATTCAGTGATTCATGGATGGGCAGAAACAATAATCCACAAGCAGTTTGGCAAGGGAGTATTTGATTGGCTAAGATGGAAAAAGTAGATGGAGGTTTCTGATTGGTGAAGTCTCTAACTAGAGTTTAGTTGGTGGTTTCTGATTGGTTGAATTAAGTTGTACATTTGAGTTGGGTTTGGGTTTGCTTATGCAGGAACCCACATTGTTGGTGATGGCTCGGCCTTCTAGTCTCCCAGTTATCTTGGCAGATTCCTGAGCATACCCAAAAGAACCAAAAATATATGTCCATGCAAAACCTTGCCCATGATGTTCCCATCAACATTATTCATAATAAACAAAAGGTAGAAAACCTCAGTCCATCAACTGATATCTGCAAAAGCAGTTCATGCATACAATGGAACATTATTTATGATAAAAAGAATGGAGCATACATCCATGCTCCAACACAGGTAAACCTTGAAACACCCAAATGAAAGGAATCATTCACAGAACATCAGGTCTTACGTGATCCCACGAATATGCAATGTCCAGCAGAGGTGCACCCATAAAGTTGGAGAGAAGACAATTGATGATAGGAAAAGTAGGAGGGGTGAGAAGAGCGGGGAGTGGTGGCTAATGGGTACAGGGGTCGTTTCAGGGGTGGTAAAAGTGTAGTGAGGGCTGCACAACTGGGAAAATGCTCTGCTCTGAGTAGAAGAAGCGAAGTAATTGAGGCTCTCGATAAGACCATTACAAAAAAATTCAGGAACAAATTACTTTTAAAAGAGTCCCTACTTTGACATAATTCACAATGGGATTCCCTTAACTATGAAACTTATTAGGTGCATTGAAAAACGTGGTTCAATGCCTACATCTGAATTTAGAGCATGAATGTTTCAAGAAGTATGGCTACCTGGGGGGACCAGTGTCACTAACCTGCAGCCACAGCAGCTGTGAAAAAGATGTCAGTTCTGCAATCAGTCATCTGCTGTACTCAAAAAGTGTTGTCACCTACTCTTCCATAAATGCCATCTTCCCAGGAAAAACACCACATCCTCTGTGAAAAGGAAAGATTATCAGGCGTGTGTGTGTGTGTGTGTGTGTGTGTGTGTGTGTGTGTGTGTGTGAGATAGAATCTCTGGGTAGCAATTTTTTCAATGCAGTTGCTCAAATGGAAGCCAGATCTCAGTGTACTCTTGTTCCCTGCCAAGCCTTGAGCAGAATATGGGCTGAGCTGAGCTCAGGGCCACTGAGAGTGGGCCGGGAGACCCTACTCCGGGTGACAGGTCAAGTCAGGCAAAGGATCTGGCTTGAGGATTTCCCAAGAATTCATTCCACTTCTGGACAACTCGACGCCTCTCCTAAGACACAGAGTGGAAGTTGCCAAGTCTAAGTCAGCAACGAGCCAAGTGCATTTGTACACCATGTAGGGAAGAGGTAAGTCACAGGGCCCGGGCTGCCCCCAGAATCTCATGTGACAAATCCATGGCCCGGGAGGGTTTACTAAGGAAGACACATCAGATAATGTGAGAGACTCTGAAACCGCAGGGCAGGGGACAAGCCACTCAGACTGTAAATAATCCCTGCTCCCTGCCTGGTCAGCAGGGGCCCATGGAGCACAGGAGCCCTCACAGATGTAGACTTGGTCCCATGTCACACGGGCCAGAGGCCACACCTTTATGACAGGGATCTGAGCAGGTTTTGCTTATTTGTATTTTTACAAATGGAGTAGCGTTACCTATTTCTCTTTAAATTTAGCCTTAAACGACTTTAAGGTCAGCTTGTTGGCAGTGCCTTTCTGCAGACTTTTAAGTATTTATAGAAGTCGCTCGCATGAATACCCATTGCTGATGTCCCATCCTCAGGGGGGTTTTCTGTTGGTGTCCAGGAAAGAGCCAAGACTTGTGCTTTAGAGAACAATGACTGTGGAACCTCAGACAGGCTGGAACTTAGATTCAGGCCCCCACAAGTGTTCAGCACCCAGGAGGGTTCCGGAGAAATGGATCGGCAGGCACCCCTCCCCTGCTGCCATCTCCCAGCAATCAATCACAACTTCTCCTCTGCAAGACAGGTGACCCCTCGCCCCTGCCCAGGCGCCCTCCCAGCACGTTGAGGTCAGGGGTGCCTGTGGGTGACATTGATAGACCTGGGCTTGGATTTTGTTTCCACCCCTTAGGGCCTAGAAAATTTGCTTGACCCTATTGACCCTTAGATCTTTATCTGTAAGGCAAGATGCTGGTGTCGGCCTGCACACAAGCTCCCAGGATTAAGTGGGATCCGGTGTATTTGGACAATGCGTACTAAGCAGTAAACAGCAGCTGATGTGGCCGCCCTGCCCGCGATTATGCCCGCCTATATGCAGGCGCACTGACACCTTCGTTGGTTTTTTCAGCGTCATCCCTTGGCTGCAAAGCTGCGGTCAGAGCAGATGGGAAAGGCGAGTTTGGAAAGCGCACAGGGGAAACTCAGGAGACCGCGCAGCAAGCCTTGGGCTGGAGCTGGGCTGAGAGCTTTGGTCTCAGTGTTGAGCATGGCGGCGGCTCCGTGGCTGCGCTGGCCGGAAGGACTGGCCCTCGCTGGTGGGCGGGGCCTGCAGGGGCCTGGAGCCCTAGTTGGGGCTCCTGAATTTGCAGAGGGCTCTTGTGGTGGTGGTTACCCCCCGGGGTTAGTGCCCAAGGTGAGCTCTGCTCCTGGCTTGTATACCGGAGGCCCCACCTCCGGGGGGAGCCAGCGATCCTCCCTCAGGGTCTGACTCTGGTGGGCATTTAAGTCCGTTTTAAAAAAAGCAGTAGTTATTCTTATTGTGAGAAATGCAGAAATTGTTTCAAATCACAAGAAAATTAAAAAACAATAATTCCATGTCTTACTCCTAACTGCTGCCTTTTTAAATCTACCGTTGTAAAACAGTTTTGTAACATGCATTTTTCCTTCAACCATAGATGAAGAACACTTTCTTCAGTCATAAATATCCCAGCACAATCCTTCTGTAAGGATCACACTGCATCTTCCATCTAGATTAAATGAGTTAACGCCTGCATTTGGTTTTTAAAACAGTGAGTAGCACATTCAGTTAAACACTCGCTACATCTTAGTAATTATTATAATACGCGTATCAGCTCTGTATCATTTAGGCAGCCTTGTATCCCTGGACGTGAAGATGAGAAGTTTTCACTTTATCATTAACATAATTCCTGCGTGCACCTTCGGACAAATCTGTGCTCCTGTTTTGGATTTCCTCAGGACACATTCCTAGTAGTAGGTGCTGGTCGAGGCCATGTGTTTATTTTTGTCTTTATCAAGACAGTTCCCAAGGGCCTCTATCCATTTATGTTTCCGGGGATCAGAAAACTTTTTTTTTTTTTTGCTCTAGGTGAGGCTGCATTTGTAGCTGACTTCTCCCATGCGGGTGAGGTGATCTACAGCTGACAAAAATATTACTGTCCCGGTTTTACTGTCACACCTCTGCCTCTGGGAGGTATGATGACCCCAAGAATCCTAAAACAAAACTCTGATCAGCTGTAGAGATCTCAGGAAGGCTTGGGTGAGTTTCCCGTCTTTTCCGTGGCTCGATTTCTTGACCGTGAAGTGGTTCTGGCAACACCTACAGGCAACACCTGGTGAATGCCCGTGGACTGGATGCAGTTTGAGTGCCTCCCGCTGCACCCCAAAGGAACCCTGTGTTGCCATTTAACCCCTACTGTGAGGTCTTATGAGCTTGGGAAGTGATTGACTGTGGTGCCCAGTGGAGGGATCTTTAAGAGGTGATTAGGTTGAGAGAAATACCCCAGGGTGGGGGTCCCCATGGTAGCTTAACAAGGGATCCATAGACCAGAAGATGCATACATTGTAGTTCTTCCTGTCTCTCCCAGCTGCCTGCATTTCTGAAGCCTCCAGGTGTGAACTCCAGAGGGAGGAGAAGAGAGAGCAGGGGAGTTCCTCCTTGGCTGGGGCACTGAGAACACCTCTTGGTGCTTTTGGGGCCTCACTGATGTTCACAATGACTTTTTCTCTCCCCTGCTGGGTGGCACATGGCAGCATAGGCAAGGGCTGTCTCCATGACCCTGTGGGATTCCATCCATCACTGGAGGCCATTCAGCCACAGTTCCTTTCGATATGGGGGAAAATACAACCCCCGACCTGCTGGATGGCAGATATGCCAGACCCATGTCCCCTGAAATTGAAGAATGAACTCTAAGGAACAGCAGAGATTAAGAGTGGGTTGTCACTGAGGCTACTTCTTTAAGAATGTTTTATAGAGCAAAATCGGGAGGTGGGTACAAAATTGGAAGGTGAGTGCGACATAATCAATCATTAAGATTATAAATGTAGTTCATATTAGATCCAATAGTGAAACAAGTCACACAGCAAGGGTATGTGGAAAGAACAAAGGCATTTTGGGGAAGGGATGGGTCCGGATGCACTGGTCAGCCATCTGGGTGACTGATGCTTAGCTGGACCAGGTGATACTAATTATAGTGTGATTTCAGGTTACTGCTTATCCCTTAGGGGAAGCATGTAGGCCTAGTCATTGCATCTTTATCTTGAAGCCTGATCTTCAGATGCACCTCCAGTGACAATTGTTATGTCTTTATTTTTTCTGCTGACTTTCTTGAGAGTCCAGTCCTTTTCTGACTGTTCATTCCTATCACCTTAGCTGTCTGTAATATTTTGACACAGGGTTGGAGGGGGTAGGCTTGCTCTGCCTGCCTGGTCGTGGCTGCTCTGTATCCCCCATAAATCCCTCACTTCTCTTTGCCTGTTCCCCTCTCTGGTTTCCTTGGGCAGAATCTGATGAGATCCTGCAGCAACCCTTGTCCTGGGGGGCCCTGGGGCTCCCTGTCCACTGTTCTGCTTTGTCTTTGCTTCCGCACTGGGTGGCAGCACCAGTCCCCAGAGGAGAGCAGTCCCAGTGAGACCAGTCTCTCCCAGAGGAGTAGGCAGGAAGCAGCTGCTCCTAGGAAAGCATTCTTTAAATTCCCTCCAATCTTCTTCGCCATCAGCTCTTTCCCCTCTGATGTTGAAGAAGAATTTAAGGTCATGGAACCAGAGTTTCCTCTTGGACTGGCACCCGAGGTTAGGAGCATCATAACCATTGTGTCTTGTTCACATTTGGGGTGGTTTGGGCCTATGTTGGTTTTCATCTGTTTAGAAACCAACCAATGGTCTAGGGGTGGAGGGAGAAAAGCTTGATCATATGCTGAAAACCAGCCTGGTAGTGAATATTCCTTTACTGACTTCTAAACAATTCAGTAAAGAAAATAAAAGACCTTCAGGTTTCAGTAATGCAGTTTCATTCTTTTAAAATGAGTGACTGACTTGATGGCAAGATTGTAAATTTTAAAAGGTCTTAATTGCTAATTATTTTGAACTGAAATATTACTATCTAAGTGATCTTCATCCCATTTAAGAAGGAAAGCTGGGTTTCCCAATCATCATTACAGGCATAGTGGGAAGTTAATGGGTGTATTAATAACCCTTGCTTGTCTACATCTGTAATTTCATTTATGGTTACAACTGTGATTCTGTCTTCAAAATCTTTTGAACATGCGGAGCTGAATTACATAGGAGGTGAAAATCCCTCAGAAATCTCCCTGAGATAATCACCAGAAATGGTTTTATCCATTGCTTCCTATGCTCTTAATGTTACCAATTTAATATGTTTTAAATGGGGGCATACTGTGCACACTCTTGTGCAATGTTTCTTTTTGAACTTAGCAATCAATCCTGACCATTTTTCAAAATCATTCTACTTTATGGATAAACAAAGTTTATTGCTTGACACTTGTTACTTCTGGGCCATCGCTGCTGAATAATTTCAGTAAAAAGTCCTTGCATGTATATCTTCATGTTGTCTAAAAATCTTTGTTACATACATTCCTAGAAGTGGAACTTCTGAAAGACCTTGTTGCAAACTGATAAAAGCCATTTATGACAAACCTGCTGCCAACATCATATTAAATGGGAACAAATAGAGAGCTTTTTCTTTAAGCTTGGGAACAAGACAAGGCTGTCCATTCTTGCCATTCTTCAATATAGTTAGTACTTCAAACTTTGGCCAGAACACACAGGAAAGAAAAAGAAAAAAGGGACATAGAAGAGGAAGAAGTCAAACTATCCTTATTCACAGATGATGAGATCCTTTACATAGAAGACCCAAAAAAATTCCACCAAGACTCCTAGAACTAATCAACAAATTCAGCGAGATAACAGGGCACCAAACCAGCACCCCAAAATCAACAGTGTTCTTGGACACTAATAATGAACTCACTGAGGAATAAGGAAAACAATACCATTCACAATAGCTTCAAGAAAAATTTTTTAGGAATTACTGACCACGTCAATGAAAAATCACTATAATGAAAACTACAGTACTCTGAATAGGAGATTGAAGAGGACATCAGAAAATGGAAAGATGTCTTTCCTATTCCTGGATAGGCAGAACCAATATAGCAAAATGCCCATACTTATAAAGTTGATATACAGTTATAACCCAAACCCAATCAAAATACCAATAACATTCCTCACAGAATTAAAGAAAACATTCTAAAATTCATGTGGAACCAGAAGAGACCCAGAATGAAAGAAGTAATCCTGGGCAACAAGAGCAAAGAGGAGGCATCACAGTCTCAGAATTGAAGTTATATTACAAAGCTGTGGTGATAAAAACAGCATGGTACTAGTATGAACACCAGAATGTGGATCTGTGGAACAGAATAGAAGATGCAAAAATAACTCCAGGTATTACAGCTATCTGATCTTGGACAAGGGGGCCTAAAATATATGGAAAGACATATATTTAAAATATATTGTGGAAAGACAGCTTCTTTAACAAATGGTACTGGGAAACTGGCTATCCATATGTAGAAGTCTGAATCTAAACCTTATCTCTCACCATATACTATATACTAAAATCAAAATGGGTCAAAGATCTAAATATTAAAATAAATACCAAGTCTGCTGCAGGATAAAATATTTATAATTCTTGAAGACATAAGACAAGAATTTCTGAACAGAACCCCCATTGCACAAGAAATAGTATCAACAAATGGGATCATACAAAATTAAAGGACTTTTGTGCAGCAAAGGGAATGACCAACAGAGTAAAGAAACAACCTGCAGAATGGGGAAAAATATTGCCAGCTACTCCTCAGACAGAGGACTAATATTTAGAATACATGAATAACTAAAAAATACTAGATTACTCAAAATAAAAACACTAATAAAAAATGGGCAACTGAAATGAATTGATAGTTCTTAGAAGTACAAATGGTCAATAAATATATGAAAAAGTGTTCAGCATCTCTTCCCATTACAGAAATGCATACTAAAAGAACACTGAGATTCCACTTTACTTCAGAAAGAATGGCTCTCATCAAGAAATCAGATAATAACGAATGCTAGCAAGGCTAGGGGGAAAAAGGAAACCTTCTACATTGTTAGTGGGAGTATAGACTAGTACAACCACTGTGGAAATCGATACGGAGATTCCTCAAAAACTAAAACTAGAAGTTCCTTGATCCAGCTTGGTCCTTTTCTTGATATCTTCCCAAAGGGGCTAAGGACATCACATCACATTATAGTGATAATGCATACCCATATTTTAATGGCACAATTTATAATATCTAAATCCTGGAAGCAATATATGTCCATCAACAGATGAATGGATAAAGAAAATAGGGTGTTTCTTCACGGTGGGGTACTACTCAACAATAAAAAAGCTTGATTCACTTGTAGGAAAATAGATTCACCTTGATACTATAATGTTAAGTGAAATAAATCAGATGCACAAACTTAAATATCACATGGTTTTCTTTTATGAGAAGCCCAAATCATGAATCAGTTAAAGAGCAAAATAAAAGATAAAAGATAATAAGAAAGGTCTTATAGAGAGCTTTTGTAAAAAGGAAAAGAACCAAGAGGGGGCGAGGGGGAGGCAGAGGACAGAAAAAGAATTAAGATGTTTTATGCACAATGTACCAGCTCCCCGCAGTGCCTGTCATCATTCAGCCACTCATTTTGGTAAGTCCAAAAAAAAAAAAATCCAACTCTGAATAGATGCAAAACAGAGGGTAGACGGCATGGTTGGAAGGGATACAAGAGAGTTAAAATTTGAATTTCCTAATTAGTGAAGTCGTTCAGATGTTAGTATTGCATTTCTTGTCTCATAAAAAGCCTACTTATGTCCTTGCATTCTTTTGTTTTCCATTGATTTATATAATTTTTACTTATTTGGGCTGTTAGGTCTTTGTGCTACTAGGTTGTGTAAGTCTGTTTTCTCAGGTTGTGGTAATGCTTTTGCCTTTGTTTATGGCATTTTCTATTGTTGACAGAGATGTTTAAATTTTTCTTGTGGCCACGTGTATCAGTCTTTTCTTTTTTGGTTTCCACCTTCTGTGCCATGCTTGAAAAGCTACCCCCATTGGCAGAATGTGTAATTAGTTTATTTCTTATAATAAAATCTTCTGTCCTTTGGGGACTGGTGAGGAGGCAGGTAGAATCCCAGTCATATTTCATATCCGTGACTGTTGCAAGCCAGAAACAGTGAATATGAGGACTTCGAGGCAGCTGCCCATCCTCCCTGTGTTCCTGCTTCCTCTTGGGTGAAGCAGGAAAAATCTCAGGGCTTGCATCCGAGAGAAGCTGCAGAGGATGCTGAGCAGCCGGGGACAGTGGCTGGGCTGGCACACACCATCCCTCTGGGTCTGCAAGCTGTCACCTTCACATGGGCCTTTGTTATAGCAAGTAGCTGGAAGAGCTGATCTCTGCCACAGTTGCAAAATGTCACCTGTAGCCACATCCCCAGGCAGTCCAGGGCTTGCTTCTAGACTCTGCTGTGTGTCTGTTCCATGCACCTATGGGTCCCCCCTTTCCACCTGGGAAGCCCCGACCCCTTCAGTTCCCGAGGCTTCTTATTTTTATGCCTCCATGGCCCGCCCTGTCTACCCTCAGCCCCTCTTCCTAAGGCTTATACCTTTTGGGATTTACCAAGGAGGGTGAGATCCTGTGTTTTTCTACTTTGAAAATGTACAAACTGAAGCCCTGGAGAGGGCTCTGCTAGGACGTTAAGGTGAGTCTTTAACTTGCCTTCTCTAACACCAGTTCCCACCTGTAGAGCAGGCTCAGTACGGGTTGCTAAGAATGGAGCTGCACACGCTGGCCCACCACCAAGTGACGAGGCCTGCTTGTCACAACCTGATTCCAGAGCCAGGCCAGGTGCCCTCCACCCTCTGCCTCCCCCCGTCAGAGCTCCCCAGAACTTGAGTAGGCTGTTCTCAGAGGACTGTGTCTTTTGCAGGTTGCTCCTGGCACCAGGAAGGTAACCTTGCTGAACATACCTTCAGCCTTTCCCATTGCTCCAGCTAAAGGTGTAAGACCCTGTCCTATGCAGATGGCAGGTCTCCATCACCATGGTGACGGGGAAGCTTCTGTCTCCAGACTCAACCCTTCTAGGGACTCAGGAGAGGGTGGTGTCATTCCCATGCCTTGTTCCTGGAACCGTGCCACCTGGCTCCTCCCTCTGCCTGTGTAAACACAGTTCTACAGACGCCCACCTGGTCCACAGGAGACTCACAATTTCCATTACCTAAAAGAGATTCAGGGAAAAAAGTGCTAAGAGGAGCTTTGTGCAGAAAACGCTCCAAGTGTGGGGTAAGTCTCAGGGCTCATACAGGGGGAGTTTTAGAAATATATTATAGATGTTCTTTTGCAGCAGCAGTTGTGACTTGCAGGTATTTCCTCCCACACTGTCGCTTGTCTTCGTCCTTTGAAGAGGGTCTTTGCAGAACATAAATTCAGAGCCCGTATGGCTTAGTGAAGCCTTGCTATTGCGGCTGCGTTAATATCTTGGTCAATCCAACATCTCCGTCCCGTGAGTGTGGAGATGCATTGATTGTCTTTCTCCACTGAGTTTGAGACCTACTAGGTCTTACTATGCCAAGTGATTTTTAAAATTGGAAAGTGAACATTTTCATGTTGTTTTGGGCATCTGGTTTTCATTTAAGCCTTTTGTTACATGTTCTGTGACATTCTTCTATGGGGAAAGTAGAGAGGGCAGCCGACTCCTGCCCACAAGGTGCAAATCCAGGCTCCCTGCTGGGCCTCGGGGACATGAAACAGGGAGGTTCCTTGTCACTAGGCCACGTGGGATTTCTGACCCTGGAGTGGTCTCCACTATCAAACGGCACTGCGCTGTGAGGACCCGCCAGCCACCCTCCTATTTGCGTGGCTGACCAGTGCCTGTGCTAGGGTCTCCCCAGTGTCTGCATAGATTACCCGTCATCTGGCCAGCCCAGGAAAAATACCAGCGTTCAACATTTGAAGTTGGTTTCCACTGAATGCTTCTGTGTTTCCCGCCATCATTAAGTCAAAAAGTCTCCAGGGAAGCCGTCACCGAGTGGAAGACAATCTGCACATGGCTGGATGAGGCCTGTGTCCACCCCGAGGCACTGGTGCTCAGCGCCCGTGGAGGTGAGAGCATGTGGCCCTGTTGGGATGGACCAGGGCACTTCATGTTATCTACTGTCCTAGGTATTCATGAACAGGGACTTCTCCACTGTGACGTGTATGACAGACAAGCTCGTCAGCATGCCATGGTGTTTTGGGGTTGCACTAAGAACTGACACTCCAGTTCCCTGTACGTGTGGAGCTGAGCGAGTCACAGATGGTATCAGCAAGCCCGTGCAGGAAGCCCTGTGACCATGCCATTACACAGAAGTGCAAATTGAGAGTATGGCGTTAGCATTCCATGTTCGGCCACAAAGTCCCTGTGGATCCTTTTTGAAACACCCACCATAGCCACGGTGGTCCAAAAATCCTATCATTTGACTCTGTTCCTGGGCCAGATTCCATAGTAACCAGAGAAGGTTCTGGAAGCCACAGTGGAGTCATCCCAATTTTCCCTTCAGTTCTGAAAAGGCCTATGTTTTGGCATAGGCCTCCTCTTTTCTTTTTCCTTTCCTTTGCTGGGACAAAATGGATGTGGACACTTGAGGCCACGCGTCACAGCCCTCAGGTGTCACACAGCTGGTTTTCCTGGGTGCCTCCTGGCTAGGGGGCTCAGCAGTGTTTGCCACTGTATCTTAGGGGGAACACCTTTCCTCCACCTTGCTTTAGGTGTCTCTACCCTTATCTTAACTGCAGGAGGAAGGCACTTCTGAATTGTTGCCATATTAGGTACGTAACGGACACTAATCTCCACAACAAATGTGCTAAGTGAGGTGATCAATGACCCAGTATCACCTTCGCCAGCTCTATGAGAAGAAATCCAGCAGAAATTGGCACTTCACTGACCAAACAGAGTTTTGGAGAGACTGCCAGAGAATGGAATCCCTGTATGCTCTGACTGATTTGGCTCACAAGATCAGCTAGGCTCTGCTGAAGCTTCCCCTGGGTCCCTGACCTTCTCAGAGGCTCTGGAGGAGGCCCGGGGAGGAGGCAAGGCCTGAGCTGGGCCTCCACGGTCAATTCCCCCTCCACTCACCAGTCACCTTTCCCTCTGTGCCTACACTTGCTGCCCCTCAGTTCTTTCCTCTTTATAGGCGGCCTGGCATGTCACTGTCCACAGTAGACAGAGTGCCACTGGGGCGGGCTCGCTGCTGCCCTTAAGCCTTAGAACCCTGCCAGGGACATACAGGGGACAGAGAGACCAGTGGGTGGAGATGCCCCCTGGATGAACCACAGCATTGGCTCTGGGGCCTGGCATTGCTGTCCTTCTGCCCTGATCACCCCTTCTGATCCTCAGCGACCAAGGAGGCCACTCTGCCTGCCCCACCCTTGCCCTCCAATCTCTCCAAATCTTCCCTGTTTGCACTGGGTTTCACTGTTCCCATTTCAGGGCCCGGTGCCCGGCCTTGGGGAGCTGGAAAGCCTCCTTGTCTCCCTCCTGTCGTGTGGGGACAGAGAGACGTGGCCCGGCTGGGATGAGATGCTTTTCTAGCTCATGCACGGATGCTTGCCTGCCAACAGTTCTGAAGGCCTTTTTGTCCCTCCGTGCTGTCACAGCCCGGATACGCTCTGCATGGCGATGTGGGATTTCCTGGAAAGCCTCTGTCTCCTCTTCGCCACGGTGTCTTTTGGCATTCTCAATGCCAGCCTGGTTACAGCGGGGTGGTCCATGGCCTGGGGGCCTTTTCCGAATCCTGGCCAGGGTACCGGTCACTTGTTCGCCACTGGGTTTTTAGAACAAGGTCCATGCTTTGAAAGAATTATATATCTTCATGATAGGAAATTCAGTACAAGAGACAAAACTGCCATCTATCAGTGACATGTGCTAACCACTATTAGCGATTTTTTAAAAAATCTGACTGCTTTACTGATAATTAAAGAAATACATTCCAGATAGTATCATACCAAGTTAACTATTTGTTTGACTCTAGACTCATCTTTATGTATTCCATTTAATTTTTTAAAATGTCTATGGTAATTTCAGATTTAGAGAAAAGTTGTAAAGACCGTAGAGAGTTCCCCTCTGCCAGCTTCCTGTACTGTTGGCATCTTCCAAAGCCATGGCACATTTGTAAAAATTAAGAAACCCACACTAGTACATGACTATTAACTAAAGTGCTGCTTGCATTCCATTGTCACCATGGCTTGTCCATGAATGTCCTATTTCTGACCCAGGGTCACATCTGGGCCCCACATGGCATTCTGTTATCCAAACTCCTTGGTCTCCTCCCATCTGTGGCCATGTCCCGGTCTTTTCCTGACCACAGCATTTCTCAGGGACTGGTCAGGCATTTCCTGGGGTGCCCCACCGTTAGGGTGGGTCTGGTGTTCTTGTACCACTACTTGGATTTGGGGGAAGGAACACTGAAGAGGCCAAGTGGCCTTTGTGTCACATTGTGTCCAGGGACCTTTTTGATATGTATGTTTATAAACTCTAATTTTATTTGACAAAATACCAGAACACTTTTCTGTGTGGTTGTGAGACCTCTACCACAGGGAGGGAGCAACTCAGCAGTAGTAATTCTGCTCGGCCCAGAAGACCTCGTGAGCTCTCTCTGCACAGCCCCTGCCGGAAGCCTGCACAGTGACACCTTCCGAAGCTCTTTGACTGCCCATTGCTACATGGGCATCCTCACCATCTTCAGTTTCTAAAGGAACAACTCCTAGCATAGGTTGGGGCGACGTTTATCTGAGATCCTTGGGACCAGAAGTGTTTTTGGATTTGGGATTTTGGGGGGAATTGGAATATCTACACACTCGTAATAAAATATCTTGCAGGTAAGACCTAAGCAAGTCTAAGCATGAAATGTACTTGTGTTTCATATATACCTCATGTGTGTAAACTGAAGTCAATTTTAGACAATATTTTTAATAATTATTTTTCATGAAACAAAGTTTGTGTTCACTGAGCCCTGTGAAGGTGTCGCTTGTGACGCTGTACCAGTGTTCTAAATCTTCAAACTTTGGAGCATTCAAGATATTAGAAAAATTTTGTTACTCTGAATTACACATCAAATCCTGCACTCCTACTTTCTTGCATTTCTTTCTTTCTTTCTTCCCCGTCTTCATCTTCTTTTGTCTGTTTAAAGCATGGAGGATTGAAATCAGGATCTTCACACTGAGCCACATCCCCACTTCTTTGCATTTTCGTTTGGGAGATAGATTTTTGCTACATTGTTAAAAATTGCCCTTTCCCAGGCTGGCCTTGAACTTGCAATCTTCTTGCCTCAGCCTCCCAGAGTGCTGGAATTACAAGTGTGTGTCATCACACATAGCTGTTTCTTCAATCCTTAGCCTCACTTAGATGCTATTTAATATTATGTGAACCAATACCCTCTCATTACTCTAGTATTTAAAAATTTTGTTCAGTGCAAGTTTGAGGCCAGCCCGGGCAAGACCCTGTCTCAATAAATAAATAAATAAAAATTTAAAAATTGTAAAAATGATTTTTAAATTATGCTTGCTCTTTCCAATAAATTTTTGGATTTTAGACACGTTTCAAAACTCTCATAAGGAATATTAAATGTATGCTGAGGATTAGTTGGGGTAAAGTTGCTAACCCTATTCTACTCAACCTATTAATTCCATCACGTTCCCTTTCTTTTGGCCGCATATTTTATGTCCTCTAGAAAACAAATCTTGCATGTTTTCAGGGTTTTCTGTGCCTTGGGTTAGCTCTCCAGTTGGGACCGTAAAGTGAAGCAGGAAATGTCTCTGCGAATGGTCTTTGACATCTGTGTGGGTGGAAATCGGAGGAAGCGGCCAGGGCCCCGCTGGGAGGAGGGGCAGCCTGCACGCAGCATTGGTGGGGAAAGTCCAGAAGGCAGGCTCCAGGGAACCACACAAACTGGGGCTCTTTGGGGTGACCTCCTGCAAGCTTGGGGTGGCTCTCCATCCCAGAAGACCCCCAGGGACTCTCAGTATAGCTCCCTCCCCGCCCAGCCCCAGGCAGCCTTTCTGTCCTTGTGGATTCGCCATCTTATGCTGTGTACAAATGGAGTCACATAGTGGGTGGCTCTTTGTTCCCAGGCTCTTGCACATAGGATGTTCTGGAGTTTCCTCTAGGTCACTGCATCTGCCCCTACTCTGTTCCTGTCATGGTCAAATCGCACCGAATGGATCTGCTTTTTTCATGCATTTGCCAGCAGATGGACATTTCCAATGTTTCCACCTTTTTGGCTTTTATGAATAATGTGCTATAAACATCCACGGTCAGGTCTTGTGTGGAGGCTCAGCTGGGTCTTCTGGCCCATAATTAAAATGAGAGATGTTCCCTGTCTACCCACCAATGGGACACCAGCCAGTTACCAAGGGAGGGAGTATTGAATCTTAAATAAATTCACTTCCTAGCTAGGTGTGGTGGCACATATCTGTGATCCCAGCACTCAGAAGGCTGAGGCAGGAGGATTGCTGCAAATTTAAGGCCAGCCAAGGCTACATAGTGAGTTTGAGGCCAACCTGAATTACATAGTGAGACCCTGTCTCAAAAACAAAACCTCCCGAAAGCCTACTCCGAGATGGTGAATGGGCAGAGGAAAGGGAGAAGAAAGATGCCCTTCTCTTTTCCCAGGAAATGGAAAGTATTATAGTAGACACAGACGTGCAAATTTCCATGGATGGAAAAATCTATCTATTTACCTGAGTAAAATTCAGCAGTCTCCACAGCTCTTCTTATTGTCCTTCGGTTTAATTTTCACATTTTAAAATATCATACATCTATAAAATAAAAGCTGGAAAAATACTGGCATGACCTCAGGTGTCTGCACAAGAAGATACAGCCTTGGCCCTTGCTGGGGTCATGTGGAGATCATAGGGCAGGCTGGACAGGGACCAGCAGGTCCTCTCCTCATGGACTCTTGTAAAGAAAGTCCTATGGGGAGTCAGAGGAACAAGGTCACCCTGGACCATCCATTCACTCCTCCTATGGATGGGGTGGTGGTGGACGATGAGTTCTGACAAGGATCTTATCTTCCACTGGGAGGTGGCAGTGTCAGACCATTGCAGCACCACCTAGAGTATTACAGGCGGCTAAGTGAGGCAGAAATTCATACATGGTCAGAGAGGCTCTAGGCTCTCAAGTAGTTGGCACAAAACTGCGGCTGAATGAAGTGGGTTATCAAGATGCCTCCCTAAGGGATAAACCGTATCTTAGAATTGTAGTGTAATTAGCACCACCTGGTCCAGTGAGTGAGTCCAGATAGGGATCAGTCTCCCAGGCGGCTAATCAGAGCATCCGGACCTATCCCTTCCCCAAAATGCCTTTGTTCTTTCCGTATACCCTTGCTACATGACTCGTTTCCCTACTGGGCCAATATCAGCTAAGCATCTGTACCTGTAACCCACAGGGTGATTGTAGTTTGACCCACATTGTACCAACATTGTGACTTTGCTGTCTAAATTACCCCTGACAAAGGGACCTCGGTGAAAATCCAGGAATTGTTCTCTCATTTCCGGTAAAACTCTCCTAACTTCCTTTGGTTTGCAACTGCATTCCTTGACGTTGTGGAACCACAAACTTGACACATTTGACATCTAACAAGTTGGGAGTTCGTATTTCTCCTATCTGAAGGGGACCAAGCTGCATAATGGGGCTGCTCCCGGGCTGGCAGCAGGTGCCAGTCTGGAGGCCCAATTCTTTGGGACTCTCTACCCCTGGGCAGCAAGAGCCCTGGCCCAGGGCCGTCGACTCCCGCGGGCTCCATTCCCATCAATGGGCGCAGAGCAGTCAGCGTCCCTACTCTCTGAAAGCCCCTGATTCTCCATCTGTGAAAGGGCTGATGTTTCCCATCCCTCTGGGCTCCTCTCTCTGTAAATCCTGGGCTGGAGACCAGGGATCCAACTCCCTCAGGGCACAGGCGAGGCGACAAAAAGCCTGACTTTCCCAGCCCTTAAAAGAGCTGACAGGTCGTGGGTGCACTGGGTGAAGGAGGCTGGCGCGGGGCCGTCTCCAGTCCCTCCACAAAGGACCTCTCTTCTTTCCCAGGCAAGCTGACAAATCCTGCTGCTCCCTCTGACTGTCAGGTCCTGGCCTGGGGAGCAGACAAGGTTCCCATGCCTGGACTCTTCAGAAAACTGCAAGCAGTGAAAAAGCATGTATGGGCTTTTGGCTGCACTCCTTGACTGGAGGCCAGACCAGTGGGTTCACAATTACCTCACTATTGACTATCAGGGTAGTTTCTCGGTTTGACCTTCTGGGAAGAATAGTTACCTTGGCAACGGATTGTTATCAATTCCCTAACAATTCTCGATGAGAGCAGTTTCCTCCATGCTGAGAGCCAGTGGCCCCAGAGTTGGGTGCTTTGGCTTCTCCTTCCCTGTCTGTGAGCGGCAAAGCAGACACCAGCACTGTTTGAAAACGGACCTTGGCCCCACAGCCAACCTCCTCTGCTGGGCAGCAGGGGCCAGCCAGCAGTGCTGGGTTTGCCCCTAGCAGGCCACTGAGCTGAGTCCCTGGGGTGCTTGTCCCTGGTATGAGGCTCACAGGAGAATCCAGTGGGAGGCAGCTGAAGAGGCAACTAGGGGAGGGGGGGGCCCAGCCCCTGATTCTCTCTGTTATCCTTTCCTAACCTATCAAATGTACATCGCCCTCTGGGCTGCAGATGAATTTGAAAAGCAGGATGGATGATCTAGGAAGCATCTAGAAAGAAATCCTAGGACATAGATAATAAAATACAGTTACTCCTGGACTGGACTTACAATGGCATTTGGTCCCAATAAACCTATGGGGAATTAAACAGCCTCCATCAAAAGTACATTTAATACATGAACCTGCTGAATATCCACCTCAGGAACGTGGAGTCGTTGCCCCCTGTGAGGTCCTGGTGATGGGATTCTGCGGTCCTCATGGCTTTGAGTCAACATCTTGTCGTATGTAGCCCTCTAGCTGCAGAAACAATGATCACAATTCAAGCTGCATTATGGTTTTTATGGAATGCGCATGGTTTTTGCAGCGCCATCCAGCTGTGAAAGTGCTGAGTGGGACCATGGTAAGTCAGGGATGGTCCTTGGTCAGTAGGAAGGGGCAGTGAGGGCTCTAGTGGGCATATGCATCACAGAAAGAGGGATGGGGAGATGGAGCCCAGAAGGCTCAGGTGTCCTGATCTGCCAGCTTGAAGCGAGGCTGGACTGAGCCTCAGTCTCTCTCTCTGCTCTGTGGAGGTGGGACTTCGAGTTACATCAGGGAGGGCTGGGAGGGCCCTGTGTGTCCTCAGACAACAATCACTGCGTATGCAGTAACTGTTGCTCACACGAGGCTTCACAGTGCTGCTGACAGAAGGGGAGGTGACATTTGGGGTCTGAGCCTAGTACTGGCCACAGCTCGGAGGGACAGAGCAGCCCAGCCTTCTCCTGATCTCCGGGTGTCAGCGAGGAAAAGCTTGCCACTTCCGGTGGACTTATCTCAAGTCTCTCAGATTCTTCCTGCCAGGAGCAGAAAGGCCACTCAAATTAGCTTCCCCATCGTCTGTCTTTCGCAACAAAAGCAGGTTACATTTGGTCCTCTAAGTCAGAGAAGAGAAAGCAGAGAACCAGAGCTAAGGGAGCCCATCTATTATGGAGGCTGTGTCTTACCTACTGTATCTCATTGCTCTAATTTACCATGACTCTACACGTATTTCTTGTCATACCCCATTTTACAGATCAAAACACTGAGGTTTAGAAAGGGAGAAAAATCTGAGTCAATAGAATTGTACTCATGTCAGTACTGCAGAACTAAGACAACTTTATAAACCCCTTTATTTAAATGGGAGGCCAGAGGGGCAGAGATGTGAACACAGAAGAGAGAACCACTGGGTATGTGGGCTGTGTGAGGACCCATGGTTATTTTCCCAGTGTTTCTTTAAAGGCCACACAGCAGCTGGAGAAAGAGTCCGTACAGAACATGAGCTGTCCACCTTGAGGGGTCTGCATGAAAACTACGCATGCAGCCCTCATGACCTGACTGCTGCCCTCCCTGTCTTATTTTCTATCCCAATAGAAGTCAAATGTCCCTTTCAAGTAAAACATAGGTGTTTCATTCTGATCCCCTCAATTACTAACATTAGCCCATCGTTATACATTTGTCAATTAATTTTACCCAGAAGGACTATTCTAGCTACATCCAGGGCACCAGACCCTGAGAACAAAAGCATTACTCAGCGTTCAGAAAATGCCTGGCTGTGCCTAGAGCTGAGATGGATGACAGTAGAGCCACCATGACCCGAGGAAAGTGTCCTTGGGGTGACGATTCCAGACTGCCTCCTCTGGTTCAAATCAAACGGAAGAGTCTCAGCCTTTATCCCGATGGCACAGTCCTGTCCTGGACCCCCCTGGCCGCTCCCTGACAATGCATCAGTGAACTGTTCCCGTTTCTGTATTCCTTGGCTATTAGTAAATCCTTCTACCATGCGTGGCACTGGCCTGTCACACACTATGATCACATGGCAGGACTTGTTTGCAGGACTGCAGTAGGAGTGTTTTCTTCTTGTCCACTCCCACAGGGCAGGGGCCACAGGCAGCAAGTATGAGGTCAGCTGAGCCCAAGGTCCCCTAGAGCCTTGTGGCCCTGGAGAATGGGTGGTGTGGATCCCTCCACACACAGTCCCAGCATGTACAGGAAGGGTTGTGGCCATCAAGAGGGATGGAAGGGTCTTCAAGACCCCAGCTAGGGCAGCAGTGGTGGGGACAATGGGCTCATCTCTTTCTAGTCCCCCTCTGGTGACACCGTCTCAGGGGCTTCACATCTGCCACGGAGGGAGTATTTACACCTCTGCTATTGGTGAACAACATGAATCAAGACTCCTTCCTCCTCCATAACTGACTGTTGAATAATCACCAGCATACACTGCCTTGGGGGGCCATGCACACCCCCTTTCCAAGCCATTTCTGGCACTGGAGGACTGCCAAAGGCCATGAGTCCTGGAAGAAAGATTGATCTGTTTCCACTTGTGGCTGAGACTTGAGGAGATATTGGTCAGAGTGGAGAATACAGAGAGAGCTGTACTGTGTTCTTTTCCAAAGAAGAGGAGGGAAAAAAAATGCCATCACCTTTTGCATGAGTGATTGGCGAAGAGCCTGAGGGCTGAGTATCTTCAGAATGGCCTTGGGGAAAGGGTATTCTGCCTGCGCCAGAGGGGTGGCACCTGTCTGTCTGAGGACCTGTCGTGGCCTGAACTGTCTGAGGAAGAACATGACACATGGGGCTAAGTTCTGGATGTTGAGGTTTCCTTTCGGGTAATTCTTGTGTCTTTTAGATGTGTACCCACTTTCCTCTATTTCCTCTATGTGTTATCTATGTGAGGCTCACTTTATACTTTTCCTGCCCCAGCTCTGGAATCAACCATTGCTCCAAGGAGCCCTAATGCCTTTTATTGGAGAATGAGCTTTTAAAAACCAGTATCTAGGATTTGGAAGTGCTCATTGCTAAGGGGGTGTCATTTCATTCAGCCTCTCTTAGAGGACACCGAGGAAATATTGCATGTAAACCAACACACAGGCAGACATAAGCATCTGTATTTCTTTTTTTTTTTTGGTACTGGGGATTGAACTCATGACTGCCTGCTTGCAAAGCAGGCGCTTAAGCCACTGAGCTAAATCCCCAGCCCAAGCATCTGTATTTCTTCCTGCATCTGGTGGTGTATGTATTTCAGCTGTAATACAACCAAGACAACAATAAAACAAAACAAATATTTTTAACACATAAAATCTTATAATACACATTACCAAATATGATGTGCACACAAAATATGCACATATACACTCACACACAAAACGCTCAACATCGCTAGTAATTAGGGAAATGTTAATAAAATCACACTGAAACCCTGACAGCTACATAGTACGATGGCTAAAATGAAAAAGATGGACCACGCCAAGTGAGGATGTGGAGCAACCGAAGCTCTCACACATGGCCGGCAGGAATGTGAATGGTACAAATGCTGGAAAACTGTTTGGTGGTTTCATAAAAAGCCAAGCATATGCTTATCATAGGATCATACTTATCATAGGATTGTACTCGCGGGTGGAGAAATGCAAACATATGTCACGCAAATGTACAAAAGACTTGCATTTGGTGGTTCGGAACAGCTGTATTTTTAATAACTAAAAGCTGCAGACAAACCATGTGTATACCAGATAGTGAACAGATAAACGGAACATGGTATCCATGGGCCATGAGACGCTACTCAGAAACAAGAAGGAGCAGAATGTTGAGACATGCTGTAAGTACAGCCAGTAAAGGAAACAGACAGCATTTACATAAAATTCTAACAAGTGGACATGAGGGTGTAGTGATGCACACTTGCAGATAACTGGGTGCCTCCGGATGCAGAGGGGTCTTCGAGTCTAGGAGGAGGGGTCAGGAAGGGATCCCAAATGCCTACGAAGAAATGTGGGGCATAACAGTGAAGACTCAGTTGAAAGTACTTCGGAAAATGCTTTAAGATGGAAAGTGCCTTGAGACTGAATCCCCAAAGTCCTTAGGTGACTGGGTCCAAGGAGATGGGACAAGCTGGTGGGTCATTATGCTGCTACTGGCTGAGATGGGCTGGCTCAGTGCCTGTGTATAGGGGCCCTGTAGGACCAGAAGTCTCTGGACATGAGAAGCGGAAGGAGCAGAAACAGACAGGAGACAAGGCTGGGGCTTCTTGGAGACTGCAAAGCAGGAGTCCCTGCCCCATCACTTCTGTTTGTTCTGGGAGCGTGGATGGAGAGGCAGGAGGGTTGGTTCCGGGATGACCTTACCACGCAAGCAGAGCCGACCCATTTGAAGAACAGAGGGACGCCCCGTTGGCTCTGAGCTGGAAGTGCCCGAGGTGGGTGAGCTGCCAGGGATGCAGGGCCTCATCTTGGGAATGAGGCCTCCTAAGAGGGCCTTCAGAATGAAGAAGAGGAGGTGTGAGGCACTTCTAAGAAAGACCCATAGGATCTGAGAACTGCAGAGGACCTCTTATCCCTCACCATGGTCCCTGCAGTCCAGTCCTGACACTAGTTTCCAGTCCCCGGTCCAGTGGTGTCCAAGTTCACTGTATACCTGGCTGTTCCCACCACCGCCCCCTTCCCGTCACATGGGCAGCACCTTTGTCTGGGTGGCCCTGCCTCTCTTGTCCATGCCACTGCTAAGATGAGTGTCCAAGATGCCAGTTCCCTCCTCGCTTCTCACGGGCTCTCTTCTGAAACATTGGCAGCTCTGCTTAAAAGAAACCACAAGTCTTAGTTCTGAAATTCCTTAAGAAAACACAAGCGTTCATTTTTTAAGGTTGAAGTTACACCTTCACTGGGACAGCGGTGATTCCTATGCACTGGCCGGCGAGTGTGTCTGTCCCCAAATCCCTTAGTGAGTTCCCACCAGCACTGGGCTGTGTGGAGATAGCTTTCCTCTTGGAAACTTGGGGTCTTGGGAGTAGCTGACAGGTGGGATTCACGGTGTACTCATCTGTCTGTCCATCAGCACATCTGGATGGCATATGCAGCAGAGCCAGCTACTGCTCCATGGACTGGGAGGAGCAGCAGAGCAGGACAGATGGGTCCCCGCTCTCCTTGCTGATGCAGGACACGAACCATGAGTGAGAGACAAACACACAGTGCTTTCTCTTGAGAACCATCAACAGGATGGTGGGATGTCCCTGGGTCCCGTCCGCAAAGGCTTCTGCATGGAGGAGACATTGCAATGGGAGAAACCAGCTGTGGGCACCACTGGTGGAAAAGAATGGGGGCCTGAGGAACAGCAACAGTGTGGTGTGATGCAGGAGGGGACTCACGGGGAAGAGCCTGCTCTGCCTGCCTGATGAGGACGGGAGTAGAATCCATCAACAGAGGGGCAGCATCTGCATGAGAGAGCCCAAGGCTGGCAGAAGATGGAGAAGGAGGATCCTACTTTTTGTGTGATGATTTAGATTTGGGTGTTGTCCTTGTAAGGTTTAAATCTAAAATGTCCCCTGAAAATTTCTTGTGTTCAGAGTGGGGCTTTTTGAAAGTGCTTGGATCTTGAAGACCTCAATGCCATCCTCCTGTCTCAGCCTCCCAGAGTGCTGGGATTACAGGTGTGCACCACCACACCCAGCTACTATTTCTTTTCTCTGATGATGTTTCATGATGAATCCCTGTTGGGAGCTGTTGAAGCTGGAAATTGACCTAGGGCATGACCCAGACATGACCCTACCAGAAAACAAAGAGCTCCTGGGCCAGCCACATGACGAAGTTGCTATAGCCCAGGAAAACACCAAGCCCCTAGGCAATCCAAACAATGGGTTGCTAGGCAGAGAGGCTGAAATTATCATCATCTTTCCCAGTATATAAATAAAGGTGTTACAGTGGTTGAGCTGTTCCTTTCCTCCCATCAGGAGAGTAAGGGCTCCACCTGACCCCAGCTTTGTCTTGTCTTCATTTTTCTCATCCTCTTGCAGGTGCTTAATCCCAAAAACCTCAGGAGCTGCATTGGGTCCTGGCAAATCCCTGTACTGACTTCACTGTGCCAATGAGGCCTCGCAATTCCAGCAAGTAATGGCACTTGAGAGGCAGGTTGAACACCAAGGAAGCAAATCACAGCCCAGAGGCACAGCCAACCTTCTCCTTGGATCAGTCCCTGTGTGCTCTCATTTCTGGGGCTGCGGAAAAGAGACTCATTTTTGTGCCAGTTTGTAGCGGTGCCCAGCAGAGGCTGATTTGTACAGAATCTCCCTGTGGAGCTACAAGTCAGATCCCAGAGATACTTGGGCCTCAGTGCTGGGGTGGAACAGGTCAGATGCTGGGGCAGGGGCGAGGGAGTGAGCTGTTGCCAGCAGCCGTGTGGATCCTGAGTTCTGCGGTTGCAGACACAGTGGCAATCAATCCATGCCTGCGCTCCGGGGGGAGGGGCAGAAAGGGAAGCAGGACACAGGCTGGGCATTGCCAGTGGAGAGCAGGCTATTGTTTGCACCCCAGCAGTGCCCTTCTGAGGCTGGGGCAGAAGACTGGCATTTGGGGAGGGGAGGGCATGGTTCCAGGGTGGGAGCAAGACCCGCTGTCTCACTGCTGGAGAATCCCAAGGCCATAACACAGCTACTGGCAGTTGTGTGTCATAAGATACAGTCTGCCCTGGGCCTGTGGGTTCTGAGTCTATGGAGTCAACCAAACATGGATCAAAAACACGCAGAAAAAGATTTCATCAGTGCTGAGCTTGTACAGACTTTATTTTCACAATTCTTCCCTTAGTAATATGGTGTAATAAGCATATCCATAGCACTTGCACCGTATTAGGTATTCCGAGCAATCTAGAGCTGATGGAGAGTAGGAGGATACACAGAGGTTGTAAGCAAGTACAGTGCCATTTTACATAGGGGACAGGAGCATCCTCAGTGGATTCTGATCTCCTTGGGGAGTTCTGGACTCTGCGTATCCAGGGGTGACTGTGTTTGATTCATAATGAGGAAATCAGCTTTCCCTGGCTCAGGAAGGATCTTTCAGGGGCCTCCACGGTGAGAACAGGTGGGAGAGTTGGGACGGAGCTTCAGAGCTGGGTAGGAAGTGGCTGGCGAGGGCCTTCCAGTCCTGGAATAGTGTGATCTGGGAGTAGCCGGGAGTGAAGAAGAGGCACAGCCATGCCCAGGGCCCAGTGAGCAGGGCAAGGTCAGATCTAGAGCGCCGGATGCGAGCTGAGGGAGAAGCTTCTTGGCTTCCCTGTTCTGCACTCCGATCCTCTTTAAGTCACACCAGACTGCAGGAAAGCCGCCTCATGCAGCTACCAATGATGCTAACTGCGTTTACGTGAATAGAGAGCCCTAGGTCTACAGTCAGGGGGAAGCTGGGAACCTCAGCAGAAAATTCCGGGGAGTCGGTAAAGAGCCCGCGGCCAGCCGGTCTGGGGCCGGTGCCAAGCACCCCCACCCTCAGACACACCCGCTTTCCTTCCGGCTTTGAAGCCACATCTTCCGCTGCCTCAACTCTCTACTCTCTGCAGGGCCCAACTTTAAGAACAGAGGCCTTAGAAACAGACCAGAGTTCTCCAAGGAGCAACCCTGGGCCCTGTTTCTTCCTCCAATTCATCCACCAAGCGTGGTCCTGTCGTTTCCAGCTGAAACAACCCAAGAACTAGCGCTGGTTTCACTAGAATAAATAGCTGCGGTTTACTTCAGTCTCTTGTGCAATTTTTTTTTTCAGATCTGGAGATTTTGCCACATGACGGTTCCTATGCCAAGAATTCATACCCCTGGGCTCTTCCTCTCGTCATTTAAGATTTTCAAGAAGATAATTTATAGCCTCAGAACTAGTTGCCAGATTGACAGCCTTGAAAATAAGAGGTGAAATCCAATCTGGACGGAGCCTGGGCCCAACTGTCTATTTTTAGGGAAAAGATGATTCACCCATATGGGCAGCTGAGGATAGAGCAGTGCTGGGGGAGGGGTTAGGATGAGGGGAGGTTGAGATTTAAAACAACCTTGACTCCAAATTGCCTGCAGTCAATGGGAAGTGGAGGGTGAAAGGGACAAGAATTGTTCTGGGGGAAAGGTGCAAGGCAGAGTTTCCTAAAAGCCATGGGATATTTTGCTGAGTGATAAAAAAGAACCCTTTCTTCTAAAAGTAGCCCTCTTACCCAGCGAGGTGGTGCACACCTGTAATCCCAGCACCCAGGAGGCTGAGGCAGGAGGACTGCTGAAAATTTGAGGCCAGCCTGGGTCACAGAGTGAGTTCAAGGCCAGCCTGAACTACATAGCAAGAACCTGCTTCATAAAACTGAAAAATAAACAAACAAATAAATATAAATAGTCCTCTTGAAACTTGATGCCTGCGTTTAATTATAGTCTCTGGAATATGCCCTGACATGTGATCTGGTCCAGCCCCTATGAAGCAGGGCTTCCTATTCCTGCCTGACCAGTGAGCACCCAAAGATCTGAGCAGGAACCCCAAGTGCGCAGCCTCACCCCAGTTGCTTCTGTGCCATGGGTACCTGGGCCCGCCTGGCACCAGGAGACAAATGACCAGGAGCTGCCATTTCCCCCTGAGTCACAGTGATGGGCAGTGCAGGAAGCTACGTTAAAGTTCTCAAGATGGTTCAGGTGCACCACATGCTTCAAGAGCTGGTGTTGCAGACTCAGGGGACAGAGTGTTGCTCTGGGGGTGCTCTGGGAGCACTGCTGCCATGCCCCCCAGGTTTAGGCCTTGTGTGTCCCCAGCTGTCCTTGACCTCAGAGCTTCACTTCCTGGGAGTCCCCTCCTGCTCTGCCTCTCCCCCCCTGGCTCAGCTGGAATGTCACTTCCCCTGGAAGTCACCCTGCCCCCTGCACGGAGTGGCATCAAGGCTCCAATGACACATTCCGTGACTTTCTGGCCTCCCAGCAACTGGGCAGCTACAGCTCCTCTCTGAGCTTCGGTTTCCTCCCACATGGAGGAGGAGCTGGGTGGGGTGCATGGATCACCGGCTACAGACAGTGTCCATGGCACCCAGGGGGAGCCAGGTAGCAAGAGGGGGACGCAGCTTCAGAAACTCCAGAGAAAGTGGATTCTGAGTCCTTTGTCCTTTATTTCACTAGCAAACAGTTCCCATGATCCTGGTGTGGAAAAGGCAGAGGGCTTCCCCAGAAACCCCCAGAGGAGGCCCTGGGATGCCTCAGGGCTGTCCTTGGTGACAGTCTTCACTTGCAGTCACCACCCATTCGTGCCGTTGTCCATGCCACACACCTAAAAGGCCCTGAGACTGTTAGAGTGCTGTAGGAAGCCTCCAGGCACCGAGCAGGACCCCGAGCCCCAGAGACACCACTGCATGAAATGAAATCCTGGGGAAAGAGTGAATATTCTCTCTTCTCTGCCTTTAGAAAAGCATCAAATAAAATACATACAGAAAGCCGGATAAAGTAAACGCAGAGCTCTATGAGGTAGAAGGTGAATGTCCCTTAATCATGACCAAGTCACAAAGCAGAACGTTCCCCAGCACCCGGGAGTCCCCATGCCTCACCCCCAACCCATTCCATTCCTGGAAGCACACAGGCTTGCTGCCCCTCGTTGCTCCCTCCGGATGCTCCTGGTGGTTCTGTCACCTGGGTGTGTGCTTTCCCTGCCCTATCACTTTAAAATATCTGTGGTGTCTCTAAGCCTCATGAAGTTCACATGCCCCCTCCTGCCCTCCCTGGGACTCATGGAGGGGGCGGGGGGTCACCCACAGGGTCCCTGACTCTGGGTTAGGCTGAGTGCGGACTCCTGGCCCTGTTCAGCTTGTTCCTCCCAGCCCTGCATTTCCTGAAGTTTGGCTGCTGGAGACCGATCTTATCAGTATCATTTCCAGTGCCTTTGGCAAGAATAGAGGTGATGGCGTGTCCTTTCATCAGGAGACATGCGGGGTCTGCTTGTCTCCTCTTCTGCCCTCCTATCTCCTGCTCCTCCTCCACCTCTCTCTCCTTTCCCTGATCCCTCTTTTTTCCCTCTTTTTATTCTTTTCTCTCCCACTTTGTCTTCCTCTCTTCCTCCTTCCTCTGGTCCCATTACCCACTGTAGAAGTTGAGGATTAATTAATACCTGCATTCATTCATTCTTTGGGGGCCTACAAAAGAAGGGCAGTTTAAGTCTATAATTTTGCTCCTTTATTTTATTAATTTATTTATTTGCTGAAATACTGCCATGGAGAGCTGCTTTCCTTCACCCACGATTTGATCACCCAGCAACACAATTCTAACAGTAAAGGCAAGATGGAGGAGATAAAGATATCCTGTTACAGTGATAGAGACAAACCCGGAAGCAGCATAATTTGTAGTAGATGAATCTTGGAAGCAACATATATGTCTATCAACAGATGACTGTGCAAAGAAACTGTGGTATTTATACACAATAAAGTGCAACTCAGCCATAAAGAAGGATAAATTTAAGTCATTTGTAGGAAAATAGAGGACCATGGGATCACAGTGCTAAGTGAAATAAATCAGACACAGAAGTTTGAATAGTGCACGGTTACTCTTCCGAAAGAAACCCAATGTATGATAATTTAAACTGCAAAATAAAAGATAGATGATAGGGAACGGAAGTAGGTGGAGATGAGAAGGGAGTCTGGGGGAGGGGGAGAGATAAAGCGGGGAGAAATGGGGGGGAAAGAAAAGAGAGGTAAAAAGGATTAAGATGTGATGTGTAATATCAATTCTCCACAGTGAACGTATTATGTTTCACAAACATATACTAAGAAAAATTAAATTCTTCTTTCTCTCCTTTATCACTTTCCCATTACACTCTGACTGTGATGACCTGCCGTCAAAGTGTGGAGCTAGAGGTCCTGCCCAAAGCCTCACGTGCTCATTGTAGGCTTTGGGAGGTGATTGGATCATGCATGTGTCACACTGGATTAGTCCACCAATGGGTTTATAGCTAAAGTGGAGGGGGCGGTCACTGGGGGTGTGACCCGGAAGGGTTTCTCTCCCTCCCTTCCTCCTCTCTCATTCTGCTTCTTACCACATTCCACGAGCTCTCTTCTCTGCCACATCATCCTGCCCTGGAACTATGGACTGAAACCTCTACAAACTGCAGCCAAAATACACCTCTCCTCCCTTAAGCTGTGGGTTTCGGGTATTGTGTCCATGCAATAAGGAAGTCACTAAGACACCTACTTTTTAAAATATCATTATGAACTGATATATTTAAGCATCTCTGGTGAGTTGTGGTCTATTTCCATAATCATTTCTGTTGGAACTTGGATTATCACTATTTGACCAAGGGACACTCTTCCGGTTTGCTCTGGAGCGCTGCTGGACGTGTCTAGTGTCTTCTCCTCTATCTACTATGACAGAGGTTCCAGGCTCACCTCCCTCAGACCCATAATCATCTATTTCCCTGAGACTATTTTATTGGGTGGTGGCACTTCAAGACCCCCTATCTGAATGCTAGAGGCACTCACTGCTACCCAGGACTAATCATTCTGTCCAGGCCTCTTCAACAGACAGAGCTAGAAAGGGACAATTTTTTTTCACAGTTAAAGTACATTGTGAGTTCAGACTAATATTTGAAATTCAACTATAGGATTTTTAAAAAAAATTATTGCCTCCATGTTACATTTTTACTTCCTTTCTTCTCCATCAATAATTTTAGATCTCCCGTACCGGGGAATGGTAGAATGAGACTATCCCACTATGACTTAGTGACTTTATTCTACACTACACACACGCAAGCCTCAGAATAACACTAATTCTACCATCACAAATAGGATCATGGAGGACAGTTAAATTCTGTTTTTATACATGTGTCTTTGTTCTGTTGCTATCATGGGATTCCATGGGCTGGATAATTTATAAAGTAAAAAATATATATTTGGCTCACAGTTCTGGAGATCATGGCAGTGATATCTAGAGGGCCTTTCTGTCATATAGCCGGACAGAGCAAGCCTGCTAACCGGGGTCTCTCTTCTCTTCCTATGGAGCCCCCAGTGCTGTCATGGTCCCCCATGACCTCATTAAATCCTAATTCCCTTCCAAAGTCATCTGCAAAACCACTGACCTGTACATGTTGGGACTCAGTTGCCAACACATGAACTCTTGGAGGACACATTCAAACTATCACAGTTTGTCCCTCCTTTTCCCCCGCCCCTAATTCTTCATTTTTGTGCCATACACTAGGTGAGTCAGGGACATTACTCATTGCCTACTATGTCCTTCCCATTTGACTCACATTTAGTTACAGTTCTACGAGAAAGCCTAGGTTTAGCGCTCACCTGCAGTCCAGATGTTGATGTCCCTTTAGAGATTTTGATTCTCTGCTCAATCTCTAGTAGGTTTTCGGGGAGATCTCTTGGGAACGCGGTTGGCCTGTGTGCTGCACAGGAGAGGGAAATGAGTTCACTGAGCAGCTCTTCAGGGGTACCATGCCGCTTACCAGGGTTTGAGGACCAGGCAGGTAACTCATGCGATGCTGGCACTGGGGCCTGGCACTGAGGCAAGTGGGGGGCTGTTACCACCTCAGATGTGGAATTCACCTTAAAGCTTATTGAGGTGCTCCTACGTCTATCTGTCCCTCCTGACAAACAGCAAGTTTGGACCTGCCCACGGCTTCTATTTCTATAGAACCCAGCTGAAATCCATCAGCTGTATCACCATGAAACAGAGGGAAAGCATTTTTCTTTAGGGAGGACTAACAACATTCTTTACTATAGATGAAATATGTTTCTTAAATATATTCTGTGTCTTGGAAGTCTCAGGGACATAAAATGACCTTCCCTTCATGACTGCTTCATAAAAATTTTTCCTTGGCACTTATTTTTATTGAGGTAAATGCATAACATAAAATTTATCAGGTTGACAATTTTTGTGTGTTTTTGTTTGTTTGTTTATTATTTTGAAGGTGGTGAAATACAGCAGAACAGACAAAACATAGCCAACTGAGACAGTGCAGTGAAATTGATACAGAACGTCACAACAGGTTACCAGGATAACAGTAGTAAGTACCAGAGTATATTTCATTATGTTTACGATAGTTGTTCTTTCAATCAGGTATAGAAAAATCAAACCAAATACAGAACATTATAGAACTTATCAAAACAGAAAATTGAATCGCGCAATACAGTTAATCAGAACAAAGCAAAACAGTGATAACCATATTTGCCTTCAAAGAGATGGTAGAAGGAAATCCTCCCTATTTGTTATTTTGCATATGGTCAACCTCCCAAGAGATGCTCAGACCTCTGGTTCCTGTTTGCTAATGGGGAGGGGGATGTTTGATTCCCAGCCCACATGCCAGTAGGCTCATGGCTGCTTACCAGGGAGGTGGGCTGGTTGCTTGGTTTCCCAGCGCCATAAGTTCCAACATGGTATGGATCTCGGGAGACGCTGGGTGGTTCTCCCCCTGCGGTGGCCACTTGGTTTTATTTTTAATTGACACATGATTATTGTACAGATTTTTAGGGTTCAGTGTGATGTTGATACACATATACATTGTGTACTGGTCAAGCCAGGGAAATTAGCATATGCATCACCTCAAATTTATCATTTTGATGAAACACTCAACATCCTTTCTCAACCAGATGTGGTGGCATGCATGCCTATAATCCCAGCATTCAAGAGGCTGAGGCAGTAGGATTGCCATGAGGTTTTTTTTATTCTTTTTTAATTATTCTTTTTTTAAAAATTATTTTATTTAAAGAGAAAAAACAAAACAAAACAGAATAAAGGGTAGCAACAATACAGAATTCCAAGGAAAAGAACAACAACAAAAAAACCTAAGAAATTATTATTTGACAAATTACATACTGACTTCTTGGAAATAGTTGTTCAAATTACAAAGTTAAAACATGTAAAGTAGACATTCAAATAGTGAGATTGTTAACAGTTCTGCTCCACAATCTGACAAAAACAGCAATATGGTCATCCATCTTACCCACTCAAATATACATGCAATTATATCAAAAGGGTAAAATTAAACACAACAAAACAGGACAAAGCAGATCACAAGAAAGCAATGTAAGAGACAAAAATTTCAAAACTAGACAATTGGAGATATTCACTCTCTATCATATTGACTCTTGTTTTCTTCCAAATAGTTGTCCATATTGTCACATACAGGGAATTCACATGAAACAACCTAGTATGGAATTGATCTGAGCAGGACGAGGAGGGCATTTCAGGTCTTCAAGACCAGACAT